>JAWWEU010000111.1:47488617-47503211 GCA_035583155.1 Acropternis orthonyx | reverse complement strand
GTCGCAAGATGGAGGCGGCGCTGGGCCGGCGGGAGCTGGTGTCGCTGTGGCTGTGGCTGTGGCTGTGGCTGTGGCTGTGGCTGCCGCCGGCCGGGACGCTGCTGGGCCCAGCCGCGTCGCTGAGACAGGTACAGACCCTCTCCCTTTCCCAGCCCCTGTCCCGCCCGCTGCCCCTCTGCCCCTCTGCCTGCCCCTGCCCCTCTCCCTGTCCCTTCCCCTCTCCGTCTCCCTGTCCCTCTCCCCGTCCCTCTCCCCGTCCCTTCCCCTCCCCTGTCCCTCTGCCTGTCCCTCTCCCCCGCAGGGGTGAGCTGGGTCCTACGGCGGGGCGGCAAGGTTCCTCCCCTTAATGGTTCATTTACACAGGGTTTGGTGTGCCCGAACAAACACCTGACAGGTCAAGCGGGGGGACATAGTTGCTTCTGTGCACTGTCGATATGTTTATGTTGTATTTTCCTGCCCTCCCGCCTACACCGCGGTGGTTCTGTGCTGTGGAAGTGCGCAGCGTGTCAGGTCCGTGTTTGCTTAGTGGTTTCTGTACCCTGGAATCGAACCAAGCAAAAGGTTTTGATGTATTGGTGTGTATATATATATCTCTATATACATGTATAGATATATCTAGTTATATACATATATATACATACATATATGTGCTCTCCGTTTTTCTATTCCAATATCTACACTGTATCTTGGTAACATTAGTTTTAAATTTGTTGGCTTTTTAAAGAGTGGAAGGAATATTTTGGGTATCACTTTGGAAATCTTTTCAGTTTGGGAATAAAAGGATGTGCCACGGGACCAGGTGACCTCTGACCTCTAGAATTACAGAAGAGAACTGGGTGCTTCTGCCTGCACTTGAATCCTGTCTGGAACATCCTCTAATTGTAATTGTGAACCTCAAAGTGTGAGATCTCAAAGAGGGAAGAGCTGTGTGGGGTTTGCAGTCACTTGTCTAGCCAATGTGAAGCTGCAGTTAGGTGAGAAAATTTATTGTAGCTTTTTTCCCCTCCCAGAGTTATTTATTTGTTAATTTAATTTAAATAATTTTCCAAGAAAGCCTGACGAAGGCCTTGCACTGGCACATCCTGTGTTGCAAAGCAGGATTCCTGGCCTTACTTCCTGGTTTCTGCTTCTCTGTATGAACTTTTGAAGAGCCCTTTTTGACTCTGGTTTTAAAATGGGGATCTAGATCTTCAGACATCTGTAAAAGTGCACGAATGCTTGAAGTCAGGTATGCTAAAGTCAACAGAGAGAGCTCAGTCTATGGCCACTTTGCTTATCCCTCAGAGAGGGAAGGGTGCTAGCTTGAATTTGCCAAAAGACAGATGAAGTGATCATGTAATATAGACCTATGCTCTTGCTTACATTCTGCCCAGAAACTATCACACTTCCACACCACAACTTCCAATTTAGCAGCATTGAAGCTGTTTGTCACAGCTGGCAATTGTGTAAGATGTGGAGGCACGTTTGTGTGTGCTATCTTTGGATCTGAAAGTGTGAGCATGACACAGGGGCGCCGGTGCGGTCCCATGGAAGGCAGCTTGGAGCCAGAAATAGAACAGGTATGTTTTAGAGTGCTGGTAGGGTTTGACTTAGTAACTGGGCTGCAATGCCTCATGGGCAAGCTGCACTGTTTGTGGGGTTGAGTTTGTCCATTTGTGCAGTACTGCCCAGGTGGTCTTGTCAGCTCAGTTTTTGCTAGTTGGAAGTGTCTGCACTCTTAGCTTTATACTGGTGTGGTGGCATAAGTATATGCAGAAAATCTCCTTCAAGAGTCAAAAAGGGGACATACAGATTTTTACTTTAGTACTTTTCTTTTTAAATCTCAAACTTAAAAAAGAATACCTTGCATGTTATCCTGCACTATTTAGCTTTGTACATACAGTACTGCTTTTGATGTGAAAGGAAAAATGAGAAAGTTTTGAGTAGAAAAATTTATGTTTTTTGAGCATGAGCTGGCCTGTGGTGGTGTCATAGGAATGGAAGTGCCTAGGCAGTGGGAATAGGCAGAATGGGAATGCCATGCTGTCAGGTTGCCTTCAGAAGCCACAAGCTTAATGACAGTGGGTGATGAGGTCAGAATAACTGTGTTGATCCCTCAGAACGGCTTGGGACTCCAGACTGGTTGGGAGCAGGCAGCACCAACATATTCAGCTTTGCCTTGATTGGATACCACAACTGTGCTCTAAATTCTGTGAGCCCACTGGACTCACACTACTGACAGCTTCACATTTTGTAATTCTTCCATGTGGGATTAAAGTTTACCTCCTCACTGATGGTGATGGTGCTACAGAAACCGCAGTGGAAAGACTGATGAAAAACTTTGAACCTTTGGAATAGCATTTTGTAAGGCTGAAATGCTTTTATTCAGCTCTGGAATGTGAATGCCTCCATTGTTGTGCAATACTTATAATTTCTTAAATAAGCTGTTTTGAAATCTGGGTGCTTTTCTTAACATGGGCATGTCTGTTTTGATATTGCTTTCTCTTCATGAAATTTGGATAAGCAAAAATGGATTACAGATTAATTGATTTTAGATAAAGTTGGGGTGGTTTGTTTTGGTTTGGCTTTTTTCTTTAAAAAAAAGGCAGGGAATGATGCAATAAAACAACTGACTTTCACATTAAAGTAATATTCGTGGTGCAAGGTCAGAAGTAGGTTTTGTGCTTCAGAGTATTTTTTTAATGTGCTGATAGGAACTGGCTAAAAGCATGGTGTGCTAAATACTAATGTTACATTGTTTGCTTAGTCTGTTTACTTCTCAATAATTTAGGCTAGCAGAGTTCTTTCTAAATGGCATACTTGCCTATCAGACTTCTTTTTTCTTTTTAGTTCAGTTGCCTGAAGAAAAAATTGTTTTCATATTATTTATTGGCTGCAAGAAACCTCTGTGTGGATGGATTATTTCACAGCACAAGAAAATAATCTTCACTACATCAACCATTTGATGCAGTGAATGTAATGCATTTTAATCAAAGAAGAACCTTGTTATTAGTGACACACTGAAATGTTTTGTTCATTGCTTTATGCCTGTTTCTCTGTTAAAAGCCTGCCGTATGTTCTGAACTTTATGCCTAAAAGAGCTGACATCATCCTCCTGTATATATTTGATTAAATTAAAGCAGTATGATGCAACCATGTCTCAGTGATGTGAGCCTGAGTATTCACCTGTAAAACTCCTGATAAAATATTCATAGTATGGGTTGATTTAATGGGGAGAATACAAAGACAATTCATTCTAGTAACATAGGTAAGGCAAAGGAGTAAGTCATGCTATACTGAGAGTAATCCTTAAGGAAGGAAGGAATATAAGTGTGCTTGTTCAGAAAAGCAACATAAAGCAATGTTAGATTTTTATATTAACAAAGGTAGTTCAGCTTTAGTTAGTTACACAAATAATGGCTTTAGTTATCTTACCCTAAAGACTGTCGTGCAGTTTAATAGTGCCAAACTTTAACGGAGAAGATTTTGTACTAAAATTTTGTAAAATGCGAGAAACTAATTATCATCCTGCAAACTTGTCAAGTCTGACTTGTCATGTCAAACTTATACCACAATTATTTCTTAACTCAGTTATGCCTGATTGCAGTTAAGACTCATCCTAGCTCTGTTTTGAGAGTGATGAAAGAATTATGTGAAGCATGGATCATAGCACCCTGGATTGCAAATATGTAGTTACCCTATTTGGAGCCAGTTGTCCGTATGAGTGCCAGGACTCAAATGGTATGAGTTTATGTCGTTTTGTTTATCTGTTCAAACACTTATTTTGCCATAAGCTCTGCTTAAATTTAGAAACAATTTGTTAGTTCTATTTCTTATCTGTTTGGCAGGATGAGAGTCCCCTTCCATTGGGCTTTATATTTTCTGATGGCACACAGGATATCACAATAGTGTCTGTGTAATGGCTGCAAGGGGACTGTGTGCCTTTCCAGTCTCTGTACAGCTGGCCATCTTGCAAAGCGTTGTGCCATCTGTTCCTAGTGCTGCCTGCTCTGCTTCCCACGGGCCTTCTAGTGCAGAAAGAGCCTTGTTGGGAGAGCCTCACTAGAGAACAGCTGTGCTTTAAGTGGGCTGGCCCATAGCGGCTGAACGGGATTTAAGTGACTGATGCTGTTGAGTGGGACTGAACAGTTACCCTGTACTGGGAGAAGGTGGGTAGTGCACCCCATCAGGTACTCACTGCCTGTGCAAGTTTTCCCATGATTCTTTAATCAGATCTCTTTGAAGTTAATGCAGAATTAGACTTATCAGCTTTGTCTTTTAAGACATTTTTTCATGAAGAGCAAGAGCAGGTGAAATGTTCTCTGTACATTTGTGTGGTTTTTAGTATGGGGAGTCTGAGAATTGATGAATATTCCCTTTTAACTTACACCAGATGCTTTGTATTCCTTGCTGCCATCTTTTCCCTTTCTTGTTCTTCTGCTGCTACTGCAACGATACTGCCCCAGCTAACACTCTTGAATTCTGTTGCAGCACATGATGAAAGAGAAAGGATTAGAAAATTATCACTACCTGCTTATCTCTGTTGATCAAGCTCATGAAATTTCAGTAGTTAACTATAATATATGTTATCACACCGTTACTGCTGTTGCCTAGCTGTCCTACAACAGAATGGCATACATTTGTGGTAGCAGTGCTGTCCTCTGGTCATGTGGCAGTTACCACTGTAAATACCACTGTTGGTGCATGAAAACAGGGATGAGAAATTGTAGGAAAACTCAGGACACACATTTACATCCTATAAGAACATTAAGAATGATAGGTCCATTTTTAGTGCATATTGGAGTTGTGTGTGAAGGCATTTACCAGCACAGGAAGGACTAAGGAGCTGGGATATATGAAATGGGTGTCAGTGGTAAGCTGAAAGCAACAAGCTGATTCCTAAGGACCTGAATTGCTGTCCTTTGTTTCTGACTCTGTCAAAGTGCATCTTTGTCAAGTATTCCAATGAACTCAGAATCTACTGAAAAGTGTGTTTTAAGTTATACAAACAAGTTTCACACTAATAGTTCAGGCTTCTCCAGAACTTGACAGTGCCATGTTATGGATTACTGCAGAGGACCCATGTCCTGCACTCAGTGACTTTGACTACAGGATTGTCTTACTGTGTTTTTGATACACAAAATAAGGGAGGTAGGGTTATTTACCTTTCTTAGGACTGAAGTACATAGTACAAGACATATCTCTAAAGCACTATAAAACACCTTCTTCCCCCCCTTCCTGAAGTAGTGAGTTTTATTACAGTAACATAAAAGCAAAATTTTCTCTGTGGAAATGAAAGGATGTTTCATAAATCTGTGAGTCTTCAGCCCTAGGATTGGAAAGATGGGTATTGAATTATCACTGCAGCATTTTCTAGCAAGTACTGCATGTCAGGTCAGGCATTGCATCATGAAAGCCTAGTACAAGAGCTATTGGCCTGCCAGATCTGTTTCCCTCCCAGTACAGTAAGAGTAAGCATAAACAACATATGGCTCTTGAGCACTAATATATATCTAATATAACTAATATCTAACATGGAGATATTGAGGGGGTTCCAACTGCAGTTGTGATAATGGGGAATGCCATGCATTACCCATTCCCTACTGTGGGTGAAGGTGGGTCAGCTGGGATGGTGCTCTGCTCTCCTGTGAGCTGCTTGCAATAGTCCCTTCCTTTGCCTCAGCTCTCCTGCCTGGCTTTTCATTGCATTTGGCATGCATCCTCTGAGTCTTACCCTCCTGTAGATTTTGGTATGGGGTGTGTAGGGTCAGGAAGATTGACCACAGCAGGACATGTTGAGTTTTAGGTGTGGCACTGCAGGAGAGACCAGTTGTGAACCCATGGGAAGACAGCAGTGAGGAACTTGCCTTCAAGAAGGCTTAAGGGAGTTGAAAGCATTAGCATAAAATCAGGAAGACTGAGATGGATTACAGTTATTTTCCTTGGGAAGATATTATGAAGAGTAATAAGCAGCCTGTTCATAAATTGCAGCAAGGAAGCTTCAGATTAGATACTGGGGAAATGTTTAATATTAAAGGTAGCTGAGTACTGAAATAAAGAGTTGAGGACTCGAGTATGAAATTTTTGGGCATCACTGGAGAGCTGTAAGAATATATCTGTCAGGAATGACATCTATGCATTTGATTCTGACTCCAGAAAAATTGGTTGTCCTCTGGTCCTTTTGATGTTCCTGTATCAGATCAGGAAGGCTTGGAGCAAGAATGATTGAAACTAATTATTTTTTAATACAAAAACTGAGATCTATTTGAAATGTTTCTTAGCAAGGCTGGCATCAAGTCTTATGAGACTGCTTAGTGAAGAGGCAAAACAGGAACATATAACAACGCAAAAGAGTGGATGTACAGAGGGAAACTATCAGTAGAATTTGATGAATCTGGATGTGAACAGACTGGTCATGGGAATGGAAGAATATGAGTTCTCTGTTGTGTGTGAACACAAAATTGCAAGAGTCATGGTGTAGCTGCTGTAGTGGAGTATTTAATAATTTCTCTAAGTTATTGAGGAGATGAACCTGTGCCATTCAGGAGATGCATCACCATCTCCTGTGATGATGGTGAGGACAGACATCTCCCAAGGAGATGCTGCAAGGACAGGCAGACCATGCAGCAGAGCCAATCCAACAGTCTGTGGCCATCAGAATAATTATCTTGGCTCTGTCCTCCCAGCTGCATTCTTGTATCTCTTGTGCTTGTCTGGCTCTTCCTTGCTTGTTCAACGGACAGAAAAAGAGTCTGTCAAAAAAGAGAAAGTTTTTGTGCCAATTTAATGAGTTAAATTGGCTCACTGACTTGGCGAAAATGAGAGAGAAGGATAATGTGCAGGAGAGATCTACACTCTCAGTGGCAGAGGCAGCAAGTGATTAAGCTGTCTTATTTGTCCGCATGTTATGGTCTAATTTTTGTAACTTTGATTTCATGGAAATGATTCACTGAAATACTTAATTTCTTACACATATAACATGCTCTTCAAGTGCAAGGTATAAGTATGTTCCCAAATTCATGGTAGTGCTTGTGGATACTACATGAACAGAATTGACAGCTGTTTTGAAGGAAATTAATCGTTGTGTATATAGCTCACTTTGTACATTTAGCACTCAGTTGTTGAGCATATCTATCTTGCTTCATGTCCTTAATTTTCAAATAAAGTATCTGATTAAAATAAAAAAGAAGTAGGGGGGGCATTTTTTCTATTTTTCATCAGTCATTTCCCTTTTCTTATAGTCTCACTTAGTTCCTTTGTAGATGTTGAAAAAAGATTGCAAAATACTTCCTGTATAAAAACCCTTAAACTTCACTTGAGTCTTAAAAAATGAATGACTAATAAGACTGCCTGGAAAATCCATCTTTTGTGCCCTTTCAATTCCCAGAAAATAGAAAAACCTAGGAAATAATAACACAAAGTTTTGGTAATCTGTTAAAACAGTTTGAGGGTATAAAAGATGTACAGCTCTGAATGCTAAGAGCTAAAAGTTTGGTGGATTTTTATTTTGTTATTAATATACAGAATTCTTAAAACATGACAAGAAAAGTGGTTTGAGGAAATTACAGGATGACAGAATAGAATACATCCTATGATTATACTATTAATCTGGTTTATGTTTTCAGTTATAGACTTCCAGTTCTCTAAGTAATTTGGTAATTTTCATTAACTTTGAATAGCTAGGATTTAAGTTTTGAAGAAAAGTCAGTGTAAAGACCTGTTTCCTAGAAAGGGCATTGAGGAAGAGATTTCTCTTTGGTCTTGGTGGCCAGAGAGTTTTCCTACTGATATGACAAATGTGTCTGACTCATCAGTTACAAGTCACTTCCAACCAAAAGGTTAAATGTGTTAGATTTTCAAACAATATATTTCATGATATCAGTCTTCTGCTGAATCAGATGTGGATGTTGTTTTTTAGTTTTTGACAGTCCTGGTTGCCTATGTATACTGTTGATTGACCATAATTTTAAGGATTTTTGGATGTTATAATTGCATTTCAGAATCTCTCTGTTAATGAATTGGGACTGTATTATGCTAAGTACTGCGTATTTCAAGTGTTTTCTGGATGCAAATTTAGTGTTGTATAAAAATCCCAAATGAAAAGCCTTTTTATGTATTTTGTTTGGTTATTCATTTAAAATTTTGAGCGAGCTGAACTTTTTTTTGAGACATGACTCATTTTTAGCTGTTGGGTATGAAACCATGACTGAAACACAGAGCTAAAGAAGATGCTGAAGGTATGGAGGTGTTTTCTGGAGGAAAATGAAATGCAATTAGAATAATTTAAGGCTCCCAAAAGGCAAACAGGGAGCTGAACATTATTTTTGAAGAGGTGACTCAGGAAAGCTGTGTGGCAATCATTACTTTTGGCAATGTGCAATAGCAATTTGACTTTTGTGTGCAGTTTTTTTCAGAGGCAGACCTGGGCAAGTTAAGGTCCCATCTGCAAAATAGCCCCTGATATTACAAGAGGGAAATGAGAGGACAGAATGAGTGAGTCAATAAATTACAGCAATTGGGGTTTGAAAAAGAGAAGCAAATCCCCATTGGCTGTGAGTTTGAGCTGTCCCATGTGGCATAATTTGGGAATGATAACCAAAGAAAAGAAACAGGATTACTGCTGACACTGACAAAACTGAGTGTTCTTTACAATAGGCTGGCATGTATTAAATTAGACTTCACTTTGAAGACTAAGTGGAGTGCTTAAAAACATTTACAGAGAAACTGATTTTTACCTTTTAGAATTGTTTTTCAGCTAATATGAGAGAGTTCTTTTTCCATTATATCCTTGTGAAACAAGTGATTATTATTTGTATTTTATCCTTACTAAAGAACCCCAAACTATACCTAGTGGGATGCAGATGTCATTCTTTCTCATCAATCCTCTTTATTAAAAAGAGGTGGGGAAAAAACCAAAGCAACCGTTACATTAAAAATTAAGCATATTCCTCTTTCTTCTGTTTGCTGAATAGAAAGTATGGGAATGTGCTCTGTGGATTGTAGATAGTCATTCTGTCAGGACAATGTCTGAAAGTTGCCTTTGCCCTGCAATGGTTTATGTGTTGTTTCAAACTTAGGTCTCTTCTAACTGGTTTTTCCCAGGAAACAATCCGAGTTGGTGTTATGATGTTGAAAGCCAATGGAGAACTTCACAAAGGACAGGTTTGTCTGGTTTTTCTATTTATTCAGTGAATTAATATGCAGTCAAACAAAGTCTGCATGCAGATGCAAATATGTTGTTTTGTCTGACATCAGTCAGTATGCAGTGTGTTCCTCTGAGTGCAGAGTTGTAGGACAGGGCCAGGAACCATACACTTACTCTGTCTGTCTTTCTTTCAGGTTCTTTTAAATATCACCTATGTTAATGGACAGGTATATGTAAATGGTTTTCCTTTGAAAAGCGGGGTTGCCCACATAACATGTCAAACAGTAATATGTGAGTATTGACTTTTCCTTTTTTTTGTTTGTTTTGTTTTCCTCCTTCCCCCCCTGGGTATTTGGCTTCCCTGTTATCTAGTAACCAAGACTTACAATGACTATGTGTGCTGTACTCTGCATATCTGAGCATTGTAGAAATGTTATAATTTTATATGTGTATATATAACAATAATTTCCCAGGGTAGGGCAATATTGGTATTAAAATGAGTAAAAAAAAATCTTATTGCCTTGTTCTGAAGTTACATTCATATGCTTATATGTAAATGGTCTAATCTGAAGTCCAGACTCTGCCTGTCTTTTCAAGAGAGTGTTTTGCACAACAGGCTAGAGAATGTAAACAGAAGGATGGGACTCCACCCTGCTAATTGCAGTGTCCCTAGGTTGGTTGGCATATATCCAGAAGGAGATTCAATAACAAAAATATGAATTGTTGGGAAGATCTTTTAGTGATTTCACTTCTCTGTCTATTGAATAAAAAAGTTTCTGCTGGATAGGATATGATAGCACAAAGACTACAGTTCTGCTAGTGTCCTGCAGTAGTTAATGACTTTAAATTATCTTGAAACTTCTATTTTTCCACTGATTCAATGCTATGCTTTTTGTAAAAGACCAGAAAGTACTGTGATTTTTTTTGGAGATACACAGAGTATACTGTATAATTAATTAAACAAGGACCATTTTGCTCATGTGATATTAGTTTCTGTTGTATTCTGAACAATCTCCTGATGGATCAGGTGTAGTCAGTCTCTAGCATGGTTTCTGAGGTCATCCTCATCAGACATTTACTTAGAGAGTACTAATGCATTTTAAAATTGCTTCTCTGAGCCATGACCTTGTTGCTTGAACCCTTCTTTTCCAAGCACGATCAATTTTTAATTTGACACTAATTCATTTATGGAAAGGGAGAGCAGTAATCAATTGCTCTTTTTCTGGGATAGTTACGTTCCTATTGCTTCTGGTTTTTTCTATCCTAGGGTAGAAAGCCGTGGCAAAATGTCATTTACATGCAAAATAATTTACTCCAGAAAAAATAGATATGATTTTATTGACTAATTCTGAGAGCTCCTGAGCACTCTCCTGTAGTTTCTCTTAATTTCCCAAATCATATTTGTGTAGCTTGCAGTGACTGTAATTAAGAACATGAATCTGAAATGGTGAGGAAAATACTGATTTGACTTGGGAGTTAGGAACGTGGAACTCTCTATCTCTGTGTTTGGATCTGAGTCCTCAGTACAGTACCTGTCTCTGTTACCTGTAATGTAATGTTTACACTCCCCCAGGTTCCCTCATAGGTTCAGCATTGCAAGTGACACACACACAGCACTAGTGGCTTAGCAATAGGGGCCAGTTCAGTCTCAGTTTGTGTACCTTGCTATCTGGGTGCTGGGAAGATCTGTCATCTCTACCCTTCTACTTCTCCAGCACTTCAGGTCTAGCGTGCTCCCACCAGTAACAGAGGTGTGGTAGTTGGGAGAAGGATATTAAGTCTATGCAGAAACCACCAGGGTTGAAAGGCAGTTCTGTGTGTACTTGTGGAATATTAGGTTGTTGAAATGGCTGAAAGCTTTTGGGTAGGAAGAAGACTTGAGGTATCACCAGTCACATATGAAAACAGAGAGAGGGACAGACAAATGTGTATGAGGAAACTGGCACTCATCTTGAGTGTGGATGCAGTGTGCCTGGAAAAGAGCGTGTTTGTTTCTGTATTGAAAGGAAGGGGAATGTTATGCAAATCAAGATGTTTACACAGGTGGCTGGCTGGGCTGTGGCATTACTCTTATGAACTCCTTTGAACAACTGAAATGAGAATGCACCAATATCCAAGCCAAAGAGCACTGCTTAGAGTGCTTAAATGCAAACTTCAAAGGCAGGGATGCGACACTGTTTCCAAGCTCCCTTGGTCAGGAGATCGTACCAGCTCTGCTGTTGCCTGCTGTGTTATATTTCGAGACTTGCTCTGAGTTTGATTTGGTGATACACTGGTAAAAAACATCATGGCATCTGTTTAGCTGTTGCACAGATCACTACTGCTTGTAACAGTTGTTACTGGAAGTGTTAAGGACATCAGCATAGTACAGACTTCTGTACTGCTGGTTTGATGCTAGTGGGCCTCTGACTTTTCCATTCAGATGCTGTGTGTGCAAAGACATCTATCTCCCGGTTATAACTATTTTCCCTGTAGCTGTGTACTGCTTTCTGGTTGGTGTGGTTTCTCTTTGAAAATGATGACATTGTGTGTTAACAGTGGAGAATGGAAACTTGGATAACTTAGCAGATCAGCAGCGCCTGGGAACTGTCAGTGTTCGCATCATGGTTCACGAGTGGCCTTTGGCATCCAGTTCTGATTTGCAGCTCATTGTAGTTCAGGAGGAAGTGACAGAAATTGATGGAAAACAGGTAAAAAAAAGCCCTCGTTGCAACATTCTGCTTGTTTTTAATTTGGGAGAGGCAAGTAGTCATCAAGGATTAAAAGGTTTACTTGCATCTGGCTGGTGATTAGAGCACAAAGTATGTAACTAAAGTTAGCTGCCACACTGTATTAGTATTGAAGGAGATAATAGCAAAGTTGGCAGTATAATAGCGGGTGTGTTTCATGAGGAGACTTAAGGTTTTAATGCTTCTATTAATATTTCAATGATTATCATTAACTGTATCACATGCTCTTTCAACATGACTTGATTTAAAAAATAATGTAAAAAACAAAAGGGACATGGGCTTGTTTTGAGTCCTGAGGTTTTCCCCATTGTTTATTCCAAGCATGTACCATAAGGAACAGCTTGCAGCAGCAAATTCTTATGGCAGGTGGGCTTGTTGTAAAAGCCCCCAGTATCTGAGAGCTTAGCCTTAGAATATTTTGCATGTAAGGTAAAATCCATATTCATTATCAAGATTCAAATTGAGATGAACAAACACCTCCTCCTCTCCCCCAATTCTAACTGTATTTGCACAAATACCAGTGAATAAGAGGGGTTACAACTCTATCTGAGAGTGAAATGTGCAGAACTGAGCTCTCAAAATCACATGTAAGGTATAGTTAATTTACTAGCAAAAGGTTCTGTAGAGAAGATCCAGCTGCTGAAGGCAGCAACAGTATCATGTTTTTGGTTTTGTACATGTCTACATCCTACATGTGGCCAGGCATTTTTGAAGCTGGCTTATATTCTGCTGCCTTTTTCTTTTTTGAAAGGATAATGATGATAATACCATTGATCCTTAAATGCATGCTCATCATGTAGTATTTTTTACAGGGATCTGTATCATGTCAAAATTTTACTCTTAATGAAAAACCCCACTGAGAGGTCTGTTGCTTTTCTAATGAGGTGTTTTATCCCACTGGTAGGAGTCTACTATATCCTGGTTTGATTTGGTTGTTACACAATAGTGGTGTTGTATTTTAGATCTCAAACCAGACATCACAATGCATTTTGGATTTTCATAGGGACCTGGTAAAAGCAACCAGAAAGCTAATGCTGTTTCCTTAATTGTTCCTTTAAGTCAAAAGCAGTTTCCCATGAGAACAGTAAAGGAGCAGAATCACCTCCCTCGTCCTGCTGGCCACACTGCTTTTGATGCAGCTCAGGATACAGCTGGCCTTCTGGGCTGCAAGTGCACATTGCTGGCTCATGTTGAGCTTTTCATCTACCACCACCACCCAAGTCCTTCACTTGTGCTTGGGATTGCACTGACCCAAGTGCAGGACATTGCACTTGACCTTGTTGAACTTCATGAGGTTCACACGCCCCCTTTCTCCAGCCTGTCCAGGTCCTCCTGGATGCCATCCCTTTCCTCCAGTGTGTCAATTGCACCACAGAACTTGGTGTCATCAGAAAACTTGCAGAGGGTGCACTTGATCCCATTGTCCATGTCACTGACAAAGATGTTAAATAGCACCAGTCTTTGAGTGGCCATACAGCCAATTCCTAATCCAGCAAGTGGTCCATCTATCAAATCCATGTCTCTCTAGTTTAGAGACAAGGCTATCAAGCAGGACACTGTCAAATGCTGTGACACTTTGCTTTCAGTTGTTGAAAAAAGGAACATTACCACAAAAGCAGAAATGTCAGTCTTGCCTCAGCAACACTCTCAATGTTCACAAGTGCTTTCACTACATACTTGAGTTTTCCATGCCCTAAAATGCCTCTCTGAGAGAGGATAGTATTGAACTATGGAAGACTTGATTAGAAGCCCATGGAGTCACTACCACGTGCTTTTGCAAGGAGAGACAGCCAGTTTGTTCAGTATATTTTCTAGTGTGGTATAGTGTACAGAAGTGTGGTATGTAAAAACAAACAATATTAATTCATGTTATAACAGCCCTATGTCTACATCTTAATGGCTTCGAGTTTTCTGTGATGTATTGGTGTTCTCTGCCAGCCTGCTTCAGTCTTACTTTAAACTCAGTAATATCAACATGTTTAAATCTCTTGCAGGTTCAGCAAGAAGAAGTAACAGAAATAGATATTTTAGTAAAGGACATGAGAGTACTTAGACATTCAAACTACACCGTCCCTTTGAAAGAGAGCATGCTGTATTCCATCCCAAGGGACAATGACATGTTATTTACACTGCCCAACCTCTCAGGAAAAGGTATGTCTCTCAGCTCTTGCATAATATTTTCATCCGTAGTTTATGTATTGCTTTACAGGGGTAAAAGAGCATCATTATTCCCATGTTTTATGTAGTGAAACAGTTTCTTCATCAACAGGAAAGTGTTTTATGTGGTTTGGTTTTAATTTTTTTAAGCACCTAAATTCAACTCTTCTGCATTCTAGGTATTTTGTTTGTTTGTTTTCAAATCTGTTCCCCTTTGAAGCACTTGATACTTGGCAATCTGCAGTCCAGACATCTGACAGGAATAAATTTCTCTCTCAGATCTGCAATGGCAGTTTCTCTAAAACTCCCTCTTTTTCCTGAGAATGAAAAAGAAAACTGTAGAGGAAATACCTGTCTGGGTCATTTCCAAACAAGAGAACAGTTTTATGTTAATATACTTGAATAACTTAAAAGCAAGAGAAGTTATTTGATGCCTTAATCTTATTTCAGTTTTGGTTACTCAAAAACTCTCAAGGATTTAATTGGAGATGAATATTTTAGTTTAGTTCATCTAATCTGACTACAGCTGAAATTTGCAGCTAAGGTGTTATGGGTTTAAGGTTGCACACTTTTAATTGTTCCGC
>JAWWEU010000111.1:47449287-47488517 GCA_035583155.1 Acropternis orthonyx | reverse complement strand
CATTCTCTGCATTAGCATCCACATTCCATTTATGACAAGAATCTTTCCATACTTTCAATGGTGCATTGACTACTACACCTGCTGTGTCTCCATTTCTGATATGTGAAAGGTTGGACTGAGCTTTGAGTAGCACCAAAAGACAAAATTCAGGGTGTGTCTGAAGAGGCAACACTAGAGAAAGGTATGAGGTTTCTACTTAAAGCAATATGCAGCAGCTGAGAGGTAACAGAAATTCTGGTACAGTGAAGGGACAAGCTACTGTTTCTTTAAGACATACAGATAATTTTTCCCCCTATAATATTCTCCCCTCTTACATGCACACACACATCTGAACACCCACAGCCCTTTTGGTACCCAGTTGGGGTTAACATCTGTGCATCCTTCTCACCCACACTGGGCTTCAGTACAGTTCCCATCCTCCCTAAAATACTTTGAAAGCTGTAGGTGGGCAGATCACAGCCAGAGTGTTTCTCCTCTAGTTTCATGGTCTCTCAGCTTACACAAAAACACCCGGATGGCAAAGAGGAGGTGAGAAGAGCAAAATTGTCAGCAATTCACTTTGTTCTTTACCTCATCTTTGAGCCTGTGCCTTCCTTTCCATGTTTTGTTTCTCACCTCCATCTGCTGATAAGGACATAAGTGGCTAACGGTGGACATCCTGTCACACTCAGAAACAGTGCTGAAGGTTAGGGTCACTCCTGGGTTTGCCCACAGTAAAGCAGTTACATGTGCTAGAGCCACATACGTGCTTTATGCCCCTTGCTCCTCCGGAATGTGTCACAGCAGGATGTCATTTCAGCAAAACTGTCGGTCAGGAGGAACAGGAAGAAACTTCTTTATTCTCTCTCCAAAGTTTCTGCTTCATAAGCTCTTCTTGGCAAGGACTATGTTTTTTATTACCTGTGAGGAAATGGCCTTGATTTCTCAGGCAGTTTTAGACACTGAAAAAAACAAATACTGAACATCAGCAACTTTGCAGGTATGGGGGCAGCCGGAGGCAGCAGGTGTTCAACGCACATGGCAGGTACGAAACACGTCCTCCAACTAAATATAAGAATCCTTGGCAGGAGGTGTCTGACAGTAAACAATCCAAGGAAATTCATGTTTCATGTTGAATTTAACCTAGTGTCTTCTGGAGAAATTCAGTGAAGGTGGTAAGATTTTAAAACTTGCAGCACCAGGTGGTTATGGTATGGTGGTGCATTCCCTCTCCCCCTCCTCAAGCCACACCTTGATCTCTGAAATGCTCATTAGGCCTCTGCCTTGATGAACAGCACCTGGGCTAAGCTACTCTTGAGCTTTTCAGATACGCTATCTGCTCCTAGGAAACTAAGCTGTCTAATGAGCTCCTGGTTTTTAACGAACAGCCTTGGAAACTTATTTTTCTTGCCTGGAAAGCAACCCAGGTGGAACAACAACGTTTTTGTTATCGAACTTTCAAAGAAAGTTACTGACCCAAATTGTGGCCAGGATGAAAAATCAGTGTGACTAAAGCTAACTCTTCTGTGATTCTATAAGCAGTGTTCCTAAGTGAGATCCTCTGAGCTCTCCTAGACCACAGGAGGCTGTGAGCAGCAATCTTGCTCTGAGTGGAACTCTTCTCAGAGCTAGCAGACTCAGAGGTTTGCAGTATTTGGAGGATCACTGCCAAACACTGAGGACAGAGCCTGGGCTGATAACCTTCATCCATTGAGAGGATACAAAGGCATCTGACATGAGTCCTTCACTGAATTTGAGGGGGATTTTTCATAGGTATATACCTTGTACATACTCTTTAGGTCTATGTGCGTATGAGTTTGTTGCTATAGCAAAGGTACTATGAAGGTTGCTCTTTTAGATTAAGTACATTAGATTTGTAACTAAGTTAGGCCTATAAGTGAGTTACTGCTGTGCTGTAGTAAATTCTATATGAATCTGTTGTTAAATTGTTTAAATTAAGCTATTGATTAAGTGCTGTTAAGCTTAAGCGCTGTTGAACCTTCAGGCCTAAACCATTGGTTAAATCCGGGGCTAAGTTTGGCAAGGGATTCCACTCTGAACTCAGTGGGAGGGTCACCCTTATCCCTCTTTATCCTCACCCTTATTCAAATGCTTTCTGGCACTGTTCCCAGTGTGGCAGAGCAGTGGAGAGCACTGAGGAAAGGCCAGGAGGGATGTTTGGGCCTGGTAACGTGTTGTATGCAGGTGTTGCATGACATTTCAGGAAGCTCTCCAAACTGCTCTCTCCCATCCAGCATTTTTTGAAAGCCTAGGAGCTGGTGACCTGTTGGAAAAGGAAAGGAAGTGTGTATGTTAAACCATATAACAGATCCAGTGGCCTGTGCCATACCTGTATTTTCTAACATACACCATGAAGTCCTGGACAATTTACAGACCTGTGTGAGTTTCCATGCAGACCCAGTGTTGAAATAAGGGCACTTCACTGAGCAGATGCTGTGTTTTAATAGACTTCTGATGTAACAGCTGAAAGGCACTATGTCTATACACTGGATCAAGTCCAGGCAAAAATAATATATGCTGTGCTAGCAGCAGTCATGCCTGTGTTTCAGGAAATCCCAGGTTTTCTCAGGGCTAGCTTTGGAATTCCCCATGAATTGCTGCTATATGATAAGAAAAACCATCTAAGATGCCAAGCCAAAGATTTACAAGTGAAAAACTAATTAGAAAAAATATATTCCTACAAATAGATGATAGCAATATTCATATGCACATTTTAATCACAAATAAGGAAATTTTAAATACGAATTTTAGTGGTTTTTTGAGTTCTCTTAACACTCTTTGCTGTCTTCATCTTTGGTGAAGATAGGGCAATGGTGAGTTACAGCTTCGGAGAATCAAGGAGTCTTTCTCTTCTGCAGCTATATTTGTCTCTTTTTCAGCTGGTTTCACAGTTAACCAGGATTTCTCTATCTCAGAACTATGAAACTTCTTTTTTTTTTTTTCTTTTTTTCCTTCTTTTTTTTCTTTTTTTTTTGTTTGTTTTTACATTTCAGTTTAATTGTCATGTCTTTGGGTTTTTGAGACCTTCTGCTTTTCAAGATATGTGTCAACAAGTGATGTTACCGAAATTGTTCTTTTATTTTTGTTCAGGGATTTTGTGGCAACTGCTCCATTGCTGAAAAGATAATATTAAATTTCTTATTACTTATCTGTCACTCCAGAGGAACCATTCCTTCAGTTGCACAGCAGAAGATGAATATTTAATGGACCAGTACTAATGAAAAGGGTGCAAAAGCTAATGCAGAGGCCAATAAGAGACTTTCTGTGGCAGAAGACCAGTCCTAGCTTTATCATATGGCAATGCTGGAGGTAGTAAAAGTCCCTAAACCCAGAAGTGAAAGAAACCAAAACAAAAAAACCCCACTCATCAGATTAAAGCAAAGTAAAATTTTCATTTACCATCTGCTTTTACAGGAGGCCTCGCTCCTACTATATGTGCAATCAATGATTCAAATAACTTGTTGATAATTGATATAATTGTTTCTAATTATTTTTTATTAGAATCCTGGAATTACGTGATTACAACTAGATTACATCATAAAGGCAGGAGGTACAGCATAGATGAGGAGGAAATGTAATTTTGTTTTTAAATTTATTCATTTTTACTGAGTAAAAGGACTCATAAAGGTTAATTTTTATGATCCTCAACAGAGACTCACTGAACTCATCTTTATTACTTTTCTTTTTGTAAGTTAAGCAGTAGAACCTCTTCAATTATGGAGATGAAACTCACTGTGGTTGTTAATATTTAGGAATGCTAAAAAACACCTTAGAGTTGTGTGATTGATATGCAAGTAATGTGTTTGTTTTCTTTCTAAAAAATCAAGTCTGTATTGCTAAGATAAGTAGGTTATTCCTAGGAGAACATAACCATTGGGAGAAGCAGCAGTTAATTCAAAGTTAATTTGTTTTTAATACATCTCAGAATTTTTGCCTTTCTCTCATGATAGTAATTTAAATGTCATGTTTTCTTCTACTGTAAATTCAACTATGTGCTTATGGCTGTTTAGCATTTTACAATTACACTGGTTCTTAGAGTAATATGTATCAGATACTTAATACCTATTGGATAAGTGTCTGAAATTTTTTTTTTTTTTTTTTTTTTTTTTTTTTACATCTTTATTAAAAGCCGTGACAAAGTGACTGGATCTGGTTCTGCTACAGCTGAGAGTAGTGTAAGTTAGGATTGATTGCTGAAGTCAAATTCTGCAAGCAAAGTACAAAATTGACTGTAAAACTCTTTGGTAAGACCATTTTTATTAAAAATGTGCATTGATTTTAATGGTGTTGTATCCTCTTACATGAGGGAATACTGCATCTAAACAAAATAGCACCACCAGCAGCTTGCACTATTTGGTAAATTCCTGTGGAAGCAAGCAGAAACATTGTAGGAGAATGGAGAAATAATTACTGGCTCAAAAAGTGTGGTGGAGGGCAGGTAGCAGTGCAAGTTCTGCTGGGGTGGAGCAGTGTACTGGTCCACCCCCTGGAGCTTCTGGCCCAGCCCCAAAGTGGCTACCAAGCCACTGGCACAAGGAAAGCCCCACCTATGGGGAGGGCCCTGAGAGACCAGAGCAGGTAAAAGGCTGTGGTATGGGGGTGTTGCTGACAGGCTCCACTGCCTTGGACCTTACAGCTGCTAAGACCTCGTTTCATCCAGGGTGTTGACTACTGATCTTTCTCTCTCCTTTCTCTCTTTATTCTTCTAGCATCCTCTGCTCGAAATCTGGGTAACTTAAAGTCAGACTAAGTCAGTGCTTTGTGAAGTGCCTTACTTTGATTGGATGTTTGCTTTAAAATTCACCAATTACCTTATTCTCTGGAGTTTCCCAGTAAAAATCAGCTATTCAGCCTCCTGAAGTTTGTTGTTTTCTCCCATGTGCTGCCAAAGGGATTTGAAGTGCCTAAGCCTTTAAAAACTCACTGAGTGAGCTTATGGTGTAACAAACTCACTGTCAATTTATGTCAAGATTGAAAGTATCTCACAACAAATTGCTATTGCAGAAGAATCCTACTGGCTAGATTAGCTTTAGTTAATATTTTAATCACAAATATATTTCTGTTTATTAATTTATTTTGAGTTAACTGAAAAAAAATCACTCTGTGCATTTACAAATATGTAATCACAATTTATATCCACTTTTATTTTAAGCAGTCAAACTGCATAAGCGAAACCCTTCAGGAAAGAGGTAAAAATAGGTGAGACCTACTGAAACCCTTTTGCATTCCCTTTCCTCTGGAAGCCTTCCCAGTGTATACAACTGCCTAGTCACAGAAGCTCATCTGTCTAAAGAGAATACATTAAGTCAAACCATAACGCTTTTTTGTGGATGAATACCAGTATTACATATGCTCCTATGCTAGAGAATCAGCAATTGAAGAGTGAAGATTTCAACATGCTAGAAAATACTGGCATGACCTCTGCTGGCAGAGGAAAGTTCTCAACAGATTTTAATGTTCAGCATAATGAAACCTCAGATGAAAAGCACTCTCTGCGAAGAGGCTTCTCACTAACTCATGCTGACCAAGAAGACAAAGCATTCATTTCTACAATCTCTGATCCTTTTAGAGTTACTGAAGAACTTCAGGCACAGATCTTAAAACCTGATTTAGAGATACCATATCAAGCCAAAATCACATCAATACCACTGTGTTCTTTGCCATCTAAGCTACATCAACTGCTGGGAGTCACAGCAAAAAATGTCTCTGAAGTAAGGCAAGCCACAGAAACAGAATCTGTGATTTACATATGGCCACTAATAAAGATAGAAGAGGCTTCCAGATCCTTTTGGAACAATTTTTCAAAACATTTATTACCAAGCAGCCAAAACTTTTCAAGACACTGTTCTAATTGTGGTATAACTGAAGATGGGAAATGTTCTCAGATAACCCCAGAGAAACAAGAGGACCCAGCCAGAAAGACAGCAAGATCCTATCCTCTTGTTGTAAAGTCATGTAACATTGTTGTTTCAGAAGTTTTAAAGTCACTCACCAATATGAAGAATAAGGATTATATGGATATCTTACCACTTTCATCTATCAGTCCTATTGGAGAGCAACTGGAAATTCCTCTCTTTAAGGGAAATGCTCTATTGATCTATAATGCGCAGGTCTACGTTCTATGTGTTATGAAGCATGAAGATCTGCCAGCAGAAAACGAAATAGCTTGCCATCATATGTTGCTGATGAAGGCTGTGGTTTGGCTCATTACATGTGATTCTGTCCATAATCTAACTTCCAAAGTTCCACAGCCACTGCTGTCAAGAGAGCATGCTGTGAAACAGAACATAAAATGTCTTACAGCCTGTGCCACCCCCACACACCAAGAGAAAACGTCAAATGAAACACATTCCTCTTCACATGAGATGAGTACCATCTCTCAGCCCAAGAACTGCTCCGTTTTTACTGGGGAAAGGCAGCAGGTAGTAACCTATGATGATCAAGTGATTGTCTATGTATGTACGTAAATTATTTTCCTCTTAGATATAGCTGAATGCAAAGTGCATTATTCAGAATATTTATAACATGACAAGTGCTGGTTTTTTCACATTTTTATGGGGAAGCCAAGCACAAATTCTGTGGACACAATCACTGTAGAGGAAACCAAATTAAGGCTTGCAGGTGTATAAGACTTTAGTGTTGAAAAAGAAAATACAATTAAATAATGCTGAGGAAAAAATAGATCTTGAGATATATCAAGATTTTTCTAGAATTTGAACTGGACAAAAGCACTGCACTTAATGGGAGTGGCCTGTTGCTATTTAGAGAACACTAGGGCAGAATTTAGTATGATGGCAAGGTATTTCCCAAGGGAGGAGGTGGGGGTTCTGAAAACAGGTGATGAATGCCATCATGATCACTTTTTAAAGTAACAGTGGAAGAATAGAGAAGGACTGGCTTGCCCTGAATTAAATTCTTCTGGCAAAGCTGCATCCCCAAGGTAAGGAAGACTGCAGAAAAAAGCTGTGAAGATAAACTGGGGTGGGAGAAAAATGACTAACAAACCAACACAAACACTCATTTCCTGACAGGTTCTACTCTTTCCTGTTCCAGTTTCTCAGCAAGATGGTGTCCCCATTCAAAGAAGACTTGCAAAAAAGAAATGAAGAAGAAGCACCTCAGGATAAAGAGAAAGAACTAAGAAAGAAATTTGGTATTGTTAAAGATGGAAGACTCCTTCTCAACAGGTTAAGTCACTCTGAACTTAAGAAGTATACTGGCAAAGCTCCTGCACGTAAAAGGAAGGTAACCACTAGGACAAAGAACTGAGGAAAGGTGCGAAACGTACTTACCTATCCATATACAAATACAAAGCATGCTTCACCCTGAAGTATTCATTACACAATGTTAGTACACTTTTCAAAATTTTTGAGCATTTGACCCCATGACATAAAACATTTTCTCTGAGAACCTCACTACAATTACTTCCAAAATGATCTATCCTTCCCCTCCCCCTCACCCCGCCCAGTTCTTGCAAAAACTGCAGACAGAATGCCATCTATTGCTGATATGTTTTGGGGGTTTGTATTCTGTTTGGCGCTCATACAACTGCAACTGAAAGCAGAAAAAGTGCCTGGTGACCTCTTACTGATAGTAATGGTTTGCAGTCTGTCTGTGCCAACGTGTATCTCACAGGCAGAAGCAGAAAGCTCTTCATACGTATGCTAGGCTCTTTCTGGTTTGGACATCCTGCTATTCATTTTAAGGTGCCAGAAGCACAAACCACATACTTATAGTTATTGACCTACTTTTTTTTTTTTTTTTGAAAGAGTCTTGTCCTATGGCCTTGCTTAGAAGTATCTTTTGGCAGTTTTACCTGGTATCATCAGAGACTGGGAATAGATGTTTGCTTTCTCTAATCCCTGAGATTTTCAAACACTAAATTCAGATTGGCCTCTTGTATCCATTTTGTATTTTTCTACAACAAAGTTCTTAAGTTTTTTTCAGCAAGCAGATTGGACATAGAGTTCCAAAAACCTGTATAATTTCAGTATACCTTTGTTCAAGTTCTTATTCTGCAGATTAAATAGTGATGAATAATAAATTAGTATTTTTCCTACGTCTGTCTGTTGTTCAGCATTAAACTTCTATGTCTGTCAACTGGATTTTAAACCATCACCACCTAACCTTTCCAAGATCTCTGAGGCTGGTTTGCTTTTGTTGTCCCTGAATGGGAGTACCCTCAGCATTCATGAAAATATACTCTATTATTTTGTGAAATGTTTAAGGCCAAGTAAAACAAAACTTTCCAAAGAATATAATGAAAAAGCACAGGTTACAGCTCCTGGGTTTTTGTTTCCTCTTTGTGCCAGTACCCTAATGAAATGTTAATTATAAAAAAATTACTGTTAGCTGTGATTGCTCCTAAAATTTCTTGCTCAGTAAATATGCCAAGGCAGACTCTGAGGACAGTCAAATTTTTCTAGAGTTTCTCAATTTATGCATACTACAGTTTCTCAACATGTATTCTAGAAATTGAACATTTTATATTAGGATTTATTTTACACAGATGCTTCTATGTGCTGGACTGCAGTGGAGCACTTTCAATTACAACTGTGTTATTAGTAGTTCTCATTAACCTTAATGGTTATTGTAACTGGTGTTCAATATTTTCTGCTGTTTTTCTTTGCAGATTACATTCAGTTTGTTACACTGTCATTTTATGCAGATGGTGGTTTTTGCAGTTACTCATTCAAGTAATAAAAAGATGCAACATCATCTTTAAATTGTTGTTCCTCATTTCTCTCTGTCTCTGGTTTGTGTATGAAAGGGTTATAACTGTGAGATTAACCTACATTTGTTGAGTCTTGATGGACAACCCTTCAAATGCAAGGGAATACCTGTGCAAAATGTTTTGTTTTGTATGCAAGACCTGGAATTTCTACAAAGTCAAACATCATATTCCAATGTTAAATGCAGTGGAAGACTAATTGGTAAAGATACAATTAACTACACAATACATATACTATTCAATATACAAAAAATAATATTCAAAGAGCAAAGGAGTTGCTGGAGCAAGAGAAACATGGTAAGTAGGTTACATCCAGAGGGCAAGAGAAGGACAGATACTGGAAGATTGTTGAGCGTGATGACAGGGGAGTAGGAATTATAATGTATTGTGAATAGCACATAGAAATGATGATTCACAAATTACAGTGTAACACAAAACCAATATCTAAATTGTTTTCCTGATTTTGGTATCCAATATGATTATTAATTTTAGTGGAGGTAGCGTGCTGCTTCAAAATCCCTCAGCTCAGTCCCATTAATGAAGTGCATAGGAGCTGATGGCAAGTGTAGTCACGTACCTATGTTGGGAGCTCTAACAAGCATCCTGAGGGCAAGAGTCCTTCATTCTCAATCACATACTGATCAAGTTGAGAATACTGACATTAAAAATTACTGAGAAAAAGAAGTGGTTTAAGATCATTTACTATGTTTTGAAAGTTTGAAATATTGGGCTGCTTATCCTGTCACCAAAATTCTGAGATAAATTGTAGCCAGAGAAGTGTTAGGAATTTGACATCTTGGCAAAATCAAAGTTTGAAGCCTAATGAGTATTGGGAGGGTGGGGACAGGCAGGAGAGCTGTATGGAAAAAAAAAAGATGACTTCATAAAAGAGGAAGGTGAATCACTGACATCTTATGCACTATGCTCAGTATTTCGCCTTTTACATTTTCAACAAAAATGTGTACTTCACTAGGGACTATTCTCCTTGCTTCAAGGAGTGGCAGAGCAGTGGCAGGAAGGTGGCAGGAAGATCACCAGGGTTTTATTTGCTTCCAGTAAACAAAGACTGATATTCATCGTTCTGTTGCTGTCTTCTGCCTCTCAGAAGCCTCTACTTAAAGAGCATGTTCTACTATGCTGTCTCTGTTCTTGAGCTCCCAAATAAAATTATGCATACGTGAGTGGAAGGCTTTTTAAATAAAAGAATTTTACAAGAGTAAAATGAAAGACAGCTTTCTAGGATTTTTATGTTGACAACTTAAAATTCCAGGAAAGTACATAGTAAATGAAGCATTTACACTGTGTAAAATCAACAGTAACTCTGTGGATTTCCCAAATCAAAATGTTGTTAAATCAAAAAATTTGTCATGTGCCTCAGTAAGGACTTGTGTATATGCTTTCAGTTATTTGCCTATGTTTATAAATCCAGTCCCCAAGGCAAAAAGCATGTGAAACACTCCCAAGACCTTCCAGTTCAGGGAGTCACAAATGGTTCAAATGAAATAGTAAGTTCTTCCACATAAAGGGTTACCTCTGATTAGCCAGCCAGCTACTGGAGCTGATGATTACCACCTCTTGGTGCTAACTTGCTCACATTTTGTTGGTTTGTGCTGTAACAGCTCAGTACTCCGCAGCCTGCCTGCCTCTCTTCCAGCACAGTGCAGGAGCTTTGCAACTGCATGTGCTTGGGTGTCCTTCCCATTGACTTTGTGATTTCCTTGGCTGCAGGACATGAGTTTGGATTTGAATGAACACACTGCCATCAGGATCTGTCGTGGATGGCATTGCATGGAAATATTTCAGATATGAAGGGACACCATTACTGCCTTCAGCCTTGAGGTACCAGGAGAAGTCTGACTGGTTACTAACCAGTTTGGGGTCGTTAAATCTGCGTGGAGTAGTATTTTAGGTGTCCATAGCCACTCTCCAAACCATTTTCGTTCAAATAGCACATGGGAAGTAATTTTTTAGCACATGATTGATTTATTATTATTGATTTTATTATCATTATGGATATTAGTGAGCTCCCCCAGGATACCTGATGCCTGTGGCTCCTCAGAATTGAGGAGGAGAATAATCTTTAAAAAACCCACAACCATTCTTGGTGTTTCCATGTCTGTTTGCATTGTGGAGGTTCAGTTATGCTGTGCATTCAGATCTAAAAGTGATCTGAAGGAGAATGTGCTTAAATAGCAATGCCTTTTCCGTTGGATGACTGTAAGGGCTTCACCAAATGAGAACACATTTCTTAAATTCCTCTGTGTCATCTTTCCCCTACTTTGGAAGATGGGTTGAGGGATGCCTCCCTGCACCTTTAATGTTTGGCTGCTCAATTCAGCCAAGAATGGTTATTCTGGATCTCTTCTCTGGCCTTCATGTATACTGTTGTGTGCCCATGATGGTTCTTTTCTTTGGAAACCCCAAGAAATCTTGACCATGTTTAGGAGGATGCCAGAGGTGAAGAATGCAGCTCCATAGTCCTTGCCTTGAAAGCTGACAACATCCACCTTGGGGGTGAAAAGTTTGACAAGCACTAGGAAAAGGCTGATTTGGCCATGGAAAATTGAAAGGTGCCTCTCCTTTAAGTGAGATGAGAGCTTTTGTATCATCCCACTCAGTTCTTTTTAGCTTTGGCTGAAAATCTAGTCACCGTGGCTGACAAGCACAATGGACACCGCTACCTGGTGCTACCTACCCCACTTTTTCCTCCCAGCCTGTCCTGAACTCAGCTTGTGAGTTCCCCCTTTTGGCCTGGGGCCAAGCTGCCACCTCCTCCTCCCTGCTGTGGAAGGTCTCCGTCCTCTCCTACAGGAGCTACCACCCTCACTCCGCAGGAGCTTCCTGCTCTAACAACGGCTGGTGTAGCATCAAGTAGAGCCAAGGTCTGCTATCTGACGTGCTGAGCATCTTGAAGGAGCCAAAAGGCATTTTATGACCACAGCCATTGGCACTGGCCACAGTAGACAGTGGTCTTAAGAAGTGTTCTGGGATAAAATCCTGTCTGGGGTCTTCTGCCTGGTGCAGGGAGGGTACTGGGGCAACAGCTCTCCTGGCTTTTCCTATGTGATGATCCTGGAACTTAAGGCAAAAAAATTCAATTGAGTGAGAATTAGTAACCTTTAGGAAGTGAAAAGCTACATAACAAATACTGATACGGATGTGCCTATTTTGTTCTCAAATTTACATATGCTAAATGTTAATGGGAAAGCATACTAAAGACACCACTTCATTATTCATTTACTTGGCCCAACAGAACAGAATTGCAAGCTACATATAAAAAAATTTAACTCAATTTTTCAAACCAAACTATGCACAGTACAACCACTGACAGCCAGTGTGAAGTTCAGGAGTGGAAGAGAAACTCCATTAATACTCTCGTTACCATGCTGGGAGGAATAAATTAGTTATTTCCTGGAAACTTACTATCTAATAATCTGCTGCGTTCTCTGTGCTGATGATATTTGAAACATGCACAGTTCATAATAAACAAGAAGACTTGAAAGTTTGCTGAGAGGTAAGACAGACCTGAAGAGCTGCCTAATAACCTGGTAGAATCTGCTGACATGTAAGAAGAGGCTTAAGACAGGAGAAACCAGGTGAAAATCTATTGCCTGTGCTTCATGTGGGGTGAGAGTAAAAACCCTAACCTTTGTTTCTGGCCTACACATTGTATAAATCTATGAAATTGCCACATATATTTTGTTGACTGAAAAACCTGACTGGTCTCTGACAGAGTAAATTCCCTTTCAACTACAGTAGTTGGATGATTTGTTTCTGGAACCACATATAACACCCATCTGTTAAAATCTAGTCTGATTTTCCCAGTGACTTAGGATACATGTTAGTAATTTAAATGTAAGTAATTCCCTTCTGCACTTCCCATTAACAGCAATCATAATCAACTGTCTTTATATGTCTCCTTTGTGTACTGAAACTACAGAAATCAAGAAGCACAAGTGTCATTAGTTTAGATGAGAGGATCAAGTCATCCAAGTTAGAATTGAGGACAGCCAGAAAAGGGGGTTTCCTGCTAATAGCAAACTGTATTTTTCAGAATTGGGTTTCAGTTTCAATTAGATGATATCTCTTTATTCTTCCCAGTCCTCCAGTCAGCAGGAAGCTGCTCAGACACTGGAACAGCTCAGCTAAGCTGCCTCCATCCTAATACCAACAGCAAAGCCAGGTGTCAGTGTTACTGAAGTCTGGGGCTTCCCAGACTCCCTGACTCCCTGGCCAGTCTCCCAGGGATGGCTGTGGGCAGACATCTATGGAGAGGAAGATGGGGTTATCTCAGGACACTGGACATTCAGCAAAAGTTCACCGAGTGCAAGAAATTTCAGTTTCTAAACGTGGAATCTATCAGAGTTTGTTCCATGGAAAAACTTTAAACCTGATCTTTTCATCTGGAACCTCTGTTTAAGGCTCCAGTTTTCATAACACAAAGGAGAAAGGCGGTGGATACAGAATCATTTGTGCAGTCGCCATAGCACTAACAACAATGGGAACTGACGTTTGGATTTACGGAAACTCCCATAACATACCTCAGTATCAGCATTCTTTGTCTGGTCTCAAGTGTGATGCCTGGCTGCACTCCACAAACCTCATAATGCACAGAGATATCTTACTGTTTCTTTTACCCCCTAACAAACACAAGTCACTTCTCCACTGCTCAGGCTGGAAATTAGGGCAAGGTGCTCCTTTTTTACAGTGTGTGTGTAGCACCCAGCACAAGACTGGCCTTTAGCACTCGGCTGACACTAATAAGAATAAAGTACAAATACCTCCTCCCTCATTAAATCCTTTATTAACATATATAATTCTGTAACAGGTATTCCGGTATTTTAGTTTTGGAGATATAAAGGGGTTTTTTGTTTAATTAGCAGTCCAGTTGGTCTGTGGTAAGAATATTACTCATTGGTATTATAATGAGGTCCTGCAGATTTCTGACTTCTGTGAAGCCAGGGAAAATTTAAGGTATTTGTTATCCTGATAGAGGTACTCAGAAATATTGCAAGATGATACTTCTAGTGCTTTTAGATTCTCTGGTGCACTCTGGAAAGGGAAAACTACCCTGCTGGGAATTACCCTAAATAAACCACACCTGAACCTTGGGCTGCAGCACATTCATCCTGGATTGTTTCAACTTGCATCTCACGTGCTGTATTGTACGAAAATTGTTTTGTGCTATGTCTCTTAAAGACCTTCATACAACTTTCTGCTAGGCAGACCTTTTACAGCCCTTCTTTCTACTGTCATCTGGTAGAAAAAATATTGCTCACTGCGTGCTTGGAGCCCAAATCAGTCTGGAACACACTTGCATTTTGTTCATATCCTTCTGGAGGTGCAATGACCACAGGGAATAAACTCCCAGCCTCTAAATGGTTTTCTGCCTGTTAGGCAAACAAATAAATGTCCCCTGTAGGTTTGCACAGAGCCAGACACTGCCTGAAGTTTTTGGAGTTCTCATTCCAATCTGTCACAGTGCGGTTGAAGTAAGAAAACAGCTCATATGAAAAACTACACCTTCTCTATCTGCAGACATCCTTGTTGTCAAGCCTGAGTCAGCACTGATGATGTTATCGAAACCCCAACCTCCTTCTTCTCTTTTTCAAATAACCCTGAAAGGCCGATCAAACAGGACAGAAAAATCTTGTGCAACCAAATTTAGAAAACAGGGGCAATAACTTGTGCCTAAATCAGCAGTCTTATATGGAAGCTGCAAAACAGCAGGGCAAGCTGTGAAAAGGCAGGCCACTTCATGTTGCCTAACTTGGTCATCCAAGGTAGAAAATATTTGATTGAAACTGCTATTTCCAAGAATAAAATCTGTAGGCTTTTTTCACACTGAAGGAGCAATTATAAAGATGTGTGGTATGTCAAACTGGATGAACAGGGGCTGATTGTTCTTCAGAACCAGAATGAAGGCTCATTGGATGAAACTACTAACAACCAGAAGGTTCAGAATAAAGAAATGGAGGTGGTTCCTCACACCACAAGTAGCTAAGTTACAGGAATCACTACTAGCATGCTTTTGCAAAGACTTGAGTTTATATCAGCATGAATTAAAATGGCTAGTGGACAGAATCATAGAAAAAAGTACACCTGAGGGTAGGTACTAAGTACTATTCCCCAGCTCAGGAAATCATTGCGCTTCAAATAAAAGAGGATGGACAAGTATCATTTCATGTTCTCATATTCTACCTTAGACATTTTAGTCATTTTAGGACAAAAAAGGCTGGATCACACCAAAGGTCCATGTAGCCCCATAGTCTGTTCTCAACATTGGTAGTGAATGCATAATTCAAATACAGCCCATTTATATTAGCTACATGTGGCCATTTATACTGGCCATAGCTAGAAACTGAGAGCGACTGGACAGAGATGTGGGTCTTGCTGCATTAAGGCTACTGGTGCCTCTGGCAAGGCACCTGAGGGATAGAGAAACAAACCTGCCACCTGCACTGAATTGACTGTAGGTCATCCAGGAGCATCACTGACACGTCCAATTCACACAGATCTCAGAGTGGAAGACTGATAACCGGGGATATAAATGAAACATTGGGTTGAAACACCAAAAACAACACGTGGTAAACCTTTAACCTGATGAATTTTCTTCTTGCATCTTTTCTGAATAGATTTCAATCTCCTAGCATTTATTCATTACTCAAAGCAATCTGACCAAAATTACCTAGTCCATAATGCAGAATTACATGCACAAGTCACAGTGCACAACTGTAGCTTTAATGAAGAAATAGCTGCCTCAAAATCATTTTTCTATAAAGAATATTCATAGGATATTCCCAATTCCAAGCATAGTAAGTAATATCTACTTCTTTCTCTTTGGATTTCAAGATGTCAAGCATATGCCAAATGAAGACAAAGTAGTACTGTGCTAATCATTGCACAAAGTACATATGAGAACTTTGTCACCTCTCTTTTGTGGATAGGTTGAAAGTCCTACCAGAAGTGAAAGAGGCTCCAAAGGCGCCCAGCTAGGAAATTAAAGTCTCAGAGTTCAGCCTTCACACGAGGCAAACCTTTCTTGTGGTAATTCTTCATTGGTAGAGGGAGTATCATCTTATAATGATCACTGTCTAGTGCCAGAACACTATAGCCAGCTCACAGACAGGGGGCTGGAACCAGCACAGGTTAGTTTCCTATACTTGCAGTTGTGGGAAACTAAAAAGGAGCCACACAAAAGTGGCAAGATGCCCAGCTCAGCGGGGTTTAATGGTAAGAATATTTTCACCAGGAGTTGCCAAACTGCGTTACACTGGAGGCTGTGTTGGCATGCAAGAGGGGAGGTAGTTTCATGTATCTGTCTCCTAGTGAGTGGGACTTAACTATGCATAGGACACTGAGACTCTGAAAAAGAGACATTGAAAACAATAAAGGATGAAAACTTCTGCTTTTTTTCCTCTGGGCAGAGGCTCCTTGGGCTCCTAGATCAAGATGATGTCCCACCATCACACTGACGATCTGTCTCACTCTGACCCACCTCAACATTCTGATTTTCTCAACACACATCTGTTTTCATCAAAGCTATAAGCACAGTTTGATTCTGCTCCTGTTCAAGGGAAAAAAATTCTCAAAATTTGTTCTGCTTGAGCAAGATTTCTTCTGAAAAGAGATTTAAGTCTTCATGGAAGAAGAGGATTCAGACTGGGCAGTTGGCTGCATATCTCTTCTTCTGTGAGTCCAGCTCAAGTAATTCTTGATTAGTGACTCTCTCACCCCACTTCCCCTACTTTGTGACATTAAATGCTAGACACTAACTCACCACTCTGGAGACATATGTTAGAGAGGCAAAATATCTAGTCATCTCTAGGCGGTTTGCCACCATCCATCACCAAGCCCATTGCAGAGACAACTGCAGAAAGTTGGATCAGAAAGAAGATTTAAAACTGCATTACACATGGGAAACAAATGCTATCCAGGAAACCTTTTTACAGGTCTAAATTATAAATCATTCCTTGGAAGAGTTTTTATTTTGGAGAAATGTTTGGTGAGATGGTGCATTTGACCACAGACAGCTGGGCTGTTTAATCATTTAGTATCATTTATATCCATAGCAACTTATTTAATCCACTGTGTGTATCTGACTACAAACCTGCAGTGGAAAAGAAGAAATAACATACATATATGCATGTTGCTGTGTTTATAAGTATATTGTTAGCATTACATATACTAATACGAATTATTATATATATAAGTATACACACAAAAAACCTGCAATGTCTGAAGTGATTACAACTTCTCATCTTACAATAAAGAAAACACAAGAACAAAACTAGGTCACAGAGGACACTGAAATTTCAAAGGCAAGAAGAGTTCTGTTAATAAAACATTTATTTTCAGCTTTTGCACTGAACAATTGCATGGAGACAATGCTACATAAGGGACAGGGGCAATTAGCAAGAGTGTGTCTGAGTAGCTTGGTTTGATTTTCCACAGAAAAAAAAGATGATGCAAATGAATGCCTCAGCTGTTACCAAGCTAACTGGGATTCCCAATAAGCTCTTAGTGATACATGGAAATACACCCCAGTATTTGTATTTCAGGATACTACTCAGCATAGCTTAATGTAGCATAAATAGATGTAAAAAGCCAATATATGAAGAACTAATGGAAAAGGAAAAGCTGTTTGCAGGAGAGAATACTATAAACTCAGAAAAGCACCTTATAAAATTTTAAACAGAGTAAGGGGGGCAACTCCTGCTTTTTGTATCTAAAAGTTCAATGTGTTCTTCTGCAGTCTGATCACAGCCTTCTTGGAGTTGTTTGGTTTGAAGGAAAAATCCCAGCCTGCAAGCAGAGACAGTTTTAAAGATGAACACCTCTGGCTATTGAGCCCAAGAGACTTTTATGCAGCAGCATAAAACATTCATCATGCTGGCACAAACAGCCAAGTGTGCATGTGAGGGGAGAGGATTTAAATTTGCCAGAAGGGTCCATGGACCTAATGCTTGTCCACAACCAACTCCAGTGGTCCCCTCTTGAAATACAAGATGAGATTGTCTCCTGTGAAGGACCACTATTTTCTAAGCATGGTTCAACCCTGTGTTTAAGAGATCCTCTTTAAAACTAGAGGAACATTTTGTACTTGGTGATTGTCCTCTATTAAAAATTATGCTACTCAGAGGGAACTGCACAGTAGAAACTAAAGTGACAGTATCCTATGCATTTGTTTCAAAAGTCTTCATCACAGACACATTGATATGAGATATTGACAATACGCAGGATCCATATCAGGAACCTAGTACCGAACAACCCAGGTACAAATTCTGTGAGTCACTTGATCCTTACATATGGGCTCCCTGAGGTTACCAACAACAGCCACTCAATATTGCACAGTTGCCATCAGCCACATCTACCCTGTTTATCCATGTCTTTATATAGGATGAGACTTTCACCATGTCTCAGATCTGCTTTACTTCATCTTTAATTTAAAACACGGAAAAAATCCTCTTGAATAGTATTTCCTATGCAGGATTCGTACTGTTCTGAGAGTCTCCCCTTATAAACACTGAGGTGTCTGGGTGAAGGCCACTCTCTGGTGCTGGCAACCACTGTATGGCCACAGTCACCATCAGTAACAATCGTAGATCTATTCCTGACTTTGGCCCTTGTCAGCTACACTGTGAAACTGGATTGTATTGCTTTACAAGACACTGTTTGAAAGAGGATAGGGAACTTGAAAGCAAATAGGTAATGAAAGCCACCTGCTTTCCAAACTCTGCAAGAGTTTCTCTCTTTCTCCCTCTCTCTCTCCACTGACTATATACAGCACCTGAGAAGATCAGGCTCTGGACCTCATCATCTTCAGTTAGATTCCTGAAGTAAACAATTTTGTGTATCTGCTAATACACATATGTGGGCTATGATTTGCAGTAATCCCATGTCAGTCCATAGCACTTGTCATCATTTTTATATCCAATAAATTGTTAGCATTTCTACAGAGCTTCATTCATAGCACATGAGTATTAGCGGAGCTCTGCAACACATTTGTTATGCAGCTAAGTATGTGATATGGCTCGGAGGCTTGGCCACGGTTCCAGGACTTAAGATCACAGAATTCAGCAGACCCACCAAGAATGGTTATCTAGGGGTCCCTCTCTGCAAATAGCTGAGCAACATCCCTCTTATTTACATCCGTTAATCTTGGCATTTTTTCTAACATATTACAAAATTCCCTAACAAAGCATTTCTTAACAAAGCAACAGTTTTGAATTTTTAGAACAGGAACTTAATCTTTCCTTTATACTTTGACATTTTTTTTGCTACAGTGTTGGGATTTGGACCTGTCTAAGCCTTAGACATTTCTGATGAAAATATTTAAAAGGGACTTCAAGTCTTGAGAGCCACAGTTTCTGGGTACCTAAATGTAGGCACCTTAAGAGTCCAGATTTTCAGTAAGGGCAGAACAATTTCCCAGTAGGGATCATGGCTCTTTAACATGCACCTGAAAAGGGAGGTATCCAGGGGTCCGAGCCACTGCTGGAGACTCTGTGCATTGCTCTACTGCTGAGGCTTTCAACCCTGAAAGACAGATTGACTCTCTTGACCCTTCTGCCAGAGGGGTCAAACAAAAATGGGTCAAACAACAAAGCTGCCAGCTTCACAGGGACATGTTGAAGCTATTTTTAAAATCCTCTACTCTCTGTCAGTTATAACACCCTTTTGGAGAGTTAAAATAGAAACCAGTTTCCAGCATCTACAAACCAAAACCCAATAGATACCTTTGGCACTGTCTGACGCATTCCTGTGAGTCTCAACAGAGAGGCCAGGAACAAGCTGGACATATGCCAGAGATATCTTATCTGAAAACAACTAAGCTACCCTGGACAAAATATTTTAAAACACTCTGTGGAAGGAAAATCACTTCAAACAATATTATCATAGTATTTGGACAAAGGGTAGCTTTTATATCCATTTTTGCAGAGGAGGCGGTGCTGTTACCTCTTTCGAAGGCACAAGCACCAAGATCTGTACTCATAATAGGAGCACTACTAAAACCAGCAAACCTGAATGCAAATGTGCTACCAAGTCAAACAGCAGACACATTAACGTAAGAGGGAAACTGTATCACATATAATTCCAGCCCTATGTATGCTCAAAAAATGCCAATGATTCAGCAACAGCACACATAGACCAAGCCGAATCCCACAGAAGAGCCTTGTTATCAAGAAACTCTCAACATTATTCAATTAATGCTAGTTGTAAAGCAGCCATGACTATGGAAAGTCATGGTATTTTATGAAGAGAAATCCATTAACTGAGGCCCTGTACCTTAAGGAAAATCAAAGTGTCTTGTCCACAAGAAGAACATCTATTTGGTTTCTCAAAAAGATGACCAAGGAAACTGGCTATCAACAAAATATCCATTCTAGTTCCTCTGTAGATAGAAAACATAATACATTACATCTTAGCAATGAGAACAAGAAAGCAATATGGTTTTCCCTTTTTAGAATCTTCCTAGACTTTGAGCTCAGCCCCTGTAGGACAGAAAGCTGGGGAACCACTGGTACAGCAGGAAACAAAGTCAAAGATGTTCTTGCAGGGACCTTGACCAACAAGTTACCAGCTTATGCCAGCTTTCCTCAAAAAAGTGACTGACTTATTTTTGGGTTTAGGTCTAGTTAACAGTACAAGTTTGAGCAACATTTGCAGAAAAATACTGAAATCTAGGTCTCAAAGTCTTGTAAAATTTCAAATGCTAAACCAGAAGCACTTACCATGTGGGAGAACTTATCAATATGGTTGAAAATGTATCAAGTTAATGTTGAGAGCAGTTTTAAAACTCTTGATATGAAAGATAGAGCACTCAGGAGAAGCACAATTAGTGCACTTGAAACAAAAACTAGTATAAAGAAACTAGTCCATCACAATGAGCTGAACACTAGGGTTAAAGGTAGAAAAGAAAGAGATGAAATGAGCCTAACTGAAGTTTCTTTTGCAGAAGAGACATTTTAAGATGAGAATCCCAAGCTCTTGTGCAAAACAGTCATGTAATCTCTCATTTATAAGTAAATAACTAATTTCTAATCCTTTTGGCAACACAAAAAATGCGTCAGATTTATCATACAGGTTCAATATTAAAAAAAAAAATCAGGAGACAAAGGAAAAGAACCAAAAGTAAATATACAGTTTAGCCAATTAACCCAGAAATACCACTTTTGAATTTATCTCAGCATTTTGAGATAAGTTTATGATCTGAGTCTTATTTAGTGAGTGAGTTTGGATCAAAATCAGAGATACAGTACTAAGCATCCCCTTAAATATAAGAGTACTCCAGCTAGCTTTTGGTATAAAGACTTATGAATTCAGAAATTTAGTTACTGGCACACAGTTACTTCAGGCTTATCTACAAGAGTGGATTTGCTTCTATATCACAGGAGGGGATATAGACAGACTCAGAGCTGCAGGAGGGAAGAAGGAAGCAAAGGATTCCCTACCTATAACTACTCATGTTCAGGGAGCGTGCAAATATCCAGGATGGCTCTTTCAAAGCCCATTAATTTGGCTGGCTGAGCCAGACTGCTTGAGGGCTCTTCAAACTCCTGTTGACTATTTTCGCTTATAGGCTACCCCCATGAAACTGTGTATTTAAGATAACTACATATAATACTGTAGAACTGCACAGGATTTTTTTGCAGTGCCACAAGTAAGCCTTCATTTTGCCAAGTCACATTTTTTTCCCTAAAACATCATGCTGCAGTTTCTATTCAGTTAGGCTGCTTAAATACATAAATCTCAGTCCCTCTAGCACTGTATCATTCATATTTAAATTGTTAGTCTACAGATAACTTGTTTTTGCCTTCTCTACTTAATCCCTCTGCCTCTCTTTCTTACATATCCACTTGTTTTCAGGATTAGTAAGTGCTGGATGGAATTTATAGCCAGAGCAAAGCCCTGTTTGTCATCCAAGTTTTGCTGTATTGGAATTAACTCAGTAGACTTGCATACTGACTTAAGGAGAAAAGCTAATCTCAGTTCATGGCATACTAGAGTGCTTTTCACCATGTAACAGTGGAGTGAATCTCTTCCACTGGAATGTGAATCACTTCTAATACCATCCACATTTTTATATTTATTTTTTCTTGACAAAGTCTGACCCTTGGGTTTGCCTTCATTAGGCATTGCTCTGTTCAGCTACTTGGCAAAACAGACTATCAAGCTTCAGTCCACCTTCAGGCTGGGAGCTCTGCCTCCTGAGCTCTGGCTATTTAAAACATCACTGCCCTCACCTTACTGGATGTTACTGCTCTGGTGGCAGGAATGGCAGGGCACTACCACCTTGCCTGTCCTTGGCCACTGGTCTGCACATTAACCAAGCAAGGGAACAGCTTTTGGGGAGTGGCACAAGCTGCACCTGTGGGGGAGGCATCACCCAACCATGGGGAGAGGCAGGCAGCCAGGTGGTTAATTTTAACCCAGGATCAGGAGACTTGCACGGCTTTTAACCATGATGGCATAGGAACATCAGAGACCACTGGCGAGACTTCTGGAGGTGGAATGCCGTGCAGTTACCAGATTTTAGCTGTCTGCTTCCTACAGGCAAAATCCTGGCTAGAGCACCATAGCACTCACACTGAATGCCCTGATCAATTCACTCAGTGGTCTGGTTAATGTGGGCAGCTGTCAATCCTCACCTCCACAGATCCACCTGAAAGCAGTGCTGTTAGTCTCACAGCACTTGCAAAAAGTAGATTACTGCTTTTGGGTATGTCTTTGTGTCCCTGGGGACACATCTGAGTGAGAGCACTTGCAGAACAGATCGCTTCCATATAGAGACAGTGGATATATGTGAGAATTCAGTTACACAGCTGCAAACCTGGGACTTTGGAAGAGGCTATGAATGTGGCAATGAAACTCGACTAGATAAGATATGCAACTCTGGATTTGTACTTTAATGTTCAGGGACTTACAGGATGCCTGTGGGTATTGGCTTTGGACATTCAAGCAGGTAGAAACAGAGTAACAGTTCCCTTTGTTCCTTTCATTTCCATTTCCTATAGTGCTCTTGAGTACTCCATTGTCTACACAAAATTGCTCTATCAGTTCATTAATTATGTGCATGTGAGAAAAACTTCCAAAGAAACGAAAGAAGAAAGAAAAAATTCCACATTTAGGTCTGAAACTGAGTATTTCAGTGCAGGAACAAGTGCAGGTGCTATGCAGGCATCCCATTCTGCCTCCAGAAATGTAACACATTTACATTGTTAGTTTGCATAAGCTCACTAAAGCCATGGTTTGTTCTCACTCAGTCCTCACAGGCATTAGAGCTGTAGCTGATCACCAGGCTTGCTGGAAATTCATCTCCTTTGGCTCACCCTCTTATTAGGTATTCCCTTTTCTCTCTAGAAGCTGCTGTAGGAGCTTAGGGTTATGGAAAGAAACCACCTCTCCCTGGGAGCAGGGGTGCTGATACTTTTATGGAGCCCTGCTTTTATACTTCGTCTGCAGTGAGAGGTGACACAGAAAGCAGAGCACTGGTGTAGCAGGTTCCCTCTCCTCTACACACAGTGGATCACAGATCTTTCCACTGGACCTACTGCACAGAAACAAGCAGCAGTGTGTGGAAGAACCAATCCACTTCCTGAACAGCTTTGGAAAGCACCACACTCAACCACAACTCTAAAGAAAACACACTGTGATATCCACACATCCTTCTGCCTTCTGCAGGCTTTGTTCTTGTGCTGTCCATGCTGTTTCTTTACCCTTCAAGTTATTTTCCTGTTCCTTCATCTTCTTAACTACTTCTCATCATAATGAGTTGTGGCATCATGTCTGTTCTGTGGCATATATCCTCCTTCACCACGTTTCTCCAGTCTGTCACCTCATCTCTACTCAAAAGAGCTTAAGCTAGACCCAGCTTATGTAAGCAAAGCCCTGATGCAGAAGTCTACTCAGGAGGATGAGCTGTATCCAAACCATTCCAGCATAGGCTCAAATTTTTTCTCAAAGTTCAGAGCTCCTGCTCATGAATCTCTCAAATCAAAGTGTTTTCTCTGCCCAATAAAATTTGTGGTGCCACGTGGCTCAGTAGCATTAACAACTTCAGCTACTGAAAACTCTCTCCTGCAAAGGCTGGTTGAAAATCATGACATATGCATACATAGTGCACACACTTTATTAAAGATGTTCCTTTTCAAAATGATCTTAGGTGACAGTCATTGATCTTGCCTTGAAAAAAGGCAGCCAAACCCATAACTCATAAACCTTGGCAACTTCCAGTTGCCCTTAGGCTGGTAGAATCATAGAATCATTTAGGTTGGAAAAGACCTCTAAGATCACTGAGCCCATCCATTAACCTAGCACTGCCAAGTCCACCACTAAACCTTGTCCTGAAGTGCCACATCAGATAACTAGCGATCAAAATGATAAATAAAATGAAAATGCCTATATTTTAAAAGGATAAGCAAAACAAATGAATAATGGGGATCAGTTCCAAATGTACAGTGAGATGACATATATGCAACAAGAAGCCTGGAGTTAACTTTAGTCCTTGCTGAGCCATATTTGCAAGGTCATTTTGACAGCTGAAGTAAAAGCAGGTGAACAAACAACCCAAAAGTTGGTGAATCTGTCTCATCATATTTATCAAATAGATGGACCCAAAGTCTGCTTGGAAACCCTTAAAATCACAACCATGTCTTAAAAGATAAAAGAATTAAAACTTAGTTCTCATGTCATTCAGAAAATAAAACAGTCTGGTAGCCTGAGATGAAAAATGCCATGGAGTTTTGGGTTTGGTGTGAGGATTTTTTGGGGTTTTTGTTTTTGGTGGTTTTTTTGGTTGCTTGGTTGGTTTTTTTTTGTATTGGGGTTTGGGGTTTTTTTGTTGCTGTTGTTCCTTGGTTTTGGTTTTTTGAGTGCATGTGCAGTTGGGTTTTTGTTGTTGTATTGTTTGGTTTGGTTTTTAACCAAGAAAATAGTTTGAAAGCAGTTTGTAGGCATGAAGAAGGCTGGCCATGTGGAAAGGGAAGACACATGGGGCCAGTCCAGCCCTGAGCTTCACCCTCCAACCACCCCGTCGGGTGGTCAAAGACCTCTCAACAAAGTATTACATGGTCTTGCGTGCAAAGCACCTCGCAGTTTGGATCGCTGACATCGCACAAAGCAGCGCTCGGACGGGGCGCTGCAGGGCGGACGGCAGAGTCGGGGCTCACCATCTGCACGTCCCACGCTCCCTGCGAGCCCCGCCGGCGGCCGGGCGAATGGTAGGAGGGCGGGAGGAGGGGGGAGAAAGGCGGGCGATGGGAACACGGAGGGAAGGGGGAGCGCCCGCGCGAGCGGGGTGGGCTGTGCCCGCGGCCCGGGGCGGGGCGGCCCCGGCCCCGGCCCCGGCCCCATAAGAACCTTGGGGCGGCTGTGTCCGCAGCGGCAGCGCAGCGGGAGGATGCAGGCGGCGCCCGGGGCGATGGCAGCGCGGCCCTTCAAGCTGAGGAAGAGTTTCGGTAGGGCTGGCGGGGCGCGGAGGGGCAGCGCGGGGGCGGAGGGGCAGCGCACACGAGTAACTCTGCTCTCCTCTCCCGGGCAGCCACCCGTCTGGAAGAAGTAGCAGGAATCCGGGCGAAGTTCCCAACAAAAATCCCGGTAAATCTCTGTTTTGTTATCGGAGGACTTTGCCGATGTTTTAAAAAGTGGCGGTGGGAACCTCTCCCTAAGGTGTGGGAGGGGAGGGACCTGGATGTTTTAGGTTTGGCTAAGTATGACTCTCATTAAAACAGGTAATTGTTGAGCGCTACCATAAGGAGAAATACCTTCCTCTCCTGGACAAAACCAAGTTTCTGGTTCCCGAGGAGCTGACCATGACACAGTTCATAACCATCATCAGGTGGGTGCGGGCACCGGTGTGTCCGAGCTGCGGCTGGCTACTGCTCTCGGGGCAGGTATTTCCTGGTGCTCCGCTGTGATATCTTGCTTGCTTTGGTAGGGAGGAGGACAAAGGTGGCAGTAATGTAATAACTTCCCTCTCCTGCAAGTGTTCAAGGAAAATCAACAGGTGTTTCCACAGGTGCATTTGGGAAAAAACCAGCGTCTGTGCTTTTTTGGATCCTAAAGTCTTCTCCCTAACTGTAGTGACTAAAGATTATGTAAGACCCCTGTTCTGCTTTCTTCCTGCTTGATGCACTTGGTACTGAGGCTCTGTGATTTTGTACTGCTTGTGGCTGTCACTGCCTTGTGCTCCTACTACATCAAGCTGAATGTGTTCAAGTTCAAAGCAACTCTTAAGTGTGACTTGTATGAAATGTGGTTCTAAATTATTCTAATGAAACATTACAGGGAAGAAGTCTCCCGAAATATTAAGTGTTATTTTTCTGACAAAGTATGAAAGCTATGTGCTTTCCAGCACACTTCTTTAAGTATAGGAAAAGACCTTTCTGGATTATAACTTCTGTAAAAGATGCTTTTGGCTCTTGGACAACTTAGGTCCTGATCTTTGTACGTAATGTCTCTGTAAAGGACTCTTCTTTTGAAGTTAGACTTTACAGTAAGTGTAACAGACTGGAGCTGGAATCCCTTACAAAATCTGTACTGCAGGAGCTTTTAGTTTCTACTTGTGCTTTTCCTTGGTAACTGTGAACTCAAAGCCTGTGCTTAGTAGTACTCATGGTCTAACCATGCAAACCTTTCTCCAGAGCACAAGCCTTTCAGCTTCAAACATGGTTAACTTCCTTCTGATGGGGACATTAGACCACAAAATGACTTTATGCAGAATTTCTTGTACACAGCTCATGCAAGTGCTTTGCTTAATGTATTTCATAGACTGAAGTTGGAACTGTAACAATTTGCTAATGTTTAATTCTGTATTTCTCCTCTTTTCATTTAGAAGCAGGATGGCTCTAACTGCTACACAAGCTTTCTACCTGCTGGTGAACAACAAAAGCCTAGCCAGTATGTCTTTGACAATGGCAGAAGTGTACAGGGACTACAAAGATGAAGATGGCTTTGTGTATATGACTTATGCTTCCCAGGAGATGTTTGGATGCTTTTTACTTACTGCTCAAGGGAAAACTGTGGAATACTTTCAGAAAACTTAAGGTTGGGTCCATGTGCTGCAGCGAAGCAGTTTGCTATAAATTGTGCCTGGGACATGAACCTTGGAGATGCTCCTTCCAGTGTGAGCTCCTTAGCTCTGTGGTGGGGAGTTATGACCCAAAAGCTGGCAGGACCAGCTTAAGGCAGAAAAAGTGGTACGCTTTTCCTAGGTAATAATTTGGATATATATTTTTATATTTGAAGACACTATGGGGTTTTTTGAATGGCACCTCCACTTTTTTGCAATATCAATACTTGTTGTTTAACTGATTTTTAAGATATCCTTAAAGCTGAAGTCTAAGAGTAAAATAAAGAAGCTTTTTAAGTATTGAGTTGCATGTTTTTATCTGGGTAAAGACTCTTTAAGACCTTCTCCTAGAGAGACTTTTAATAATTCTGGGAACTAGAGCTCCATGCCTTTACATGAAGGATTGCTTGCATAGCTACTCTGAATTTTTAAATGGACTATCAAAGCTTAAGTTGTCACTCACAAGCAAAACCATACTTATAAATGGTTCATTAAGCTATGTATATGAGCTGTGAGATTAAGTAGGACTGTACTGTAGTGCCAGAGCAGTGTTAAGTTTAACATTTGGCAGCTATTAGAGAAAACACTATCTGTGATACAGGTATTTGCTTGTTTAAATAAGCAAACTGATTGCTAGTCAGCATAACTGAAATGCAGGTAGCATGACTTGAAGAGTAATGAAGTGTTCAAGAGTCTGTTCTTGCTACTGAGTTTTGCTAGTGTGCTTGCTGTAGATAGTCACATCCACCCCTACAGACACCTGCTAGTCAGTTACCCTGAAGGACTTCAGCGAGCCTTCTTTCAAAGATGGATAGAATTAAGTCATGCACCTTGTGATTGAGAGATTCCAATGTCTCTAGAAAATGTCATGTACTAAGATGCTGATTCATCTTAGTGTACAGGCTTGGTTCTAAACAGGTATTAAAGGAACACTTGACATGGGTCTTAGTCTTGAATATTGCTCAAGCTATCTTTCCTGGTCTCTTCATACATGAGGAATGTATTGGAAAGTTGGAAATGCTCTGATCATGAATGATCAGTGTAAAACACCAGGTAATTTCAAAAATCTGTCATAGTGTGCTCTTAATTAATCAACCTCTGGCAGCCTCAGTTTAGGATTGGTCAAATTATTACAGTATGATGCAATTCTGTTCAGTACTGAACTGATTTGCAGAATGATTAATGTAGAAATTACTAGACTACAAAGAAAGAAGTGTTGACAGTATTTAAATTATGCATAAGGAAGGAATGTGTATGTAAGCTTTTTGCAGTGGTTCTCTTGCATTAATAATCTCTTGAACTTGAAGCTCTGAGTAGACCTGGGTTTGAGTCTCTAAACCAGGGCTCTTAGAGGAGTACCTGCCTGAGTGAAGGTGGTGGTTGCCAATTCATGTTTCATGAGCTGAGGAACAAAGAAATCATTGAACTGACTGACTCTGTGGAAAGGCTAAGGCTATGTTGGTATAGGTTATGAAAACATGTGGGTTTTGGGATCCCAGAACCAATTGCTTGGATATATTTCACTTATGCTTGTAATGGAAACAGGTTTCCATTGCATAAATTGAACTCAAATAGTCGTTTGTTACCAGCCCTCAGGGAGGCAGAGACACCTGTTTGGCAGGAGCCCCACACAGCAATGTTGAACAGCTGTAGGAACCTTGGAGTGGGGAGAGCAAGGGGAGTCTTGCTGTGTTCAAGCTCTCTTGCCAGTCTAGAGCTGGGCTAATATTTTGCTTCATTGGGTTCTCTGTCTTCCTGTCTTGTGTGATACTTGGTACACAGAGAGGAGCACTACAGATTCTTGGCTGGAGCAATTTTGTCTGATGGCCCACTTTCTTTGGTTTGTAATGTAGTGGCTAAGGTGTAAGTGTGATCTCCCAGCATTTATTGACATTAGGCTGTGGTGTCTACAGGCTGAGTCACAGATCCAGCCAGAAAAGTTGCACAAGGAGAAGGTCAGTTAGAGGTAAAGAAGGTAAAGAGCATCATTATAAACCTGTTTATACTGGCCTGCTGAACCAAGAGAGAAGTCCTATGAACTGGGAAAGCTTCATCACTGGGTAATAGTAAGATACTTGCCCTTCTACTAGCTGTTGAAGCAGTTACGATATTAACCATCAAAGACAGTTTTTACAGAGTCTTAAAATAATAAACTAGGAATTATATGCCCAAATAATTCTGTTGTCCTGCTTGTGGACTTGCCGTGGTATGCTTAGAAGCTTTGAATTCAACCTACTCTCTCTTGAAGGATTAGAAAAGAAGCAAACAGAAAAGCTTTGCTCTGATTGACATGCCACAGTTATCTCAGTTGCTACTTCCAATGCAGCTGCTGTTTGAAGAGCTAATGTTTGCTTGAGTGAATACTTATTGATAAGCGATAGGTATATATTTTTTGCAGTGAAGGACACAATGACATGGTAAGCAAATTTTATAGTCCAGTGTATCCCTAACATAAAAAGGAAGAGATGCCATTTGCTTTTAAAAGTATTGTTATTTCTGAATTATGATATGGACTTGCAGTCATCTCAAAAATATCTTCAGAATGTTTTCTTTTCTCTGGTGGATACCTCTGTTTCTTCCCTAGACTACCAGCTAAATCCTGGAGGTTGCTCAGCACTCTTGTTTCAAAGCACTTGTGTACATACATGGTCTGCTAAAGTAACTCGTTAGATTGGGTCCATGGCACTCACCCTCTTGTGAGACCAAGTGTGGTATGAGGACTGAAATTGCCTTTCCTGTTGAGATAAGTTTGGGTTGTTTTTTTTGGTGGTTTTGTTTGTTTTGGTTTGGTTTTTTTGGAGTTTTTTTGAGTATTGTGTAAAATGGAGCACTGGGGGAGTTGTGAATTTAATATAGCCAAGTGGAATCATAAAGAAAAATCATTAAGCTCTTTCTCTACAACTTTACCAAGGTACTAAAGTTCTATGTCAGAAACCACTGACAGTGCTGGAGATCAGAGGGAAATACAGAGGCAGCTGAAGTCTGAGGCTGCAACCTTGCTGTGCTAAAAATTATACTTTAATGAAATGTGCCATTCGTGCCTAATGTATGCCTGCACAGTGATGGCTCTGGGAACAGGATTGTTTTCAAGACCTGAGCAAATGTCACTCCTGAGGAGCATGCTATGGGCTATGTGCACTCTGAATGCTCATGAGGGTGAGTGGAGAAGAACACAGTAGCAATTAAAAACAACAAAAAGCACCACCCATAAGCTCTCCTGGTCAAAAAAACCCCAGTCTTACTAATGCATTTGAATTTCAAGTGAGTAGAAAGCAATGTGCTTTTTTCCCCTGTGCCTGCTGAGAGATTCAGCTGTCTGGACTCTCCTTTGATGTCCTACAGCCATCTACAATCACAGCTACAACCTGTGTACATTGCTTTATGGATTGCCAATTGACATTTGTTGCTGCAGGGCAAGCATCATAACCTCAGCTTAGGCTTTAGCACATAAGCGACAGCAGGAGCTTTCTAAACTGTTTGGATGTAAAATGGCTTAACATTATGTGTTGGTAGAATGAATGGGGATACTAATCTTGCTCAAGTGGTGCAGGCAACAACTCTTGTGAGCTTTTTATTGTTTTCCCATGCTAACTATTTCCAGAGGGTGATAGCTTCAGGATAAAAATATTTTAAAAAGATACATGGTTAAACACACTTAAGTGACAGACTGTACCCTCCTCTGCAAATGAGTTGCTTTTTTATGTAAGATACAGTAAATTAAGAAGGTAAAATGAAATAATAGGACAGAATATAACCTTCAGCAGCAAATTGCCCTACTCTATTTTCCTTTTAAGAAAGCCTGTGGAGAAACTATAGGCAGAAAACAAAAAGACCTAAGTAGGAGAGAAACAGTTTTTGAAAAACAGGGTTCTCACTTAGGCACTATGAAGTAGGGGGGAAGGAAGGGAGATGTGTCTATGGAAAACCTCCATGGGGTTCCCTGAAGGTGACTGAGAAATGAAATTTCATATATGTTACAGTGCAGCATATGTGCAAGGCTTGTAATGGCATACATGCTTCCTGCAAGGATCACTGTTCCAGAAAGATTTTGAGACAAGTCTCCTGAATCTTAAAATAGCACATTTTTTTTTCATAGTTTTGAATTGTCATATTTAAAAAAAGGCAACCAAACCCACAATTCTGCCTATAGATTTGTGGTTAGTTTATTTAGCTTTCCTAAGATACTTTGTAATGTCTACCCACTTTTCTCCCCTGATGTTTTTATGTTGCTTCTTCACTACTTCTTCCTATACAGTCCACAACATGCAAGGGCAGTAAGGTCCTATAATAAACATCAGTCTGACCCTAACTTAGAGGAACATGAATATAATTTTAATTAAGGTAGGTAATGCCCTTAAGATCTCTCCCCAGAAAATCATGATTATACTGCTCTCTGCCTGTTGTTTTTCATGTGATGCCTCCCTTGTGACTGCAGTGTTCCTAAGGCACACAACTGTAGCAGTGCAGTCCATGTGGGTTTTGAAGAACATAAAGCCAAGTCTTGAAGCCAGAGTTTGAAAAGCAGCGCTGTCCCCTTCCCTTGCAGAGGCAGACACTCAGAAGGGATGGAGTGTGCCTAGCTGGGTGCATGTGGAGCTTCCAGAGCAGGCAGGCACTGAGGAGGAGCTGCTTGGTTTGCTCAGCGCTTACATCACATCCATCAGGGACTGCGAAGGACCTTTATGAGGCTGCTCATGATTTGCTGCAGGGTGGGCTTGGCTGATGGTGTTTATGCTTGCAAATATTTCAAGACCCTGGCTTTGTTTTCTCTCTGTGTATAACAGCATGGTCTGGATCTTCAACAAACCTTCAGCCCAAGCCTCTGATGTCAGAAAAGCTATTGATTGCATGGTCCTTGATGCAAAAAGAGCCAGGTTCATTGCTTGTTGACCAAGACATCCCTAAAACTTATTTCTCATCTTAAGAAGAGAGCCAAGACAGCCTGCCAGATGGATTTGCAGGGAAATCTTTGTCAGCTACCCAGTTGGTGAGGAGAGGGAATGGAACAAGCCAGGGGGTTAAGCATGCATATCGGTGCTTCCACCCAAAGCAGCTGCAGCCATGCACTTCACAAGCCTGCCTGTGACTGCCTGGAAAGCCTGAGCCTCAGTGTGACCTCACTAAGGCAGCTATTAGACCCATTAGCTCACAAAGAGTAGTTATGAGAAAGAAAACATGCATGCACATTCTCACAGATGGAGGGTGGATATAGCCTTTTCCTGAGTAAAAAGTGAACTCTGTCAATGGAAAAAAACACACAGGAGGGTGCTGAAAGGAAGACATGGTGAGTAAAGAAATTCTATTTTGGTGCTGGCACTACTTCACAAAGCAACTTGGCCCATACTCTGAAAAATTAACAACTTAATGTGAAGTGATAGATATGATTATGGTCTCTGTCTGACCCTTCTCCCCTAAAATGCTGCATCTGTGGTCAAAAATTAAAAGTCAGATGGTGATGTGAGCTGCATATTTGAACGCTGACTGGCTGAGGAAGAGAAATTCATTTTCCAGCAGCTTGATGTATTAGTCACCAACAAAATGAGAGCCATCAATAGAAAAAACAGCTGCTGTGCTGCAGGTGAGGGCAGGATCACCAGCTTAGTGCAGACACATCTGTGCTGTCTAGACTATCAGGGTAACCCAAGCATTGCAGAGGTTATGAAGATAATTTTGCTATTCAAAACTATATTGGCTCTGTTATAAACCTGTCACAACTGTCAAGAGAGGCCTCAGGAGAAATTTTCCTAGGAGGCAGCTGGATTCGGTTTAACCCTCAGCCCTTCCTAGCCATCCTCACTGACTTTTGTTCCCATTCTTTTTTTGGAAACAGACCAGGCCTTCTGTGTTTGCAGAACCTGCGTACAAGTTCCAAGATGGCTGAAAACTATAAATAATATGTTGCCATGTAACAAACTTCTATGAGAATTCATAGCTGTTCTGCTATTGTAATTCAGCCTATTTGACTATGCTTTGGTCATACTCGGCCTTTTAAGCCTCTGTCAGGCCTGGAGCAGCAGTTTAAGTGGGATGGCTGAGGCTGTTACTGCTATTTGGGTAGCTCCCCCTTTCCAGTGAATTTTGTTAAGACAAAATTTCTTGAATCAGCTGAAGAACAGCTGTGTGTTTTGGCTTTGCCTCACACTCATTGGTGTGAACTATTTTTGCTACAGGTACAACAAGGTAGGTTAATGTAGGAGCTTAATTTCATGCCCCAGCTCATCCAGATGATTTTGCCATGGAAGGAGGATACCTCACATGAGCTTGTCCACAAGCAGACTGGTGAGAGGGGACAATCTCCAGGAAGGGGTTGCTGTAGAGGAGGATTGACACAAGATACTGTTGGTTGGGAAGTGCTACTGATATAGGTAGATCTTGAAGAATGTATGGATCTGCAGGCTAGTCCTTGTCAGGACGTTAAAGGAAGGTTTCCTTTGTTTCTGACATCCAAGGCAGCTGGCCCATTCTGCAAGTGTTGAGCAAGGTTACTGTCGTGCTTCACAAGGGAGCATCCTTCTAACTCAATGGATAAAGAATTGGGAAGACCCTTCTATAATTCCTTTCTCTCCCTGAAGAGGCTGAGCCACAAACTCCACACTGTGCACTGCCAGTAGCTCTTGTCTCCCTGGACCAGCACAGATTAACTTTCTGCTGTCAGAAGCAAGGGCCTTTGTGGGTAAAGCCCAGAGTGACTGCAGAGGTGAGTGGCTAAGGGGCTTGAACCCAGCTCCCCAAACACACCCCCAACCTACCTTCCCTTTCTGAAAATAAACTATCCAACTTCAAGATCTGTGAGAGGCTTCAGTTTTATTAGTGGAAAATTTAGGCAAAACCCTATAAAGTAAATGAAGCAATTCCAGTAGAAGCTGGAGCAGGCACTGAAATTACTGCCTGGAGCCATAAAGGCTGCAGAGCTAAAGTTGCCGTGTTACTATTCATGGGAGGAAGCACTTATCCACAGGAGGTTGAGAGAAGGAGGAAAGGTCAAGCACTGTAGCAGACATGAGAGATTTTATGTTTTGGTTTCTGGAAAGTTTTTCTTCAAAATATGGTTTTGCCAAGTATCTTGTTTCCTAATTCAAACTGCTGTATTTTTTTCCCCATCAAATTAATTTTACTTAAGCTGGTTTGTCATGAGGGACAATCCAAATCTCAGTTTATATTAGGGAAAAGATAAATTAAAGGAAATGCTTATTGACTATAAAGTTAGACCTGCGTGACTGCCCTAAAACATTGCAATATGTATGGGAACAGGCAACACTGAAAGGCCAAAACAGGGGTTTTCCTATTTTAGACATCTCCTCATTTTAAAATGAGGTAGAGCTTTCTCAGCATAGGAAGGTTTGTGTTTTTTGGGGGTTTTGATTACATATAAATGAGATCCATGCACTTTTGGCTGGGCTGTGTTGTATGATCTTTAACTAGTGAATGTTTTGTTAACAGCAGTACTGCATAACAAACTATAGTGGGGTACCTGTATGTCACATTGCAAAAAACAGAGCATGGGGGTGCATCAGAGAGCAGTTTGCCAGCACATGGAGGAAAGAAAACTATAATAATTCATAATACTTTTGCATACATACAATTCAGAGCTGGCCAACAGTAATTTGCAGAGTGGACAACCCCACATGTAGTTTCATCTAAGAGAACAAGAAATAAGAAACTGAAGAATGTGAGCAGTTAGAAAATATATACTTGGTCTCTCCAAAAGTTCTGTAAAGAAAGCAGCAGTTTCTGCAGGCTGAGGCTGTGATGCCTTTTTCAGAGCTTTCTCTACCCATAAGCGTGTTTTGAAACAGTAGTGACTTTAGGATGGTGGCTTAGTGCTCACATAAAGCTGAAGAGTTCTGTTTGAGTACTCTTTTGGAGGAATAAGCCTGTCTTAAAGTTAGTTTTGACTTCATACATTTCTTGTCCAACTTGTCTATTGAGCAATTAGATGACTAACTCATTTGGTGAGTCAGGAAAATCTCTGGAAGGAGATTCTAGTCTTAAGCTCCCCTGCTCCTTCCACAGCTCTATCCAAAGCACTTCATTTATGAAACACAAAACCTACACATATACACACTGTGCATACCGTTGAAACAGTCTCTGGTGAGGAAGGGAATAGCCAAAAATACACAGTTCATGAAACAAAGGAGGGGAAAAGGCAAGAAAGGTATACGCAGCTGTGGAGTGAGCCGCTTCTTATTGCAAGTGCCTCAAGACTGCACTTCAACACTTTTCATGAGGTGGGATGCAGGAGAATGAGGATGAATAGTTGAAACAGTTACAGGAAAATCCATCCCAACAAGTATGTGTGCAGCAGAAACTGCACATCCTGACTGCTTTTTGATAATTACTTTCTTGTTGCACAGTTCACTGTTTGGTAGCTAAATCAAATATTCTTTAATAAGTAATTACCTCTTAGTTCTTCTTGTATTTATATGAAGATACAGAACCTGTGTCCTGCTACATCTTTTCAATGTAACTAGAGCCAAAGCTTAAATTGCAGTTTTAGGGAAGATTTGAATAGTTTCTTTGAAAGCACTTTGGCAAATGCAAACTAAGCAAAGCCACAGCACCAAGCAGTGAGCCAATTTTGTAGAATCACACAAAAAAATTGTTTTAAGAACTACTCTGCCCATCAGTGGATTTATCTATCCTTCTCAGCAGAAAGTTAACGAAGTAAGAAAGCACTAAATCAGAGCAAAAGTACAACATAACTTGTCTATGCGTGAACTGTGAAGCTTAGTAGATTATTGGCGGTAAACTCTTTGGAGGATGTTAGTCAAACTAAGCTGAAAAAGACAGTCATGCTACAAACTGAATCTTTCAGGCTGTATGTGCATATCTTCTTATTTTAGGGCCTACCCTTCTGAAAATCTGTTAACAAACCCTTGGTTATGTGAGATTAATACTATAAGGAGTCCAGACAGCAGGGAGAGCATCGGGAACTTTGAAAAGATAATCCTTTCAGCAGGCCAGAATTTTTCTCTACATTTGTGTTTTCTGACACTTTGACTAAGGCCATGAGTACTGTTTGTTGTATTTATGTGGTTATCAAAGTTAATACCACACTGAAGTCTGCTACACAACCTTAATAACGGTTTGAGATTTTTTTGAGTGCTGCTGGATTATGCAAACAATAAAAATAAATGCTTCAAAGTCACTCCTGGTCTAGTTCCAGAACACTAGAGGAAATAAATCAGATGATTAACAAAAATCTCACATCTACAGCAGACCAGAATTCAAGCCTCAGACCGATCTCAGGTCTCAAAATACAAATGTCTTTCCCATTAATGAATTTGGCCCAGTTTCTGTTCTACTAATTTTAAACAAAGAATAGTTGAACAGTGATTTCAAAACTGTAGAAGTGAGGTCAGAACAAATCCTGGTGCTTTGTGGGGTTTGAAGCAAACATGCTAAATTAAATCAGCTAAATTTAATCAGCTACTAAACCTGAATACTTATGTTTACCAGTGAATGTATTTGTGATATAAAAACTGTGCTCAAACTCACACTTTTATTTATACATATTAACTTCTTTCTGTCTTATTCTGAGGGGTGCTCAGAATGAGTTTTGGCTCCAGAATAAATTGCTGAAGAGCTGTTTATTTAACTTGTTTATTAAGTGTGAGCTGACCACTTTATAAAAACCTATTTTTACAAAATACTGGAAAGAGATGTTTTCTTTATACTCAATTTCTTGATTACTTTGCACCAGAAGTCATGATTGCATTGCAAGAGAGCACAAAGGAAATCTATACATGCTGGAGGTCTTTCTCCTGACTGAAATTCTAATGATCTACTTGACATCATGGAACTTTACAAAGGTTTAACCAATGTCATCTCCTGCCTTTTGCTTCTTAATGCTGTTTGCTTCACATCTGGGTTTAATCTCTGGTTAAACGAATCAGAACTTACGGAGTTTACCCCACAAATCGAGACCTTTTTTCTCTTATCTCCTTGTCCACATACAAAGTGTTTGCTAATAGAACTGGTGCTTATCTAACACCCTTAATCACTATGCATTCTAAACAAATAAAGACATGAATCCAAAGGCAAGAAAAAAAAATCCATATAATAGCCTGTCCTGTGTATCTTGTAGGTTTTGCAGCAAGAAACACAAAAATGTTGGCAAAGATCTTACAGGAAGAATGAAGAGGGCTCTCATCACTGCCTGGGCACTATTCAAGAGGGATAAATGCAAAATGATACATTTGGAGAGGAGTAATCAGCTGCACAAATACAGGATGGAAAACAAGTGGCTGATGGCATTTCTTCTTAAGATCCCATGGAAGATACTGAATTAAAAGCTAAGCAGGGTCAACATTATCATGCTGTTGTGAAAAAAGCAAACACCACACTGGGAGTAGAACCTGCAAGATGTGTGAAATAAGCCTTCTGTGCTGTACTCAGCGGTGGTAGGGTTTCAGCTGAAATACTGCATGTAATTTAGGTACTGCATACCAAGGAGAATGTGAACTACCTGAGAATTCAAAGATTAATGACAATGAGGAGAAATTTAGACCGTGTTGTGTCACAGAAGTTGCAAGAATTGAGTGGTTTACCCTCAAGAAGGAAAGGCTGAAAAAGCAACATGATATTCCTCACAAATGAAAGGCTCTTTGAAAAGCACAGGGAAAAATCTTTTTCTCCTGTCTACATCGGCTATTATAAGAGATAATAGGCTTAAATTGTAGAAAGAAAAAGCTGGGAAAGCTTCCTAATGAAAAAGCTGGTGAAATGCTATGATGATTTGCCTGGAGAACTGGGAAATATTCATCTCTGGAAAATGAGTAGCAAGGTCATGAGGCAAGGGGGAGATTTCTGGATGCCATTTCCTAGTCCTTGTTTCATAGAATCATAGAATGTTACAGGGTTCGAATGGATCTTAAAGATCATCCAGTCCCAACCCCCACTGCCATGAGCCGTGACACCTCACACTAGACCAGATTGCTCAAGGCCTTATCCAGCCTGGCTTTGAACACTGCCAGGGTCAGGGAATTCCGTTTTCTATTAAAAGGTCTTTGTTCCTTAGACATGAAAACATTATTTTTAGTAGTGAAAGTTCTTAGATTATATTGCTGAACAGCACACACTTGTGTAATCACAATGAAGGGGACACAGAACTGTGGAGGGCATATGGGAACTTCTTACAGTGTTTTCTCTGAAGAAAAGGATAAGGTTATTAGATCACTCTAGCACAAGGGAAGACTTGTTCCAGAAAAGCTTCTTGAATACTGACACGGCATCAATCAAGATCCACCATCCTGAGACTTCAGTGCTGGGGACAGAGGGGCTTAGCAACTTGTCCCTTGCTGCCTCTGTGTTATCTTTCTATTTCTCTGCCACTACCATGTACAGCTATACTATATTTTTCATTTGCAATATATCCCCAATCATTGTTGCCACTCAGATACTCTGCATGTGTGTGTGAGTAGAGTAGGGGGGCCTGAGAAAAAGTTTGTGACACCACAAACTGAACTCCTACTCCTGGCCATGTCCAGCTCTTCTATGCCAAACTAACAGAACATTTTTAAACAGAATGCTAATGCCCACGTGCCACAGAATACTTATATATTAGAAAGGGGCTTTTTAGGCCCTGCCCACCTCCCCATTTTGTTCTTCATCTGAAATACAGAACCTCTGTTTGGATTCTAAAAAATATTTAGAAACAAAATGACACAACTGAAAGCAGAGTAACAATGGTCAAGAAGCATCAGACTGTTAATATTTTACAGGGCAACAGGGAGTGAATTCACAAGCCATGCAGATTATTTAAATGGTTTTCACCAGTTTGATCAAGAAATCGACCTCTTCCACTGTACCCTCAGACCTCCACAACTCTCTACTTGGTCTCTAGTGTGGTATCTGCCTAGTACCTTGACTACATTATATATCATGTCATTTCCCCTCCATTTTTCTCTCTATTTCTAAGACTTTCATCCTTTGCTACTTGTCATAAGGCAGAGACACTGTTGCAGGTCAAGTTTTATTGCCATGTTTGTTTGCCTGTGTGTGCATCTCTCTCATGCCTAAAGTCACTTTACGACCAGTAGGCTGAAAACTCAGAGGTTAACCAAACCCAGTTTTTCTTTACACATCATCCACTTACCAGACACACAAGATATACAAGGCTACCTTACTTTCATGCTGTTCCTTTTACAGGTCTGCTTTCAAAGAGTTTATACTGATGTAAGTGTATGGGTGTGGTTTCAAAACAGCATATGGTTTAAATCAGGGCTGCTGATAAAAGTGTTTATGCTTGAAACTAACCTGACAAACTCCAGGTCCATGATCCAGCTGCCCCCATGGGTTCTGGAGAGCCCCTGCAACTGGGGAAATGTCTTTGATCACATAGCCACTCACACAAATGGATCCTTGATTAAGGTGAGTATTATATCCTTATTAAAGAAGCAAAGTTGAAGACTGAAGATTAACCTG
>JAWWEU010000111.1:47390954-47449277 GCA_035583155.1 Acropternis orthonyx | reverse complement strand
TACACTCTGACTTTCTAAGAGTCAAATGGCAATTACAACTGCTGGACCATAAAAAAGTCATTATATTACTTAAGATATTTAATATTATTTAATAATATTACTTAAGATACTTGAAAACTCAGAAAGGACTAACGGAGAGCTAATATTGTGACAGTATTTTGAAAGAAAGAATGAGTCAGCAAAGGTAAATACACACCTTCGAGCCTGACATCAGTAATGTCGAGGCATATTAAGGACTTGATTAACTGAGAGCTTAGAAGATGAATATTGATGATAATGTGCATTTACTGAAAATATACCTTGATTATCAGGTATTCAATAAGATTTCAGTTTAGGATTAAACAGGTATTGGTATTAACATGCTAAAATTTCCACTTAATCTCCTGGATGCCTTGGCATTACACACCATTTTGACTAGAGCTAGGAGAATGAACTAGATCGTAAGCAGATCTCAAAAAGCTCTTGAAAATTGCAAAATCATCACGAAGGAACTGTGCTTCTAATTCACGTCTGTACAGCCATGTTTCTAGACCAGTGCTATTTTTAGCACAGCATATACACCAACAATCCAGAAGAAAATTAAATCAATCTTCCCCACCATAAATTTACCACTGATATAGCCTGCAGATGTCTCAAAGTACAGTGACAAAATTGAAGGTTAGGTCATTGCTACTGAGTGATGTGAAGGTGATCACATATGGTTGTAACAGAGCAGCCACATTTATATGAAGCCCAACTACAGCTATAATTACAGGAGATGCTGCTGGGAAGAATATGAGAATACTCATATTATGGTAGCTACCATATGTTGCCAATCATTAAAAAGGCTAATATGATCCTCAGATATGTGTACAGGGAAAAGAATTTTAATCTTACTTCTGCACCTGGCAGTGGAATGACTGCTACTATGTTCAATCTAATGATTACAATTCAGGATTGATGTTACAACTTGGAGAAATTGCCAAGTATTGGGGAAAAAGCCCAACTCCTTTACCTAGGACATGGATAACATTACTAAACTACTCTTTTTAAATACCTATTAGTTTAGACAGGAAGAATTAATAGTGGGTTCTTCACTCCAGCAGATAAACATATGACAAGGTCCAGTAGATAGGCACTGGAACTAAATGAACTACACACAGAGTGTGTTTTTTGTTTGATGAAGGTAATGAACATAGGAGAAACCTGTTAAAACTAACAGTGAATTTTCTCTCTTTAGGAATTTTTAAATAAAGGTTGGATGCTTTTTGAAAACTGATCTGTACTTCAAAACCTCAGTTAGTGTTAATGAAGTCTTACTACTGTTCTGTGGTAAGATAACATGGCTGTTGAAGACCTTCTATTTTGTTTACATCTATGTGAAAACTATCTTTCATTCCCTTTTCAACATGCAACATTATTATGCAATGCCAAAGAGCAGAAAGGCTCCAAGCACATAGATGGATCCACCACTTGTGTCATGTTGGTATAATCCTGTTGGCATTCTCTTCTAGTCATGGCCCCAGAGGAAGACTATCATTCTGCTACTGTCCAGATCCATTCACATCTGAAAGCTAAGAGACGAAACAAAGAACAGTTTGCCCTCATATGTTAGGATGACCTTAGGGTCGGATGACCTTAGGGTCATCCAAAACTGGACATGTGTCATTTAGCACTTCTGTTTTCCTATGGCAGCTCCAGAAACCAGAACTGACATGGCAGGGAAAAATACATGGGTTGGACCGCTAAACTGAAAGGAAATGTTCTATGTTTTTCCTGCTTAACAGCTGGTGGCTACTCAAATGTGAAAGACATTATAAGTGTTGATTTTATACAAAAAGCAATACATGTTACTTTTGTGTAAGATGATTTCTCTTTCACAGAAAACCAGCAAATGTAAACTGTCCAAAGTAAAATATAATCTTTTTGCATACATGACAATCCTGCCTCTTTGATGTTAGAACAGCCATGCTCATTATCACCTTTTAAACATACAAGTCTGCACATAGCCACATGACCTGTTGCTTCTCTGACAGCTTCAGCATGGCTGAGTCTTGCAGTTGTATTGTGTGAGATCCTCACAAGCCACAGCACCATTAGCTGAAATAGAGAAGCGTTAACCTCACCGTTTTGCAGAAGACTAAGGAAGGCACTAAAAGACAGGTACTGTGTATTCATGCTCATGATGCAAAAGACCGCTCAGCTAGTCTGGTTATCTCACAGGTACTGTCATTAAGAAGATACACCAAAGGGAATAATGTAGGGAGAATCTTTGCCTTGAACAAGCAGAACCAGAAAAGACTTTCCTCTGAAACAGTTTCTTCCTTGAAGTTCTGGGTCATCACTTTCATATATAAATTCTCTTCAGTTACAACTGTAATTCCTCATATGTTAGAGCTATCATCTATTATGTTCCCACCTACAGATTTCTTTATGATATTCTTACTGCTTCCAAACATGTATGTCTCCCTGATGGCACTGGATTCCCCAGAGTGGAGTGAGTGGCACAAAAAATTGGAGTAGCTAGAGTGAAGTAAACCCAAGTCTCAGCTGCTCTTTCAATCTAAGCCCCAGCAATGAATTAGCAGAATACCCTTCTGCCCCTCTGAGTTCCTGAACCTCATCTGATGTCACAACATCAGCTCCTCCCTGCCAGCTTTCCTCTTTTCTGAATCTTCTGGATAACTCCCAGAAGCTGTCCCTACCTAACCTACATGTGGAAACTTTGCTCTACTTACAGAGCAAAATGTTTTCATGGTAGAAAAGACAAATCAATTTTAATCTAAAAGTAGTATATGCTTTGTAGTCCTATATTTTTAACTAGCCTGTAAACTCAAAGATTCTTGGAAATTAAAGTTTTCTTTGGTTTGCCCTCTATGAAACATAAAATCTCACTATACTGTATTAGTGACAGCTGCTATTCTGGCCTCATTCAATTCTCAAAATGTTTCCTGTCTTCAAATAGTTATTTGAAGAGTTTTGCTAGCTAAGATTGTTCACATGAATCATCTCTCCTGCAAAGGTGTCATGGGATATGCAGCAAAGTTATAAAAACATTAACTTGGTTACATAACATAAAGAAATTCAGACATGCCAGTTATGTGTTGCTGTGACAGAAGAAGTGACTCAAATTGAAAGAAATCCTAACTGATGTGAAATGGGTTTTCCCAGCCTAGATTACCTAAGAGGGAGGGAAGACATGTCTTTAAACTATAACAGAATTAGGCTGTGTTTGTGCATATTTATTACAGGGCCAGTGTCAAACACACCTCTTGATTTAACTGCTGATGTTTACAAGATTTTGACCTATTCTTTCTCTTCCTGCTCCAGTTACAGTTTTGCTGATGTAGAGTGGAATAATCATAAAAACTTTATCTCAGTCCCTCATTCCAGACAACTATCTGGTTTTCCTTAAGATATATCACTGAGTGTAAATGTGACCTAGAAAGGATTTTGGAAAGTCTCAGGTGCAGTTTGCAGTATGGAAACTTTTATGCACATTTCTCCTTTGGCAGTATGAACTTAAACAGGTTTCTATTTTATTCACACCTACTATTTATTCTTGCTCTCACCACATCCTATTTACTATGAAACATGTAAATTTTATGCCAGAGCAGAACTCCAGACTCTCTCCCCAAATATGCATCCAATTCGGCTGACAAGAGCACCATGGTCCACCTCACACCTGAGTCTGTCCCAGGCAATCTGGAATCCCTTCCCTCCCAGAGTTATTGCATCTTCAGCCACAATGGAAGGACGTTCCTACATCAACTCCAGGACAGTCTCTGTGTTGGTGGCAAAACCTCTCTCAACAGAAGTGACAGATGCATATCCTGATCTTTTTTGTGTGGGCTGTGATTACTGATGTACCATATATGATAGGCATTCATCTCCACCTTGCAGTGTGAAATGCTGATCTTCACACAGAACTTGGGAGTTATGATAGCCCTGTTTCCTGATTAGCTGGTCTCTTGTCAGCTCTAGGTGCTAGTTTCTCTGGATCCCTATGAGCATGGTTATATGGTCACTTTGGTTCAGTACAAATCTACAGTGTTCCATAAAAGGGCAGTACTATCACGTTTGCACCCATAGACTGCTTTCTTGCCAGAACACTGACTTGTTTTGTTTCCTTAATACTAGTATTTAGACAGGCAGTGTTCTTTGGCCTGACTCAAAGGGTTTTTATGTGCACCACTACTATTCCTACTAGAGGCAGAAGTGGAAGGCAGCAGGGAAAAGGCAATGGGTTACTGGAGACGAGAAAAGACAAGGCCAATCTTTTCTGGCAGCAGTGCAGACATCTGCTAGGATAAGGTAGCCTCATAACAGTGACCTAGGATACCTTCCTATGTAGCACAGGGAGTTTAGAATGTAGGTTAACCTAGCATTCTGGACTAATGAGGCCAGACATTTACAGTCTGGTCAACCTGAGGTAAAAGGTCCTTTTCTAGATCTCTCCTTCATATGTCATGAGTGCTAAACAGCACGGTTAGAATGCACTGGTTTGAGCATTTACCTCCCTTGTTAGCCAAGACACAACACCTTTCCTAAACATTTTTGAAATATCCAGCTTTAATGCTATTTGTTCAAAGCAAAGTTTCTTATGAATCTCAAACACAGAACAATTGAAAATTATAAGGTTTTGTTTGAAAAAATGTAGCCACTAACAAAAAAAGGAAAATAAGATACATTTCCCACTGAAAATAAATCTGCCAACCATTTTTCAGCAAATTGAGTTCACTTTCAGTGAGCCACATGCATAGAAACAAAAAAGACCCCACCAATTATGTTTCTTACCATACTTTTCAGGGATTATTTGCCTCCCACAAGCTGCAAAAGACACTTTGGGAGCCAGAATCTCTGGTCTGGTCAAGTCAGGTTCTAGGCAAGCCTGCTGGGTAAAGCTAAGGCAGGTTTGAATGACGTTCAAAGTCCTCAGGTGCTGCAACTCCCCAGGATATGGGCCAACCCCTGGATTTAAGAACATACATTGACTCTAACTCATAGGTGGTTTCCCACAGTCCTGAAATCAAATGATTTAAACTTTCCTGAAAAAAGGGTATGTTTTTTTCATAAAAGATCTATGATAAATAATGGATTCTCCTGCAGCACCACTGGAATAGACCTCTGAATGCACAACACCAAATCTATTTTTGGAAAATAATAGAGCCGACTGAGTGATCTCACTGGCTAGTGATTTCTTTGAAATAGTTTATCACATACATGAAAATACACTGCATTACCTCACTTTAGAGGTCATTTTTGTTTTCTTTTTAATTAAGTTACAGTGTTTTTTCTTGATGTTTAAACTTCACTATGTGTGAATTCAATGACATTATAGAAACCATTGGAAACCAACTCTCTTTGTACATATATATATACATGCATGTAGTTGTCCAGGAATACAGCACTGGAGAAGTTAATTATACATATGCAATATTTAAAGGTTGACCCACAAATAATTAAGAATTATAGCAGACTCCTATTCCAACCTCTTCATCTCCTACACCCATACTGACATATACACATCCACATCTGAAACGTGCATCACATATAGGAGATTGAAATTTTCCAAACTTAACTTAGTGTCATTTCAATAAGAAATCCACAAAACCAACTCAAGTATTAATGCTCATCGCTAGAGCAAGCCAGCATTTCACAGCAATGGGAGATTTAACATTTTTGCACTCCTACAGGTGTAGCTGAGGAATGCTGAGACCATCTCAACCACAGCTGTATTAGGATAGCATTAGGTATGTGTCTCAATTGCAGAAGCAGCTTTATAAACTATACTCCAGACAATGGAGGCTTAGACATATAACTCACCAGACTGGTGCATTCTTGTGTGTCGTCCATTCATTTACTACTGTACAGAACAAACATGCACCTTTGGTTTCCTGCTCACTTGCAATTCTTTTCCAAGAATTATTATTTTATGACCCAAGGTTATAGGCAAGCAGAACTTTTGGGGCTAGGCAAGAGGGGTAATGAGATGAACATTTGTTCTTGGAATTAGAGTTGAGTTCTAATTGGCTGAACATTCCTCCTGCTTCCTTTTACACATCTATATTATTTGATTCCCCTCATAATAAATCAAGAGAGGTAATAGTATTCCTAGACCTCCTAAAAGGTGACTAATGGTAAGGTTATAGTCAACCTTATTGATTGCAGTTTTGGGGCTTATATATTTACACCATTCCATTCTGACCATCTGTGACTTGTTGCAGAAGGTCACATTAATAGTTCTATAACCAGGTTTCATTGCTGATATAATTTTCAAGGTGCTTTCAGATGATTTCAGGAATGCTGTTTCCTTGTTACATTGCAAAACTGATTCAAAGTACCTAAGCGCCATTTTTGACTCTGTCACTGGTTCACAGAAGAACAATAGCTAATCCTCCCAGCCCCAACCTTAGAACTTTTATTTTTTTAAAAAATGACAACAGTGCTGTTGACCATTTTTGTCTGAAAACTACAAAAGCTAGAATGACTGCAACTCAGAATTTACTCTCACTAGTTGTACATGGTAATGTATTCTGTCAAGCAGGTAAGTACTCCAGAAAACTCACATCCTTAAGGAGATAAGGTATGGCACAATATAAGACAGTAAGTAAAATACAACTGTGATGGAATAACTTCCTCTACCTGCCATATCTGATGACTTCTAGTCACACACTGAGTAGGGGAGCCCAGCTTGTCCATCTTTTCTGACTAGATGTATTTGCAAATCACTGGTAAATGGCCTCTTCCTAATTATCAGGTCTCTAGAAGCACAAAGAAAGTAATTGTGAGGAATATAAATACTCCCTTACACAGGAAGTATACATTTCCAGGTTTCAGTTCAGAAAGATATGAGCCTAAAATGTCCTTTAATTTTTATGAATTTTCAATGTGCATATCTTGAACATCTCCTGAATTATTTATAACTAGTTTATAGCTACAGTGGGTGCTCTTCAGTGAATTTATTATTTAGGTCTCTAGAAACTAGTAGAAATGAAGCAAAAAGGGCTGAATACTCAGCTTCAAAACATTCAGAATTAGTTAAAGATTGATATAGACAGGGAAAATCAGTTTCCTCATTAAGCATAAAAAGATTACAAACAATTGGTTTGAAAGTCTCTAAAGCCCCTTTTTACTTCTGAAAATGTTACAGACTTGGAATGGAAAGAGGACCAGATCTTACACAAAATTAACTGCTATGACTGTGAGCAAAATTAACACTTCTGTTCAGTGGCCCACACAAAGAAAAGAATTCAATGAAAAATTGGGATTGAACAATTATCACCCTAGGAGATTTTCTTGCTTGTCTGAAAAATGAAAAGCTCAAATGAAAATAGAGTGCTTTTGCTTATAGACTTGACACTAATCATGTTCAGCTTCAACTCAGTTGCATTCAGCAACTAGGATCCTGTCATCCTAAGTGGACATGACTTACTGCAGACATTCGTTTAATATAAAATCTTCCAGACATCCTAAAGAGTTTAGTGTTAAGATTTCTGAATGGGCCTACAAGTTACAGCTTATATACAGTTTACTTGTGCTTCAACATGTTTGCATTTAATTTTTAAACTAAAAATGAAAGGTAGCCAGAAAACTTCATTAAACCTTTAACTAATCTATTCAAAGAAAGTTACTTTAGCCACAATATTGACCCTTCCCTGCTGCATTTTTTTCCTTAATTCTTTCCCCATCTATAGTTTATATTTTTTAATTTGCAAAAACAACGTTCAGAGTTATGGGCTGACATCCCATCTTTCCTTAGTCTTCCCTTCTCTAGACTAAACAATGCCAATTCCTTTCACCCTCCCTCTTGCTGCCTCTAGACTGTTGCTCATTCTTTTTACTCCCTTCTGGATTGTCTCCAGTGTGTCTACATTTTTCTTGAAGTGTGGTGCCCAAAACAGTACTCCTTGGTACTGGAGAGTGTCAAGGAGAGTGGAAGAATTACTTTACACTCCATACATAGAACATTTTTGCTCTAGGACCACGTTACTTTGCTTAAATTTGGTGATACTTGGTAACAGCAGGGAGCTTTTATCTTTCTTTGTAAAAGTTTGGTTCAGGTATAGGTTTGTGATCAGGACCCTTAGGCCAGAAATTTGTAAACATGTGGTTTACTTTATTACAAGGCATGCCAGCAAACCAGGAGTAAGCTCTAATTTACTGTACAAAATGGTCCCTATTTACAGATCCTCTAGCAGGCACATATGGATTTCAGATTGATGGCAACTGTCCTATTTTGTGCTTTATTAAAATTACAACAAACATTATCTGGCTTTCTAGACTCAGGTAGCGAGTTGAATTCAGTAAGAGCCTTGCCTATAAGGAACATTGGAGCTCCAATACCTTTGGAGATGTGCACCCTTACACAGTATACAGCCTGGTTACTTCTCTGGACCCTTACGCTGAAACAGTTTCATTAAAGTCAACTGAGTTACCGTTAACTTGGATTTCACCGTTAGCTCTAAGACTTTAGAGATAGCAATTTGTTGTTTACTATTTATATTCAGTTATCAAAATAGTCTTAGTTCATGCCCTATAGAGACTAGTGTAATCTAAATATTTACTCTAATAATTGATAATATCTTCCCTACTAGTACTTCACAGTGTTGCCTTAAATTGCGTTATATTTTACAAAGAGGATTTGGAACAGATCTTAGTGAGATTTTCTACCAAAATTTGAGGATTATTTCCTGGTGTGAGAGAAGGTAGGAAGGATGCAGAACAGCAATCTTAAGTGCTTCCTTCCCCTTAAGGGAGGGTTGTCACAGTGTGTTATGCAACAGAAAATAGCAGGAGTTAAATGAAAAAAATAAAAATAAAAAAATTAAGAAGTCCATATAAAAACTCCATAACTGCAAATGAATTTGTGGGGATGGAGGAGGCTGACTTAATGGCAATCCCATGGGGCTAGCCAGGGCTGTTGAGGAACTAAGGCCCCTTATCCCTCATCCTAGTCAAGTGCATAAAGAAAGAACAGATAGGGAATAAACTATTACTTACATCTGTTGGCATAAAATAAACAGCAACCATTGTAAGCTGCAACAAGAAAAACTTTGCAATAGAAAAAGATGTCTGAGAATCCACAAGCTCTCTCAAGTGAGCATTCTCCAGAAATTCTTAGCTGATACAGTCCTGTATTTGTGACACATTCTGAGTTATTTCCAGGGATTATCTCTGGCTCTATGGTATTCAGCTGCAAGTCTGAAATATTTCAAATACAAATGAGATAGGTGTGAATAAAAATGTCATTGTTAACTTTTCTGTTCTTGAAATGTTGCATGTCACATTTAACACAGAAAAGTCAGCAATATATATTGGTGTTTCTCAATATTATTCAGAGACCAAAGGTCCATTACACTTGATACTGGGCAAACATGAAATACACTCAGCATGTTGAGCTAGTGTTTTTAAACACCTATGTGAATCCACAGAAGTCAGGGGGTCTCACATAAAACTGAACTTTCTCAGGCATCTAGTTTCACAGTCTCTTAGTGCTTATTATAGTTGTATAACTTTGCATGGGAAAATAGAAGAGAGGCTGCAGGTCAAATACTGTTCTTTGCTATAGCAGAGGAAAGGTAGAATAAGGATATTTTAAATCATTGTTTCACTTTTATGCCAGCACTACTGAGCAAGTCTAAAACTTGAAAGAAACGAGGGGAAAAAACCAGAAATTAAGAGCTGTAGAATTCAACAGTCAGTGTTTATTGCCTTAAAGACAAATAATGACATCAGTGAACTTACTTCAAGGTTGGGTAAATAAGATTAAAATAATAATCTAGGAAATTACAGATAGCTTCAGTGGACTGTACTGAAGACATATGAAACAATCATTCATTTTGGGGAAATTGCTACTTCAGACTATGGTAACTCTTCCAGAACATTCACAGAAGTCCTTCTCTCCACTTGTCTCTGCTGGCTTAAAAAGCAGATAAGCAAAAGACATTTTGATGCCTTTATATATAAATAAATTAAAATGGGGGCTAAGGCAAAGTTATTTTTGCAGTAGAAGTACCAAAATGGCAGCCAAATCATAAAATCTATACTTTGACCATCATAACTTCTCTGCTACGAAAGCTTGTATGTGTTTTAAAGAATAGTCTAACAAAAAAACCCCTGAGGGAATGCAAAAGTTGCACTGGTACAAATATGGTGATATTTATATGTGGTTTGAATTTATTCAGCAAACCCTGCCAGTGGGTGTGCTTTTATTTTTCCTTCTTCAAAGCCAGTTGAAATTTGACTTAAAAATACTGACCAGAACAGAGTAGCATAGTGCTCTTGCACCCCGAAAGCTAAAAATGTCATGAAACCAAAGTGGGTAAAATCCACTTTAACAATGAAGAAAACTGACAGTCTCTTGGTCTTTCTCTATTGTCAGACAGAAATTTGTCCAACAGATACCACTTCAGGCATTGGTAAAATGTGCCTGCCAGACACAGGAAATCAAAGAAAACAAGACAAACCACAGAAGCCTCCAAATTTGTATCATTTTTATAGTTTAGTGAGAAGATGGATGCTCTCACTGTGACTGACCTCCAAAGAAGCAGACTTTTAAGCCAATACAAATATTAGCTTATTTTTGTAAGTCTCTGAACATTCATATATTATTAGACACAGGACAATTCAGCTTAGTTTTGATCAGCTTTTAGACCATTAATGAATCTATACTTAGCTTAGCAATTTGAGCTCAGGAGAACAGGTTTCTATAAAATGTATCTTTTTATATTGGTGACCTTATCAAAAGCCAACAAACCAACAACAAAAAACCCCAAACAAAACCCAACCAAAAATATTCAGTGGTCTCATACTTAGCAACCATAGTCTCAGAAGTCAGTATTCTGTATATTTACTCCAGAAATTATTTATAAATCAATGTTATTTAGTTCTAGCTAAAATGTTTTTTAAAATGTCCATTGTAATTCAGGTGAACACTGAAAGTCATTGTGTTTGCTAGTGAAAATGCTTTTAATATACTAAAGTTAGCATAAACTAATTTTAAATGATCTTGATTGGAGAAAAAAATTGAAGTGAAATAGCTAAAATTGTATTTAGTTTAACCAATTAGCTAATTGTTAAAAAAATCATGCTAATGATATAAATGTGGCTGCTAATTGACCTCAAAACATCCACATTCACATGCATTCGCTGAATGCCTTGAACAATTATCTGCTGAAAGCATGTTTGCCAACTATTCTACTTCAAGCTATTTCTATTTGTGTCACATGAATGGTTTGTGACAGGCATTTTTCCCAGTTTGGTCATAAATTCTGAACAAGAAAGTAATGAACAAGAGAGCTATGGCCTGGATTTTCAGTAACATTACCTTCTATAATAAGATTTAATACATTTTTTAGCCAGTATTATTAGCCCCTATATAGTAACAACTGTTTCTGCAGTTCCAGGTGTGACAACAATGCCAATCAACCAAATTAAGAAGTTGGTACTGCATTTTTGATTCCCAGAATCTTCCCAAATCACAACGGTACAATCCTACACAAAGCAAGTATATTTTTTTGGGTTATAAAATCATAGAATGTTAAGAGCTGGAAGGGACCTTACAGGTAATTTAGTCCCAATCTCCCCTACTCTGGGCAAGGTTGGGGCATTCACAACCTTGCTGAGCAACCTGTTCTAGTGCCTCCCTCACAGTAAAGAATTTCCCTTCTTTCAATTTGAACCCATTACTCCTTGTCCTATCACCACAGGACATGAAGACTTCCCTCTTTTCTGATGGCTATAAATATAAACATGATATTTTTTCCTTGATTATGAAGGATCATAATCACTAATCAAATGATTATTACACAGTAAATGGTTGCGCAGTTTCCAACTGAATGAATTGTAGGGAATCAATATTAGAAGATGCTGAACTTCCCTAAGATGCAAGTTCTTGGCTTTTTTAGTAGCAGCATTACAAATTCCTTAAACAGGAGAGTTAAGTGTCAATCCAAGTACAATAGCAAATCTCTCCTGTATGTTGGCTTTGTGCCATTATTATACTGGTTTTGTAAAAAATACTTCTATTAGTCTAAAAAAGCATTTAAGCAAGCCCTTAGCTATTATAAAAATACATTGGTACAAAAAAGCTCCATTTATCAGCTATAATCAGTTTACCACAAGCAGACTCTCCACTCATGAACAAATATGAAGGTAAAAAATAATAAAAGAAGTGAATCATCTTTGTCCTGAGATTTGTGATGAACCATAACAGGACCTCCTGAAATATGGGCCCCTCCACTAAGTGACCACAATGAGTTGCCTTGTGTGTTCCACTGTATTCTCTATGAATTTCAGTGTATTAATTATATTAGTATGCTTAACTCACAGCAGCATAGAATCATTCCACTAAATATATAACTTGTAATTGTTTGGGGTTTTTTTCTTTTTATTAGTCCTGAACTAGCACTTTCAGTTTGATGATTGTATTATAGTAAATTTGTTTTAATTCTTGCAGTTTGTCTTTCAGCTAGATACATTAGAAAAATTATGCAGACAAGGATAACGTTAATTCCACTTTTTGTATCTCTTCAACTCAATTGCTTGTAAGCATAAACAAGGATAACTCACTACCAGAATAACTCTTCACTGCAGTTCAAAACAGGGTCACTTTTGGATAAACAGCTTTAGGCTCCATATTAAGAGTTACAAACATGTAATCAGGGAAAATGCCTCAAATCCTTTGTCTCTAGATAAAAAACTCTCAAAATTTCTGCAGACTTATCCTTATAGTAGGACTAGAACATTCTTATTCTCATTACACAAACTGCAAAGTAAAGCACGGGAAATGCAAAACAAAGTGTGGGAAATGAAGTTTGCCCAAGGTGACAGGTGACAGAAGCAAAGCAGAAATTCCAATGGGCTTCTGCAGACACACGAGCAACTTATATATGCTGGTATACAATACTCTTCTAACTTACCCAGCTTGAAGAGAGGCAGTGAATGTCTGTGGTAAACATTTGAAAAATGCCCTAGAGCCAATGCTTCCTTTGGTAACTTGGTGAACTAGCTGTTAAATATTGTTAAGATGTAACCTATTTTTGTTTACTACTGGCAATTTTCTTGCTTTATAGAGAATATATAAAAAAAATCTTTTAAAATACCTCCTCCTCTAAAAACAAGATTAAACAAGGCAGCTTTTCAAATACAGGGAGCAGGGAGGGTAATTGTCTCTTAAAAAAATACTGCCATAATGCTGTAGCACTTTAATTGCAAGCACTGTAGGAATATAAGCTATATCATCTGGACTTCTAAGTTTCTAGGAAGCAGCCTTGTTAGTCTTAAGTTTAAATGCTTTGTTAAACAAAATAACATATCACATGCATTCTCAAGAACAATCCAATTCTTTGTTTTCCTTTCACTTAAAAGAATTTTAAAATTATTGACTGGAGAGTAATAGTGTGGTAACAAAATCTTATTTTTATTCTTTAAAAGTTCAGTTTAAAGATGAAGAAGTAGGAAACTTCCCTGCTGTTGGCTGCCAAGAAGTTTAGTGATCTGTGTAAAACTAATAGATCCATTAATCTCATTCATAAATCAATGGGAAAAATACTTTTTTTTTTTACAGTTTTTTGCTACTACCAAGATACTTCATTTTGAAGAAATACCAATCACCTAAAACAAACCACCGCCTCCCACCATCCCTAAACACTGTTCTTGGTACTACAGAGGTACTGACACCTTCTGGCAGTGAGTGACGTGCCCAGTCATCTGTTAAACTACTCTATTTCCAAAAGCCCTCTCACTTGTGTTTCATGCTGAGTTCTGCTGAGTACCAACAGAAATAGTTAATGATGAAAGGTACTAATTTTGGAGAAATCAGTAATATAATTAAATCCAACTAGTATAATCTTAGAAGAAATATGGTTAGTCACTCCCTTGATTTGAGGTAGCTATGAGATAAATGTTGTTGAACTGATCTCACTTAATACAGCAGGTAAAAAACAAAAGCCAATGGATGAAAAACAAGCTAGACTCAAAAAACTAAAAGGCCAATCAATCAACTGAGTGCTTGTTCTATTACAAGTGTTGCAATGAGTTCTCCTTCACTGCAAGTACTTAAATAGGATGTGCTCTAAAAACCAAACTCTGGTGCTCCCTGAGATACTGGACCTGAAACCAGCCTAAAAAAAATCCTAAATTCCTGTTTCACACAGCTATAGACTAGGTCATATCAACTGTTATTGTTTTTGAAGAAGTGCACGGAATAAAACTTCTAATTTCCCAAACTCAGTCTTGTCTGCCTCATTCATACACTGTATCTCAAACATTTAGAGTGCCTTGCTCCAAGTCATATATACATTTGGAACACTACACACAGGTATTTCAAAGCTATTAAAGAATATACCCCAAAACAGAACCTCACAAAGGTGTATGCCATGTTCCGAATCCAGAATTTTACATCTTTAAGATTTTGCTTGGAGCACAGGAGTCTGTGGACAATGAGAGCTATTAGAACAGAAACTAATCCTTGACAGAGGACAAGTTTCCCTGACAAGCATTTTTATCCTACTGAACTAATGTTTCCTACAGTGTTCTACGTGAAGGAAAAAAATGTGTGGTCTCACTTTCCACAGGAAAGAACTGGAGATCAACAGTACTCTGGACAGTACATTTTGGGATGCATAAGCTGAACTCAGCAATGAAAATAAAGAAGAAGGTCCTACTCCAAATGGGGCAGTAACTAATCTCATTCACTGCAGAACATGATTCTGCAGTCTAAAGAGAAGCTGAAAATTTAATTTTAAGAAGTGATCACAGATGATAAAAATATCATAATGGAAGTAATTGGGATGCAGCATACATACAGTATCAGATTTGAAACAGATATAATAGTATTTTTTTGGTATTACATAAGTTATGCAGGGCACAGTAAAGGTATCCTAATTTGTTTCTTAAGTCATTAATTATACCTCAAATAAATTTATGTTCTTGTAAAAGCTGACAAAATTTACTCTATGCCTAGAATATGTATTCTGCAGACACAGAGTAGAGTTTTAAGTACATGCCTTAGGCATGAAACTCCTTAGTCTCTGCTAGAATATTCTTGAATTCAGACGACTGATCTCTAGGACTTATATTAAGAAAAATACCTCTCCAGCAGCAAAGGTACCAAATACTATACTTAACACTTCACCAGGCAAACACATGAGGAGAGGAAACATTTTATCAAATCTGTCTTTCATACTAAGCAAATATTCATTACATCAGCCAAAAAGGATCATCTTAAATATCTGAATAGTTCTGAAAAGTTACTCTTCTATCTGAGCTTGAAGGAGCCAAATTTTAAACATGCACACGTATCTGCATATCACTGTAGACATTACTGTGGGATAGCTACCTCCTGCTGCAAATATTCTCAACCTCTTCTAACACCCTCTCTAATATTGTTCCCTAAAACGGTTAGTTTTAATTAATTCCCCTTGTTATTCTTCCTTTTATACTAAATTCTGCCATACCATTTTTTCCTCAACTCATCCCTGTCACCTCTACATTTCCATCATTCAGTACAACCTTTTCATATGTGCAGAATTCATTCTATTTCTGTCACAGTATAGACAACTTCAGTAGAGTCAGTCTCTGTCTGTCTGATGGCTCGATTCTATGTATTCAGAAGGCTCTATGCTATATAGACTATCCTGTGGATACAAAATCTGGTATAACTTACTAAATACCACAAAAAAAAGTAGATAAAGGCCTTATTAGACTCACTGTCTCATTATCTAGAGTCCTTTCTAACATTCTCAATAAGAAGTGGTTTTGCTATCCATAATTCTCAAGACGTGTCATCAGTATTTTATAACAAAATGGCTTGAGGCCTGTATTTATGATGGTTGTTCTTCAAGGGTACTTAAACCTTCTTTGTACTTCAGTGAGAAATAGTAATTAAACAGTAGTTTATCCTATAACTGTACAGAACTTTTGAACTAAGGGATTCAGGGACTGTTTTTAGTCTTGGCTTCCCTCTCCACATTTTCTCACTCTCCAGTCCTCTTTTTACCAGCTTAAAACCCTTCCTGATTTTGCTCTTGAAAATATATTGCCTGTTTCGGCAGTACCTACCAAGCTGGCATAAACATTCAGGCACCTGTCATTTCACTGCCAAACTGAAAGGTATGTAACAACATGCAAAAGCCATAGGACCAACAAGTATATTCATTTCTTGACTGTCACAACCAAACCTTGGATTGCTATATCCAGAGTCCAGTCTGTTATCAGCATAAAATGACCTCTATTGTTCAGAAAGGAATTCCACCTTTTTTCTTCCCTCCTATGTTGATAATTTTAATTTGGTACATTATCATTGCTAGACGAAAGAATTGTCTCTTAACTTCATCACCTCATAAGTTTAATATTTTTGTTACCAACAGAATCAGGAGACACAATATGGTACATAAAATCTGAATACCCTGAGCTTCTAGTACTTCATAAAGTGTTCATGACTAATATATGAAAAAGGCCACAGTATTGCAAATTGTCTTAATATTATTCAAATATAATGACTGTTTTTACAATCTGTTTGCAAAGTCCTGTGTTCTTTCAATACTCTTCAGTCCTATAAAAATGACTAACTACTGTATTGATTTGTGTGAGACAGAACATATGCTTAACACCAACTGTTGTAATTAGAACAAAAAGATTTAAGTGGAAAGACTTGGTTGAATTTGGAGAAGTGTCTTACCTACAGTTTCAAAACTATTACTTGATTTTAATGACCATAACTCATGTTAATTCTCTGTTATACTGAATATTTATAGTTCATATGACCATTCTGAGGAAGGAATGGCAAGTCAGCACTTCCAAAAGTGAAGCTTGATTTAACCACCATTAGTAAATTCAGTTCTTCTATGCCAGTTCACCCTTTTAATAGGGTATAGCAAAGCCATCCATTTTGTAAGAATACTTTGAAGTTCTGCTGATAAAATTCAGAAATATTAGCTATAGAAAATAAAAAAGTAGTTTTAGTATTTTATATTAGATTAAAAAGCTAACAAGACATGTGCCTTCAAGTTGCCATCTGCTTTCATTTCCTCCTACTCATTTCTTGTTTTTCAACTACCCATCTTTCAAATGCCTGCTTTTTTAAAACTACCAAACTCTCCCTGCTCCAAGTTTTTTTTCTTTTTATTGTGGTATGTTTTTTTTTATCTTTCCCTTGCCATAATAACGAGTAATAATTTCTCCTATTTTGATACTGAATAGTTTTTACTATGGAATATTATATTTTGTACCCTAGCCTATTTAACTCAGGAACAAAGTTTTGCACCAATTCATTTGCATATAGGTTCTTGTACCTTTCCTAGAGCAAACACCAACTTAAGAACTCCACATTAAAAGTATAAAATTTACATGCTATCATATGCTTACATGTATTACATATTTACACATAATATAATAGATGCCTCTATTCCTGAAAAGAATCCCCTGTAATGTCCAGTCAGTACCCAAGACCTCCAAAGCACCAGCCAGAAACTATATAGAAGTAGTTTAAAAAAAAAAAAAAATCTACTTTAAGACCAATGTAGCTTGCATATAAGATATTTCCTTAAAATTACCTGTCCTTGAAAATACCTGAGTAGTTCGTTTCTTATGATGATCCACTAAAACAGGAACAAGTGGCCCTTTGAAGATGAATAAAACAGGCAAGAATGCATTGCACAAAATAACCTTGCAACTCCCACACTGATAAATAAACAATGGATGAAAAATTATTTTTTATGTTTTCCCTTCAAAGATTCATTCTGTCATTTTTATTGTATTTATGAACACATAAAAATTCATTCTTGGCAATAGTTCTGTGACTGGAAACACAGAAACATTTATGCCTGGCCGGTATTTGTAACATCATGCCAGAGATAATTATCACTGAAGATCAACATTAAAACCGCTGCTTTTCAGGTCGTTTCTAGCGGTGCACATATGAGAAAGCCTGTCCTAGAGCATCATTGCTTCAATTCCTTGTATCCCATACCTTCAATACCAATGTAAAAATAAGAGGGCTGATCTCGCAAATGTACGCATAACCTACCCTTTCAAGCAGCTTCTTTGTAATTTAATGCAGCTTAGTTTCACAGATGCAAATTCTTTTAAAGAAAAAAAAAAAAGTACATTGCAACTTAAAAAACCCTGCCCCACATAGATCAATTTCAAACTCAAAATTCTTGCTAAAAACTCAAAGGTGGAGGGAAAGTATTATCTGTTTGTATTATATGTTTGGACAATAATCTGATGGGGACTCTGAATAAAAGAACACAGGAATCCAAATTATTTTATTCCAGTCAATATAGAATTGCACTTTTCAGTTCACACTTTTATAAGTGAGATGATAAATCACTAGTCAGACTAAAATATATAGCTGGTTTTCAAAGCATCTTTTCTATATTGATGAAATATGCAGAAGGTAAATTTTGACAGTGATTAAAAATCCATCCCATTGTGAGCAGCATACAATTCACTGGAATATAGCTCTCTGAACATGACTATGTTCCACGTGATTAAAGATTTCCTCTTCTGTTTCTGGAGTGAGCTGTATATTATCTTTGATTGGAGACAAAGGATCTGACTTCCTACAAGAAGGAAGTTTATTGTACTCTCTGCACAAAGAAACAAAGACAAAACAAAACCCAAGAATGTTATGATGTTATGATGTTTTATGTTTCTAACCACACACAGGCCAGTAAGAACATATGGGTTAAAACAAAGCAAGACCCCTAACTATCCACTCATCTATGAATAAATAAAAATTCATGATGACAAGTTTTAATTACAATTTCAGTACAACTGAACAACCTCACTCAATGTGACAGAATGATAGCTGTTAGCCTTATTTCCGAAAGACTGTATGCATCCCATTCTACTCAGGGTTGTATATGCTTTCTGAACATTTAAGTCTTCTGAATAAGTGTAGTTTTATATATATCCCATGAGTCTTGACATTAAGGCAGAACAGATTTAGTGTCCCACATGATTTATTTGCCATCAGGTAACATAATTGTTAAAACATAAGGCTAATTTAGAAACATTTTAAAATCTGAAAAAAATCAAGAGAATACTGAGAGCTAATTAAGTTTTGGCAGTAAAAAACCCCCCTTTTTGTGAAATGTATCAAGAAAAGAATCCCAAAAAAGCTAATAAACAAGTTCTTACACAGAAGTAATACAAAAATATATATCCCAATTATAAACACACAGAAGTTACAAACTAAAACTGGATGGATAAAATGTGGATGTGGGGAGACTAGTCTTGCAACTGTCAGTGGAGAAAAGGAACAGAGTGCCATCTAGGCTCATTCTGTTCTATCTGCCTGTATTCCGATAAATCAAACTACCTGAACTTTCTCCCTATGAACAACCCTGGTCAGACATTCACAATCAGAGGTCAAGCAATACATACACAAACACTCACTTCCTCTGTTAAACTGTCATTCCTACTCTGCATCAAGAGGGTAATAAAAAGTAGTATTTATAAAATTGTAAATAATTAATATTTTTTTAAACAAATCACTTGTGTGTTTCTAATAACCTGCCCTAAGGCCCAAACTTACTAAAATGCATTCATCTGACTTAACACATGCCCAATAGTGTCATCATTAACCACTCAGTGAAAAAAATACTTTTATCCTACTCACATTTGGTTTCCGATTAGTAAAAATAATAATTTAAATAAGACTTATTTATTCAAGAGGTTGCTATTTTGAGCCAGGAAAACTTTTCCACCGGGAGTTTTAACCTTAGCCCATGGAAACAGTATAAGTTAGAATACCTACACTTCAGGTTTTGTTTTATTTTTTGAGATAATCATTGCCCCTCAAATTCAAACCTTGGAGACACTTTCAGAAACTTCAAGGTAGACAAGTCATCTCCACAAGGAAACCAATAGCATTTTATAATGTGCAAAAATGTCTCTTGCAACTAGAGACCTCAGCTAACAGGCATATTTCATCAATTCTCAGCCATCCTGAAAGCAGAACATTTCTAACAATCAGCCATCTCAAAATGTGAGTGGCACAGAGTTAAACAGAAGCAATCCTGTATTCAATTAAATTTAGCAACTTTTATGCAGCTTTTGAATTTAGATTAAGAAATTACTCTTGGTGTTTAACATCAAACAATGGTAATGATTTTCATATCAATTATGTTAAACTAAAAGCCCATATCAATAAAATTCAATAAATTAATTTTAGCTGAGAGTTTTCCTTGCTTGAAAGAAAAAGCTAATTCTAAGAAGACATTTACCAAGAATCATGCTTCACGTTTATATCAAGCTTATGAAATTATAAACTATATGTAGAAAATATCTATCTTAAGCTATCATTTTTATTGAACTGTGTGGAAAATATGTGTAGAGTCTGCTTTGAATATTGTTTCTTGGAAAAGTAGTACTAGCATACTAAGTAAAGGGTTAAAGCAACTCACCTTTTAAACTGGAAGCTTTTCCGAAGCTCACTAATGGTGACCTGGAGTCCCATCTTATTTTCAGCATCACAGTCATTTCTCTTCTGCACAGGTGACAGTTTCCTGCTTAATCCACTTACTTTAGCTGGTATCAATGGTTTGAGCTTTGTTACAATACGTGACCTTTTACTACTGGATTTATGTAAACCAGGAACCTGTGAGATTTTAATATTGCAGCACACAAAGTTAAAATGAAAACCTGTAAGCAACAAATATTATGCTGCAAAGCTTGTAATAAATTGCTTTACATTGTGCTTAGATAACACAAACTGAATTGCCACAACAAGGTATATTTGCATAGTTTCTATAACCTAAAAAGTGGCAACTCAAACACATAATGCAGCTGTAAGAACTGGCAAACCACTTTCCATAGGTCTTTGTATTCTAAAAGGCTGCAAATACACATTTCTTTTGAATGCAGTTTTTAAAATCTATTGAATTTATTTTTTCACCTGTTTGAAGAGTTTTTGTTGTGCCCTCGTGCAAGGTCAGCTTTCAGAATTTTAAGACAAGCAACTGTCTGGTATCAGTCCCTGTGATACCTCTATGACTCCCTTTTTCATGAAATCTGGGTAACAGTAAGATTACCCCAAGGATCATTAGACCTCTAGCTGGATCTTCTTATCCAGAAACTCAGAAAAGCTATGCTTGGCCAGAGTATCTCTCTCTTAAATGCAACCAGTCTTAAGCTGGAACATATCCATTAAAGTACATGGCTTCATGATATAATTTATTCTAGCTGCCCACCACCCCACTACTGAAAAAAATTGTGCCTCATTTTCAATTCACTTTACAGTTAAGCAATGAGTCTGACTGGGGAGGGGTTTTTTGTATTTATAAGTACATGAAACTCATTTTGACACAACATAATTCCTATAACTGTGTCAGTAAGTGTGACTCACATTCTCATCATTTTTCTGGGGTCAATATCAGGCTGACTGACAGCTACTCAGGCTGTTGCTACCATGCTTTCTGATGTTGAAACAACATTGTTGATCATTTCTGTCTTCTTGATCTTCATGCCAAAAAGTACTGAGTTTATTTTAACAAAAAAAGAAACAGACTACAGTCCACTAAAGCAGGACTTTTCCCTGTGAATAGCTTACCACACTTCTTAAATTCAAAATTACACCTATTACTATCTATTTAATCACTCTCTTCCACTTTGTACTGTATGTGCATAAGCATAGCACAATAATTAATCAGATATAATGCACTTTTAGAAACAGTTGAAATTCCTTTGCCAAACAAGTTCACAAGTGGTGAAAGCTCACAAATGGTTTATTCATATTTTCCAATTTATTTCATATTTTCCAACAATAATACTAGGAAGAATAAAAATAAAATCCTAAAACTCCCTGCTTTATATTGTTTTGCCATTTATCTATCACCTCAGCTGTGAGGTGATAGATGAATCGCAATATGTGTGAAGTCACCCATAATCCTGGCATATCTCTGTAGTACTGAATTATATCAGAGTTGTAACTTAATTTAGCTAACCCAAAATTAGGCAAAGCTGCATGCTGAACACTCGCTAGGAAACTTAAAGCCAGAACAGAACGCTCTTTCCTATTGTCAATATTAGCCTCTTTGCTGAGAAACTGAAAAGTAATTAGGAATAAAAATGACAGCTGAAATACTATCACAGAAAAAAACATGAAGTCTTAGGGAGCTCAGTATCTTAGAGGTATGTGTTTATAGAAAGCTTCTATTAGTTTTGATATTAGAATTGAGTAGGTAGCCACTTCACATTTTGGACTGGAACAACAATAAAAGCTGGCAAATATCTCAGACTGCCTCCCCAAGTTATTAAGTTTCTCTACAGATCAGCTACATAGCTGATATTCAGCTTACCAAAATCAGAATAAATCATGCTTTAAGTGATTAACTGCTTCTTCCCTTAATGTGGAACTAATTATTCCCTTTGCTATCTTCTATGATATTTAACACCAGCAAACACTTGGTTTTACACTTGAAGCAAGCAAACCTAAAAGAAAATTGAGCCAAAAGTGGTGTTCCTTTTTTCTCCCTTCCCTCTCCTATAGTCTTACTGCTGCTACAACTCACAGGAATCCAAGAGTTGGGTGGGCCCAAGTTCCAGTATGACCAACCTTTTGGTTATTGCTGCCAAGTTAGTTTTCAGCCACACCAGTTTTCGGGTGCAATTTGTTATAAGTATTATTACCAGCACATAAAGGAAGCAGAGAGAATGCATGGCCAAGGGAAAAAAGTGGGGGAAATGCTCCTACTAACTGCTTGCTTTGAATAAATCTTACTGTCCTCACAGATTTTCAGCAATTTTTTTATTGTCTGAAGGACTCCAAGCACATTGAAATTTTGTTTTCACATGATGCTTATATTACCTCAGTACTTCCATCATGTGTATTCCTCAATACTTAGTATATTCATTCTCCCTATATACATTTTAATTGAGCAAAACAAAGTAAAACAATAAATACAGCCTTAAAAACAAAATAGCAAAATTTCTGAATCCCAGGATGATTTCATTGCTCAGTCTTGTTAAGCAGAAGCAGGAAAAATGTTAATGTTGCAGAATTAAAATGTAAATTTCATCTTAATAAGTTCCTAACAATAACCACAAGATGTCAGCATTTTACAAAATACACAATATTCTTGTTTGGCAGAGAGAATCTTGTGATTTTCAGTCTGTCTAGGAGAAAGTCAGTAGGGCTATATATGAAAGGATGAAAACATCTTCCTCTGACTTAGTCATCTTTTGGCCAATTCTAATGACAACACATAAGGAGTCAGAACACTTTTAGCTGTTAAAGTCTTAGACGTTTTATAAACTAGACAAATGTGTAAAGCTCTTAGAAATGTCACAAAGACAAGGAACATAAGTTTATGCTTAGAAATCTACAAAACCACAGAGAAGTCAAATTACAGGTGAGCAACCAATAGGAAAAATAACTGAAATGCAGGTTCTGAAGAAAAATTGACTGATATGCTCGTGTCTAACAAACCTTTTAACTAAAACAGTTAAAAAGAATGGTTGACAAAAACCTTTCCAGAATTTGAAATTTAAACATGCTTTCTCAATTCAAAGAAGCAGGAGGTAGCTAAACTAGGAGATTTATCCAGACAAGCAATGAAATGAGGTTGTATTTTGTGACTATATCTGGACTGTGAACATGACTGCATTTGTATCATGAAATCTGTGGTTTTAGCCTGCCTGAGGAAAATTAAGAAGTGGGGCTTTTTTGCCTTAGCTTGGCTTCTTATTTTATACTGAAGTTTTAAAATCCCCAAACAAGTTGCAACTGTGTTATCAATCATAGGTGGCCTGGTTATATTTCATTTCAACTGCAATGTAGATAAATAAGAATAGAGTTTTGTCTTGCCAACATTTGCATTGCTTAAGTCTTTCATTGAGAGTTCTATAATGAACCAGTAGAAAACAAAAACTAGTTTTCTGATTTAGTAAAGCTCATAAAGTTAGAAGAATTCTTACTTTGGTCTTTATGACTGTAATTTTTCTGTCAGTTTGAGCAGCAGAAAATAGCAGAGATCGAGTACATTCATCATCAGCCATTTTTGAACTGGAGGTAGAGTCCTTCAGGAGAAAATTGATTTGGTTTTAAAACAGATTGGATTTTCTTATATAAACACTATATATTTTCGTATCTACGGGTATATAATTCTTAAGATATAACCTTTTCAGCAGTTCTAAGAACTTACACAAACACCTGGGCTTATTTTCAGCAAACAATAGTACAAAGACATATATGCTTTCTGAAAGGACTTCAGTGACTAACAAAAGCAGAGAACAAAAGCTTGCCTACCAGGTTTTTTTATGACCCCCTGTTGCAATAGCAGCAGAAAGACTGAAGACAAACTAAACCCATAAAATAGACATTATTTAAGCAAGTATGTCGATCCACATTATGTTACAATTGTGCTAAGCATTGACAAGAATGAAATATAATCATTCTATGATTCTATTTAGAGACAAGTTTTGTTAGCACAAGCTACATACTCTGTAGGGCATCACACTGAAGAGAAGACTTCACTGCATAATTTCTTTTATAATTTAAAGTGAAAAAAATTGCTGAAACAAATGTCTAATTTTCTTACCTTTACATCTGAACTGTTGTTGGACACTTGTAATATTTCTGAAGACTCCATACTACATTCTGATGTCTTACAAGACTCATGAGACTGTGATGACTGTTCCAGTTCTATTAAGGGGGAGGACTCTTCCTCCAGATCATCACACACTGCCCCATCCTCTGTTTGGACTCCATTATTCTGATCTTCCTGGGAAACAACAAAGTTGTTTCTCTCTTGGTGAAACTGCTGTGAAAATACAGTGTGAGATGGACCAGGGTTTCCTGAATTATTTACAAGGCTACTAAACCACTGGAAACAACTCTTCTGCACTTCTCCAGGAGGTGTAAGGACAGTCCTTGTTGATTTTTCAGTTTCTGAAAACTGAGAAACATCTTCTGCTACATGTTTTACTTCCTGTTTCTGGCAATCCTTCTCATCTTGAGTTAGATCATCATCCTTCTTTGCTCTACCATCAAACATAATTGCATCATTGTAGAAAAACCTAAAAAAGAAAAAAAAAAATTAAAACACCCCCCACACACACACAAAAAAACCCCCCAAAAGTAATGACAAGGGAGAAGAAAGGTACTGCAAATGTATGTCATCTTCAAAATCCAATAGTTGTCTCTATCCAGTTTTATTTTCAAGTATACTTGCAGACAAATTACTTTAAAAATAGACAAAGGTCTCTCAGAGAGGCATTAAATAAATTATAGTTAAAAAAAAAGGGGAGTAAAGTGCATCTGCAAATATATCATTCATTGACTGAAATACTAATAAGGTTCTTCACCAGAAACATCTAGGAATCCTACAAAATTTAACAATATATTAATTAATTATCATACAGCTAAGCAGTAGTGAAGTACTTCAGCACCTCTTATCAAGGAAATTAGAACCTTACTACTTCTTTTCCATGCTACAGCAGCAGCCCGTAAGAGTACTGAGCACAGACTTAGGTAAGAACCTATAATCAATGACAACTCTTAATTTTTGATACAACATAACAAAACTTTCAAAAACTTTCAGCTCAGGAAGGTTTGCTTTAAAACTAAAGAACATCAGTATTAAGACTGCTCTGTAAAACTAGAGAGTTTAAAAAAAAAAACAAAACAACACATGAATTCCTAATTAATTTTGACAGCCTGAAGTATTGATTGTTATACTGAGAGCCACTTTGCTACTTATGAAAACATGTGACAAAACCATACCTGCTTCTTGTTCCTGGAACAATTACAGCATCCTTGTCTTTGTTTTTCCTTTGTAAAAAGGAAGCAAATTTATTTCTAACTCTGGGCAGGGAATTAGAGCTTTCTTGAGTGACGGAATTCCCTGAAGAATCAACACTTTGTATTGCCAAGACACTCTTTTGTGCTTGACCATCATGATCGTCCTCCTTCTTGATTCTTTTTGCTTTTGTAAATGAATATTGCTTCAACAGATCTCCATCTGAGATTTCTTCTAAATCTAGACAATTTAAACATCATAGTAGAAGCACATACTACAATTAACCAGTGATGAAATAACTAAGCTTTACATATTAAAAATATTAGTAAGGTCTCATAGAACATGATTGACATTACCGTTAAAAAGTCTTTAATACCATTATTTTCTAGTATATAGACTTAAAAATAATTTTTTCATAGATGGAGTGAAGGCAGAACAACTAAAACGAAACATGATGTTTGCTTTGGCTGCTTGTTTTGGTGTGGGGGTTTTTTTGGGTCTTTTTTTAAAGCCTTTGAAAGCAAAACTAAATTTGATTTAAAGGTAGGTTGCTAAACTATCTACAGATTTTGATAAACAAGAGATTAGGAAGATATCAAGAATAACAAATGCCTTAGTAGCATAATCAGAAAGAAAAGGAAGCAGAGGAAGAGGAAATATTTAACATATTAGATAAAGCATAATGGGAAGAAAAAGCTGCCCCATTAAAATCCCACAATTTGTTTCAGCGCATATAACTTAGGTGGTATAGAAGACAAGATAGCACAGCTCCACTAGAGAAAGTGAACAGATATAGAAAGATATCTAATAGAAAGATATAGACCGCAGACCACACCGTGTGAGAAGAGTACAGGAAACATTCTCCAAGTTTTCTGTCTGGCCTAATATCAGGACTAGGAAAAACATGCTGTTTTAACTTCTTCACAAGCCATTGTAAGATAGAAATTAAACCCACAAACATAAAAATAGAAAAGATTGTATTAAACACAACTTAAAATTGGAAACACGAAAGTTGTATAGCAAATTAACGAAAGTTAAACTCAAGTGCTGTAGAAAGGTTGCCATCGCCCTTAATCACTATCTGGGCTTTAATATTACGGCTTCTGAGTCTTGTAGCTTGTTGAAAACACAATACAGACAGTAACAGTTTAGAGTTAAACCTCTAAAAATCTCATACCATCAAGTCCAAAAGAAAATATTTTCTCTTCCCACAGCCTTCTACTGTTATTTTCATAATTATTTAATAAAAACATACCACTCCTTGGCCTTTTTGCCAAGAGCTCTTTGCCTGGAAATTTTAGCCCTTTAACGCTAATTATTTTCTCCATGCCTTTGGTTGTTGGTTTGTCTAGTAAATGCATTTTAGGAGGAACAGTATCTTCAATAGGGCCAAACTTGTATTCTCTGCTCCAAATGCTTTTTTTGTGATTATCACGTCTGTCATTCCAGCCACAACTTCTCTGATGCACAAGCTACAAAAAAAAAAAATAATTAAAACTCAAGACACAGGTTTATAATCTTGCCTTTTACATATGATTTCCTGATTTAGCATACAGGGGCATTTTAACATTTGTACATCTAGTGACATACTCTACCCACACCTTTTTTTTCTCCACATTTCTCAAGCTTTTTCTACAAATTCTCTTTTTGTGTTGCCCTGACTTCATTTCAATGTGGCGCGAGGATTTAACTGCTCATTTGTGGCAAAATTACAAGTTTAGATTTTATTTCTATTCAGGAAACATAATTTGGTATGCTACTTCAAAAGAACCCAAATATCTTTGATAATTTTGTTTTTAAATCATATCCTTCTGTCAAATAGTATTAAGGACTTACCAGAAAAGTCTGACAGTAAAACAAACAAAGTCAGATGCCATGAAAAATAAAAATTTACCTTTAAAAAGAGTGATAAATATGCGTGTGGGAGCATATGGTTTCTGTAATAGCTTTCATTGCCAATTTGTTTGCAGATAACATTCAATCATATTTTTTCATGAATGTTCAGACCCATATCAAATTCTTAATATGTAACTTCAGACCAAAGAGGTTACCTGTGCAGTGTCAGGGTTATAATTATCAATTTGTTCCATTGAATCGATATCAATATTGCCAATGGCAATTTGAAAAGCAGTAACATCACCAAAATGCCTGTTTCCATCATAGTAAAGGAAAATATCTGAATATTACCTAATATTTCAAGAACTGTAGCATGAAAGTTACAGTATGTTTCCCATTTTTGTGCTAAAAAGCATGGCTAGAATATTAACTAAAAGGATTAGTACTACTATTCTTGGCTCAGTCTGATGCAACAGCAATTGTAATTCATGATTTAACAAGAACTGCAGATATAAGTCAGAATTAAATCCTTCAATTGTCAGTGGAAAAGTTACCAGCTTTCTCCTTCCTAACTTCTGGAAATTCCAGAGATTAAGTGGCTTGAACATACAAAGCTAGTAACTACTTAAACAGTCCCCTCTTTCTTCACTTTTTTAATCCTTCATGCTGAAATTTATGTTGGGAAAAGCCACTTGTTCTACAGAAAAGAGATATGTGGTAAACAGCAAATGCTTAGATTAGAGAATGAGTTGAACAGAAAGATTAAACTGGCAGAGATTATGACACACTTAAAATAAGCAGAAATTAAAGACAGTCGTAAAGTAACTCAAACAGTTTAAATATAACCTGTATTTAACGATTTGTTTTCTAAAGAGAAAAAAAACAGATTAATAACTTCTCCCTAAAATGAGGCATCAATGATATGTCACCCAATTACTCCCTGCACTTTTTTAAAATTGATTTAAATCAGAGCAAAGGAGAAAAGAAGAAAAAGCCCATGAACCTTAAGACTGCAGAAAAGCCAGGCTTTAGTTAACAGCAGAAGTGCAATGAAAACTCTAAATACACCACTGATGCAATGCAAAGTATAAGACACCACATCTGCCCACCCTTATTTCCCCATTCTGGCATTTCAACACAAAGGATACCGTCCTGCATAACTTAGTGTTTCTGGATCAATGTCATCCCCATATGCATTCAGAGGAACTAATTTTCTGTTGACAGGATCAAAAACTAACTGATAAAGGAATGTGTTATTGGCTCGTGTAAAACCCTGTATGTATTCTTCTGGTACTGTTATATTCATCTTCAAGTACTGCCCCATTTTCTTAATAACCTGTAAAAAACAAATTGCTCAGCTGCTTAATTTAAACAGCCCACACAAAAATACACACAAATTAATAAATATCTTTGCTTGTAATTAAATGTAGAATGCAAGTCCTGTTACAACAGCAGATTAAATTTACAGAAATTTTGTATGTTATTTTCCCACTCAGGTAGGTTACAATCACAGAAATAACACAACTCAACTCTTTATAAATGCTTCTTGTTCATAAATTAAGTACAAAATGTGATTAGAAACATGGGGCATCTCCTTAAGGTATATTTGTTTAAACTTATGCATATCAGATTTTATTATTCATATTATCAGGACACATAAGCAATACATGGGTGTTTCTAGAACAGAAAGAAAGCAACACTAATCAGATTAAACCCTGACATTTTGCTCAGGAATACCTTAAAGGAAATTATTTATATGGGAAAAGTTCAAAGTTCCCTTTTTACTTCCACAAAAGCCAAACCAGTTGCTTTGATGCCTTCTATACATGATACAGAAAATTTTAAAAATAAAAATCATAGTTGTGTACAGCCTGTGAGAGAAAAAAAACAAAATACACTAAAGCACACAAGTAACTTAAGAAAGAAGATAACACACTAAGTTAATTAGACTGCATATTTAAATGCTCTTCTGGGTTAGATTTACCTGCCCCCAGGACAGGCCCATAAGGTATTCTTCTTATTAGTTCTTAAAAACCTCATTACTCCCTTACTACCTACACAGAAGTAATTCCCAGTCTCTTAGCCTCTGTATTTCCTAGATTTGTTTCATTTCATGCACTGGACAAGAAAAAACCTGACCTTATTTTTTTGCACCATACCAAACTTTTCTTCTATACTCTTTTTAATATATAAATGTCCTATCCATATGCATGCAATGAAATAAAATTCCAAAACCTTGTCTCTCTCCCACACAAGTAGTGAGGGGGAAAAAAATAGAGCCTTACAAAAAGAAAAAAGCAAAACCGAGTTTACCTTTATAATATCTGGATTGTTGGCCAACTTTAGTAACTTGCACGCTTTAGCTAACCCAATTCCATGAATTGATGAGAGGTAGTCACAACCAGAAAGAATACACATGTAGCGGAATTTCTCTTCTGTAAATACATTTCCGAGCTGTTTGCAGTTTCCTAGTCTTGCTTGATCTATCTCTAGTCCATTTCCAAACTTGTCAATTTTCAGAAATACCTGAAAATTAAGAGGAAGTGAAAACAATTTTCACCCATACAAGCTAGTTCATTGCACTTGGTGGAAACAACAGAAGCAAAATGTTATTCTCATCTCTTCTGTTTCCCACATCTACTGTAGAAGAGTAAATCCATATGTCAAACATATTTGGCATATTCAAACTCTGCTTTTAAGACACCAAGAAGAGGTAAAGGCTAGTAGTATTTTCTTCCATACCTTTTTACATCCAAAAGCTAAGAGATCAGAGTCTTCTGTAATTATTGCTTGAACCATGCCAATCTTATTAAGATAAGCCAACTGAGCATCAGCTTCATAAGGAGCAACAATACAATCAACTCCCCGGGCTCGTGCAGCCTGTATGTAAACAAGAAGTATACAAGTACTTTGCATCAATTTTCAGTAATTACTTTAAGAGATCTGAAGGCATTAGAACCTTTATGTTAAAAACCAAAACCATGATCTTTTTAATCACACACCCATCACACTCTCATTAGAGTCCAATATTTCATATGGTCACTGCATCTGACCACAGGTGTCAGCTTCAAACTCAAGTAAGTTACATTTTGGACAGAGGAAAAACAGCAGTAGAACAAACTTAATACTGTTTTGATAAAGATCCTATGACTGCAATAGAAGTATAGCAAAAAGCTACTAGAACAGTTTTTAAGCAGTGAAATTTTTTTCTGTAGTCTATGCTCAGAAACTAGTAGAGTGGAAAAGCATGAAAAAGTAACTGATTAGTTTTTGTGCATCAAAAGTAAAACTGAGGTGTTACAAAATTCAGTTCATAGGAGTAAGAAGACATATTTCAATTGAAACATCATTATTATTTATACAGCTGGGCATAATAAACTAAAAGTGAAGTTGAAATTTGTTAACTATGCCTAACACAATCCAGTATACGCAGGACAATTAGAGACTAAGAAGAAGGGAGTATTTTTCCTGCCTACACAGAAGAGGTAATGATGTAGCCATATAAATGCAGAGTAAGACATGCTATCTACTGAAATATTTTTACTTTAATCTGGCATTATCAACAGTATTAACAACTTACTTTAATAACTTCATGAGCCATAGCATGGGTAACATTTACACTTCGTCCAAAACATTCCCTAGCTTCTGACAGTCGCCCTTCCTGCAACAATTGTTTCCCCTTCAGAAGACTGGCTTGACGCTTCCTAAAAAAATAGACAAAAATATCCACCAAACTCAGACTATTTTTCACTTAAAAGAACAAGTATCAGAGAGGACTAAGAGAGACAGGTAGAGAAGGGGTTAAAACAAAATTGGAACGTTTCCAAAATCTGGTCTATTGTCTCATTCTTTTAAATGGAAGAATAACTAAGTTCCTGTACTGACAAGGATAACTAGGTTGGCACATTGACATTTATAACATTTCCTCAGAAAACACGGACAAATCAGGAACTGAAATCAGCAGTGTAAAAGAAGAAATGCAACCCCTCTCAGTTTGCAGTAAAATAGATTTAATGAAATTTGGGACCCTCTGACATTAGATACTTATTGGTTTAGAACACAGAAGGCATAATTCACTTAATTTCAAATATCGGAAATTGTTCACTCCATGCTGAAGGGAGCATGCGTCTCATAGGAATTTATGAAAAACAAGCACCAGTGAGAAATTCTCACAGCTTCAGTGAGAAGTTCCATTTACAGGGACCTGAAACAAGTTTATCTTATTAGCTGTAGAAAAAGATAAGGAAGGTGGTATTATTTTTAAATAAAATTTTATTGGGAGGAAATATTTTTGTCCAGAGATCACAAGGGCAGGTAAAACTAAACGCCTCTAATACATTACAGGAACTAATGTTCAGAGGTTTACTTCCTTCCTCTATCAAATGGCTTTTATTTATGAAGTGCATTTCTATTTTTGGAATACAATCTCTAAGAAGTTTGTATGATTTTAGATGTAAATTAAATGAAATCACACTACATTGCAGGGAAGTTTACCAAACCTTACTGCCTCAATGAAGTTTGAGGGTTTTTGACTTTGAAAATTAACTGTAGCAAAAAACCACACTGCTTTGCTTGCAAATCAATAAAGTTCAGTACTTACTCTCGTCGTGCCTTTTCCACTTCCTTCTTAGAGGGTAGGGTGCATCCATCAAATACCAAAATTGGTTTAATTCCAAATGAGAGCAGCATATCAACAAGTTTCATACAGAAAGCTACATAACTGTATCAACAGTAACAAAAGTAAGAAAAGAAACAAATTTTAATTGTTAACCACAAGTCTGTTGCATATTATGTGCTTGCAGGAAAGGAGAACTGCAGGACTAACTATTGTTCAAGGATCTTAACAGGTCATGTATTTCCCCAGCATCACAAAAAGAGTAACAACACTTGAATGCTTTTTGCTTGGTTGTGGGGTTTTATGATTACCAAGAGAAACGGTTCAACTCACAACTGGACTGACTGCTCCTCTCTCTTACACAAAATGAAATAAGAACTCAAGTACAATTCAGTCTGATTTTCCTGCATTAGGATTCAATACCAGCAAAAACTTGAAAAGTTAAAACATGGATCGTTGTTTTTACTTTCAGCAACTCAGTTCATACAGGCCAGGGAAACAGCAGGCAGACAAGCACAGTACATGATGTTTCCCTGAAAAGGGTAACTAATGCACTGTTGCAGAGTTGGAAGGAGTCATGGGGTTATTATATCTGTCTTTGTAGAACTATCCACTCCTCACCAGAGGACACATGCTAGGGACAGACATAGAAACCTACCTTCCCATGCTAAAAATACAGGCACAGCACTGAAAGTATTTCAACAGATGGAAAAGGTCTCCAATCTGTACTAACTGTGAAGATGGTGTATGGACCGGGAGGCAGTCTTCCACTGCTTTCCAAGCCCATCCCTTGGAAAAATATCTGTTGGAAATTTCAGACTTTATTTGTTCTCTCAGACCTCACATCTCCTTACTTGTTATTTCTACAGATCTGTATGAGATCATTTTATCGGCAGCACAGAACTAATAATAGCTGTTGTAAACACTAAGTGCATTACAATGATAACCAATGGGGGGGGAAATTGAGTTTTTTTATTTTAAGGATGCTTTAAAACAGAAAGAGTAATCTTTTCAGAAGGGGGAGGGAAGGGAGGGAGCATGGAACTTAGAAGCATTTATAATGTAAGGATTGAAGAAATTGAGTTTTGAGCTATTGAAAAGCAACCATGACTTTTGAAAGGCAGGAGCAAATAGCACATTAGCTATATATTACCTCAATCCTAATGAATTTTAAAGTGCCAGTCTCAGATGATATGTGCATGGAAACAAGATTTGCTCATAAAATATTTATGTATTTAAATTCAACCATTCCAAAGTTTTCTGTGATTATGACTGTTTATCCTGACAGTCAATCTTTTCCTCAACTGAAGAGTATCCCCTTCTTAGGACACTGAGGGCCCTCCACTATCCTCAAAGGCGGGTAGCAGGGTTGGATGAAACTCAAATCAACAGAAGCAGGAGTAAAGATTTGAACCCCTTTGCAAATCATCAACTCCCTCTGGCCTCCAGTTAAACATTGGATGGAGCCAAGGTCTTCTCGGTAGTGCCAAGCAATAGGACAAGAGGCAAGGGGCAGAAACTAAAACAGGAATTGCACTTGGATATAAGAACTTCTTTAGCGTGCAAGTGACCCAGCACTAGGGCCGGTTGCCCAGAGCAGTTTTAGAATCTCTTACTTCTCTGGAGATACTTAAAAGCCATCTGGACACAATTCTCATAAATGTTCTAGGGGACTCTGCATGAGCAACAGGTTGGACCAGATGACATCCAGCAGTCCCTTCCAACCTGATCCTTTCTGTGATTTAAAACTATATCCAATCTAAAACAAGAGTTGAATCCAGTTTTCTAGAGATGAGCAAGAACTTATGCAAGCCTAATCTAAGCTGCAGAGCTGAACCTGAAATATGACCACAATTTTTGTTCATTTCCTTCCTTAGAAATATAACTGTGTAAATGAAAAATCCCTATTACATTAGAAAAGTTGCTCTTACTAAAAATATAGAACGTTAAGCAAAAAATCTTTTGTCTTATTCAGAGCACAACACGTCTCTCTTAATTCCTCCATATGTCACCTTTGTCACGGCAGTATTTACAAAGTATCACTGCATACAGAAACGGTGCCTGGAAATAATACTAAATTTGAAACATATGAACTACATGTACACAATCTGATCAGAGGAATTAGATTATTATAGAGAGCGAGACACGCTAGAAAAAAAGTAACCCACACAGCCATTGGCATTTTAACAAAAAAAATATTCTAAGAGGTTTTGCCCTAATATATACTTTAATATTTATTTCGCACAGCTGGAAAGCAATTTACTTACGGCCAGAATTTCCATTTCAAACGAGTACAACTGGGACTGAGAATTCAGAAGCAACAGCTAGAAGCGAAACTATTATAACTCTGCTTTTCGTTCAAGAAACATCAAGTAAGAGGGCCGAGACCGAACCATAACGAGGACTTACAGATCGGTGGGCTCTCCTCGGGCCAGCTTTTCAGCACAGGCATAGGCGCCCTTGTGCAGCCAGCAGTAGGTGTCCACAGCGACCGCCAGTCCCTTGTACTTCTTCACGTGGGAGGGCTCGGCAGCCTCCTTGATGAACTGCAGCAGGCCCTGGATGCCCATGACGCCGTCTGAGCTACAGAGCGGGGGGAAAGCAAAGGCGCGGGCACAAGGCCGAGACTGGATCTTCGCTCAAGGCACCTCGGGCCGGGTCGCAGAGGGGGTCGCCTCGCACACGCGGCGGCGGCCACTGCCCGGGGAGAGGGCTGGGGAACTCGAGGGCACCACCAGTGACCCTCCTCGGTCGGTCGGTCGGTGCCTGGGGAGCCACAGCCCCTCCAGCCCGGCCCGGCCCGGCCCGGCGCTTTCAAGGAGCGCGCGCTGAGAGCGACGGCCCCGCCCCCGGCGCGGGCACTGCGGGCCCAGCGTGCCCCGCGCGGGCTCGGGCCGGGCTGCAGCAGCGGCGCCTACGAGGTACGGCTTCGTCAGCATAGTGTGTGCCCTGAGAGATCCGTAGAAATAATTTGGACATAGTGACAGCGTAAGGCATTTTAAAGTTGAAAGTATTGATGGGAACCTACTTTTACCGATTCTTTTTTTACTCCATGATTCTGAATATATATGACATGCTCCTGAAGTGTTAAATTCAATTGCAATTAGAACTCTGAATTAGGATAGCTTCCCTTAGGAGTATTTTCTATGATTCCTGACATTTCTTTTTTCCTCACACTGCCGTGTTGATGGGAAGAACAGTAATCAGAGTAGGCAGTGTAATGTATCAGTATCACTCAAAGTCTCATGTGCAATTCAACTAAATCTACTTTTGACTATTTTCTGTAAATTATGTTAAAAATAGCCCTGAGGTGAACTTCAAAGTCAGAAGAGCTAGAGACAAGGAACTTGCCTTGAGGGAAGCCAGAGCTACAGAATTCTTGCCCAGCTCAGATTTTCCATTCCAGTTCCTTCATCTGGAAGCTTGGATACCTTGGAGATGAAGAGTTAGCACAGTATGCCTTTACATTCAGTTTACTACAAACCTCTTCAGTCATGACAAACCCGTATCACTCACCTTCATTGCTTCTCATAACTTATGTAAAATAAAGCAGCTTTATACAAGGAGCCAAAGGTATTGTTGGTTTCAGTAGAGCTATCTTGACTTAAACTGGCTAAAGATACTGGTCTTTAAGTTCAACAATGTCTCTTGGAAGAAAGTAATCAAATGGTAATACTACAGTGAGTTATTCCTTTAAGAAATACTGTAGTATTGCAGTTTTATTTCCCATAGGTACCAGATGAAATGAGGAAGTAGCACTGCATTGTGGTTAGTTACAAGACTTATACTAGTATATATAATTCTTTCTTTCCCTGGGCAGCTTTGTAATAGTGACTTGCAGAATACATGTCATACAGATTTGGAAACAGAAGGAATATCAGAAACTTTTTGCTGTCTTCAATTCATTTGTATCACACAATAAAAACAGGAGAGCTATACAGAGTATAGCCCTGCTGAGCCCTAATGGAAGTTTGAGATAAGCACCTAAGGTAAGTACACTGAAGTACCTCTAGAACTGCTTCTTTCTTAACACTGACTGAAGAGAGGAAATAGGATTGCTATTTCTGATGTAGGCAACTATGCTTTACACAAGCCAATAAAACCAATTTTGTCTTCTCTATGCACTACAATGGACATCTTACAGACTTTTTCTAAACTTCCTTCCATACCGTGTCTGGTGGTGCAGGAATTGACTTGATGGGGTAGATTGAAATACTCAGAATGAAAACTGGCACTTTGCAGAAGCTCACAATCAGAGCATCTGCTCTGGTGACATGGTAGATCGTGTGTCTGTTTTATACTAGTTTTTCCAAAATTTCGGTGAACTCCTCATTACTGTTAAATATTATCTTCACTGCTTAAGAATTTAATAACTTTTATTTCACAAAGTTGGTTTGGAAGTTAGTTGGGCTATTTAATCAATTTCTTAGAAAGGAAATTTGATTTCTCTCTGATAGGTAGCAGTATTACATTCACTGTACTCCTTATGTTTCTGTTACTGAAATTTCTATTTATGGACAATATATTTTCACAGCTTTTTTTAGCTTAACTAAGAAACCAGGCTTTAATACCACGAGTGAACTCATGAACACTCTCATACACACTGGAGAGAAGTCTGGAGGAATCCTTAAAACCATTTTTAGTAGCAGAGGAAATATTTTTAAAAGCCCTTCATTTGTCAGGAAAATACTGTATCAATAACGTTCATAAAGTTATTAAAAACCTGGTATATCTAGTTGACATTGCAACTGCCATCTGCATCAGTCATGCCAGGCCAAGAGCACAAGTTCTATGAGCAGCATCCCACTTACCTGCTAGTTCTCTTAAACTGTCAATGCCCCTGACAGGTACAGGAGGGAATAGAAGGAAACCCATATTAATTTCCTGCATCAGAATTCCAGGTAACCTCATTAGTCTGATCACAGTTCCTACCTTTTCACTGCTGAGTGAACACATCTGTTAGATTCATTTTTCAGGGAAGAGATCTGTGGGGATAATTCTGGTATTCCCTTGCTGTGCAAACCTTCCTACTTCACCAAGGTCTGTGCCCACCAGCTTCTTCATGAGAACAAGGTAGTTAAGGAAACACAGCTCTGCCAAAGCATACCTCATGAAGCTCATTGAGCTAAACTTAGCGTGCTTGACTGGAGGTGCCAAGGTCATCTGACATTCTCTTTGTGTCCTGGGTTTTTGCCGTAAAGGCAAAGAACCACTGATTCACATGTTGACAGAGAACAGCAAAAACAAGCTGCTCATGAGTGACCCTGTAGAAATGAGTGGAGGCATAATTTTTGTGAACTTCTCCCATCTTACTGCCAGTGGAAACCTGCTCTGTGCCATCATGATGTGTAGCCAGTGGTTTGATTTGGTTATCTGCTGATTATATTAGCTATTCTGAGCTTACCTTTGGTGTGACTGTGCTGCTTATGGCAAGTTTTTTTGATCTCTAGAAACATATATCAGTATAGAGAACAAAAGCATGGTAAGCTCTAGTGTACCAGTGCTTGTTTTTTTTCCCCTTCTGTGATCTTTTGTCGTGAAATAATACACCCACGTGCAGATGAAGCCTCTGTTCCAGGTGGCTGCGTGGCTTAGCCTGGCCCCTACAGACTTCTGGGACAGAGGGAGTCTCAGCTGCAATGGGCAATTCAGTTTCACTTTTGAAGGTGCAGAGGCAGGAAAACTCTGCCTTTCTTTACCGACAAGTCTGCAAGCTAGTCCTGCAGTCATTACTACCAGTTTAAATTATTGTGGATTTTTTTTTTTTAACCTCACAATAATGTAAGTTTACCTACGATCAACAGAGAACTTCGAGCCAGTTACAGTTAATTTGTTCCTCATGCATATGGATCTCACCCTTCTGCAGGTGAATTAACAGGTAAATTTTCCAATATATTCCTTCTAGCTGCAGGTGCTTTTGTGCTTCTCTGAGCACCTTTCTTTTCAGTTCAAAGTGTTTGAAAAGGTGTGTGTTTTGCTATGAGGAAGTCCTGAATAGCAGTTCTAGCCCATATTACTGTGACTTAAGATTTTTCCTCTGCATTCCCTGTACGTTGTCCAGAAAACTCTTTAAACCAGTCTAGCGTCACTGAGTTCCTCCAGATTCTCCAAGTCTGTCCAGAGCTTGAACTGTTTTCTTTCAGTTTGGGAATTTTACAGAGCTCTCTCTCCATATATCTTTAAGGCATGATCTAGTAGCATTAACAGCTTGATTCAATCATTAACAAGAAATTGCAAAAAGTCAAGCAAACTGTTGCAAATGACCACAAACAGTTTGGCAGATGGTGGGAAAGGAACACCTGTGTCATCATATTTTAAGTGAGAACCTGAGACAAAGGAAGCCTGAGTCCTTCTGGGACTGGTGAGCAACTCCTGGGAGTTATTGCTGTTGATTTATTTGACTTGGTGCTGGACCCCACTGCACCTGAGGTAAGCTATTCCTAGACTTACACACTGCATGTGTCGTCTGTTTTTCTGAGTAAAGGTGTTTTGAATAATGTTTGACAGTATTCCTTTCCTCATTGTTTCTGGTAATGCAAACGGTGAACTAGCAATTGAAGGTCTGTGTCTCAGGGAAGTCTAGGGAAGCGTGAACTATACAAGGCCTTGGGTAAAATCTTGTTTTAAGCCAGCAGCTCAAGTAAAAGGACCTTTTAACTGAAATGTTAAACCAAAAAATCTTTGATCATGCCCTGCAGGAAAACTGTAGATTAGATTCTCAGAGATCTGATTTCAGCTCACAGACTTTGAACCCAAAAAGAAGAGAGGAAGATATATGTTTACTTTTCAGGTACAGGCTCCTCAGAGTGGACCAGCTCAGTGGGCAGCAGAGGTTATCTCTAAAAAGCCAGCAGCATTCCCTCATAGCAGGAAAAGAATATTTTGCTGCATTATTTATGTGAAGTTGCCCTCCCCCTTTCTTATAGTAGGTGCTGATTGGACAGTGCTGCCATACTGCACCCTGCCCTCTCAGTATTACTGGCTGGTCTTGTACATGCTCCCAGGTAGATGCTGTGGATCGATTCTTGTATATCTTCTTTCTTTCTCTTGTCTTCTCAAGAAGAAGACAAGACATCTTCTTCTTGTCTGCTTCTCTTAACCTCTGCATTTCTGCAGGTGATGTAATGATAAGGGCAGGACAGGCAACAGGGCACCTTGACTCAGATGACATGGTGCAAATACATGTGTCTATATACTCCTCATCTGGCCTATACTGAGGGTTTTTTTATTTATGGAAATGAAAAGTATCCTTTTTTATTCTGCTTTTCACTGACTTTACTGATTCATATTACATCCATCCAACACAGTTACACTTAAGACACTGATCTTTCTAAAGATGTCATGCCTTCAAACTAGAAAGACCTGGTAGCATCTTGCTGAATTCCAGCTTTCCAAAAATTGGCAGAGGTAATGAGGGCTTAAAAATATCTTATGTCCCTTGAAGAGGACAAAGACTTGCAAACTAAAGAGAACAGAGTCACTACTTAATGCACTCACTAGTACCTATCTATAAAAGTGTCAAAATAACTCAGCCTGGAGTACAGTTAAAGACAGAGCTTGTTTGCACTCAGTTTTTATCAGTCTCCTTATTTTACAGAAGCCCAATGCTGATATAGCCTCTAGTTTATGTAACCATGTTGATAATGGAAAGGTATTTCCCATGGGTCAATGAAATACAGATATTCTATCAAGTTTTGCTAGAATTTTCTTGCATTTCAGAAGTCAAAATAGGGAGACCTTGGTGGGGAAAAAATTACTTCAAATATTTTGCTGGGATTTAGTGATTCTCAGGAATCAGATAGGATGATGAAATATTGTTTTTGCTTTCTGGGGAAATGAGGGAGGCCCAGTAAACTACCATTTCCCTTTCATCAGTTACAACTAGCCATACTAAGTGTCCTATTAATTTTTGTTTCTCATATAAGTATTCTTCTTTGTGCTACGTGTAATAAAATTACAATAGTTTAACCAGTAACTAATTATTTTAGCAGCAGCTGAGCAGTCTCTTGTATGTTTGCAGTTGTAGGTAATCTATAATCTGTCTTTTGCTTTTTTGTAGGTACTGATATATTCCATATTGCTGAGTCTTCCAGTAGCAAATGAAAAATATGTATGTGTTTCTCCTTTCCATTTTATCTTTGCTTTTGAAAGTCAGTGGCACCAAAGACATTGTATTTGGTCATAATAATTTCACAGAATATCAAGTGGGCAACATGAACCTCATTCTCTCTGTCCCACATGGTGGGTCAATGGAACCTAAAGACATCCCTGATCGAGAGGCTGCCTGTTGGGATGCAAAAACATCCTCTTGTATTTTCTCTCATGACTGCCCTCCTGGAAGTACTCAAAATTATACGAAATGCAAAGTGTCTACCAACCAAGACCGGTATACTATAGAGGTGGCTCAGGCTCTTGCTGAAGAAATTAACAGTATTACTGATGGCTTCTTCCCACATATCATTATAAACCACCTACAGAGGTTCAAGATGGATGCTAACAGGGAAAAGGAAGAAGCCTCCTTTGGCATTCCCCAAGCAGAACAGGCCTGGGAGGACTATATGGGATTTTTGACCAGTGCAAAATCACAGATGTCAGGAGGCCTGATTCTGGATATCCATGGACAAGCACATCCTGAAAGGTGGATAGAACTTGGCTACACACTTTCAAAAACTTCCCTTAACTCAGGTGTTTTTTCTGCCTCATGTTCCTCAATTAGCCATCTGGCCAGTCAGCTAGTCAATGTGTCTTCTGAGACCTTGGTTTCAGGGAACAGAAGTTTGGGTAAATATATTGAAGAACAAAATAACAGTTATGTTTGTGTGCCTTCTCCATCCAATCCTAGCCCGAATAATGGGAGCTATTATAGTGGTGGATACATAACAAAGACTTTTGGTTCCCGTAGTTCTGGCACCATTGATGCCATTCAGCTTGAACTGCCCCAGTGGGTAAGGGCAGCTGAAGAGCGTCCCAGATTTTGTAAAGCACTGGCAAGGGCTGTAATGAAATTCTGGCAAACTAACTACTGCAGTCAGTACAAGCATGAATTTCTGCCATGCTGAAAGATGCTGTCTTGTTAAGGTACCTTTCCATAACACAGTAATGATCTGGAACAACAGAACAACTCATTCACCTGAAACATGTAAGCCCGCAAGATAATTGTGGATGCCAGAGGAAAGAAAGTAACCTGCAAAGAAATAGAGACAATGATACAGAGAAAATCCACAGTTAATACCAACAAGTTCATTAATATACGGCTTTATACTAGATCCATCACTGAAAAGACTGCTATGAGTGGTCATATTTGGAAGTATTTTTGTGTTTAATTTCTTTCAAGTATCATCCTCTATTCTCTAGCACACAATAAACAATAATCTTCTAATGAATTCTGTGCAATGCCTTAGTGGATTATCTGTTCAAAGAAATGAAATGCCTATGCTTTTCTTTTGATGTTTAGGAAAGACAATTGGATAACATTGTGTAAAATGTCTGGGGCCAGGACAGGTTTCCACTTGGTGTTTATAAAGCCTTAGGAGTTGGAACTCAAGTAAACAGTAATGCTGAGGAATGACACCTGGTCTGAACTACTTCAGGTTCACTTAATTTAATGAATTGGGGAAAAAAAATCTGAGAGTACTTACAGCAACTATAAATTTGTCAGAGTTTAAATGCATAACAGTGAGGTAGTGACTGGATGGAAGGTTGATAAAGATGCCACATACATATCATGCATTTTTGACAGTTTTCCTTACAGCATGATTCCTTCCCGAGAGCTGATATGTTGATTTCATTCAGCACAGGATTAAACACTTGATTGTTACTGGGAATAGTACAACATTATGGATGGGTTCTTCTGCACAGAGGAGAATATAGAGGCATGAATAACCGTGAGTACAAATCAGCTCTTGGAAAACACAGGCAATTGATAAGGAAAACCAAGGGGAGTAGAAGGCAAGACTGAAAAGAGTAACATTCAAAAATGAAGAATCTGTGAAATCCTAGCAGTGATAGAAGTTTGGTAAAAAGAAAAGAATAAATAAATAGTCAGTTCTGAGGAAGTAAATAGTCAGTTAAATTGAAGAGAGGTGGGATATCTGCATCTTGCAACCACAGTAAAATATTTTAGGTTTAACTATTAAAGGGACAATACCAAAGATAAACTATTACACAATGATAAAACAACACACAAGAGCATCAAAGGAAATGGGTAAGAGCTCTCTGACTCTGAAATGTTCATTTTTAATAATCTCTGAAGACTAGGTAGTTTTCAGGTAACTGGAAGAGAGCTGATGTTGCTGTGTTTCAACGGGAAATAGGACTGAGAATTGCAGGAATGTTGCCTTTCATATGCTGCTAAATTGTGAGGCAGATGAAGGGAACACAAATAGTAAATGGAAGATTACACTTTATCTGGTGCCACTTGGTTTGTCAGACAAGGCTGATTTTAGTTTTAATCACAAGGTTAGATAATGTGGTGGGCTGACCCTGGCAGACACCAAGTGCCCTCTCAGTTGCTTGCATGCTTCCTTACTGGAAGTGAGATGGGGGAGAGATTTGTGAAGAAAATGTGAGAAAATTCATGGGCCACAATGAACACAGTTTTCATAGGTGAAGCAAAGCTGCATGTGCAAGCCAAGCAAAGTAAGGAATTCAGCTACTACTTCCAATCAGCAGGCACATGTTCACCCACTTCCTGGAAAGTAAGGCCTTAGCATATATGATGAATGGTTACTTGGGAAGACAAACACTGTAACCACGAACATCTTGGTTTCCTCATCCATTCTGTGAGCTTTTATTGCTGAGCAGGATGTTACATGGTATGGAATAGTTATGGTCAGTTCAGGTCAGCTGTCCCAGCTGTGTCCTTTCCCAGCTTCTTGTGCACTCCAAGCCTACTCACTGGGTGTGGGAAAAAAGCATCTGGTTGTGCAGGCATTGCTCAGCAATAGCTAAAACACTGGTGTGTTATCAACACTATTTTAGTCACAAATCCAGGACACGTCACCATATAGGCTGCTATGAAGAAAACTACATTCATCCCAGCCAGACCTAGTACAGCTGATCATAATAATTTTAAATATACTGCCACAACGTATTTTGCTAAAGAAAAAAATGCAGTTACCCCTAAATCTATCATAGCCCTATAATAAGTTGAAGACAAGTAAAACATTGCAAATCATTGTATATTCAGGTTGTGAAAAGAATTTTTCAAGAAGTCCCGCAGATTAAACACCATTCAATGCCAGTGATATAGAAAACCTGCTATTTTCCCCAAAGTGGTAGGTAACAATATCACTATTTATATGGATTTAATCACTCACTCACACACTAGGCAAGGATTTGTATCTTTAGTGAAAAGATGGTAGAATAAGTATTCTGTGTATGTATTCATGTCGTGACACTGTCCTGGAATGCTGAAATACTAGGAAGGATTTGTGGAATCATGATGGATAATTAATTGAATATGAGCTCAAGAGGCTTAGAGGATGAACATGCTCTTTGAAAGCATAAGTAAGGAACTAACAGGCAGAAACAGCAGGACATACTAACTCTTTTTTGAGTATATAATTCTTTGAAAGTTTATGAGTATAAAATGGAGTTCTGAGGCAGACACATAAAAAAGATGTCTGATGAAGTTTAATCTGGCAGAAAAAAAGTCAGTATGATACTCAATATACAAAAGTTCAAACTGGAAAAACTGAAGCACAGAGGACACTAGCAGTTTTGACATGGAGATTAACTGGTAGCAGATGTACATTAAGACCCTTAGGATGCTCCCTTCAACTGGAAACCAAAATGGTAACATAAACAGGCACTTGGCCACAAAAGGTGTTCTTGATGGTTTTTCTGCCTTGTGCCACCTGAAAGGTTAGACTGGATCATACAGCCACCCTCCTTTGGCACTAAAATCCACACATCTTTCTGTCAGTGTAAACCCAATTTTATTTATTCCTGATAATTGAAGATCCTGCAACATCTTCCCTAAGGAAGAAGATGTCTTATCTGCGATCTCAAGCAAGAGCATTTTCTTTTATATAATATATACTATGCTGGTTGGGTTAAGATCTCTGTTTCAGGGCCATAATGAATTCTTATATGTTGAATGGGCTATCCACTGATTTCAATGGGAATGATTTTTACATAAACCCAAGATCCCTTCCCCTTTGGCCATGTGCTTTCCCAAGCAGAATGCCAGCTCATTGGGCAGCCCAGGATGAAAGATGCTGCAGTATGATACTACATGCTAGTAAAAGATTTGGACTTCCTCTTTAGGTGAAAACAGAGATTAAAGTATAAGAAGAGCAAAGCTTTCTGATATTACTGTGCTATGGAAGAAGGGACAAACAGACTAAGAAAGCGATAGGTTTCTTAAATGTTGTTGAGGATATCAGTTTCCAACATTTGCCGGTTCTCTTCTCATGCTATCCAAAGGCACAGTTTTAGATTAAGTGTTCAGGGTCCAATCATAAAAATAGGGAAGATATTAAGTGGGTTTTAGCACATTTAATGAATGCAAACCCCACCAGAATTACATTGTTACTAGACACTCTTTAAGTAAACATCCAGTGCCAACTTGGGAAAAGGAGTGTTTTCTGATCATCATAAAATGCTGAGAAACTTTTAAAAATTTTGGAATTTCTTACAACAGTTAGGTATAAGCAATTCATATTGAATCACAATAATGATAAAATAATGCTATTAAACTTTCACCCTTATTACGCTCTGAATACACAGACCTTCCTTTAAACATATCTACCATGCCCTAGGCTTAGTATGTATTATATGATAAAAAAATGATGAAAATAATTGGGGTCAATTGAGTTGATCTGCAGTGGTTTTTACTATTTTAAATCTACAGAGCTAAGATTTAAATTGGTTCAACAAGGGATCAGGATTTCGCTCATAAACCTGAACTGACAGTTAAGCAGATCAGAAAAACAAATTTTAACAAAACCAAACTTATCTGAATAGATTTTCCTTACCATAACATGTTACTGCATTTTAAAACAGCATAAACCCAAAGGGATCTGAGCTGTTGAAAGTGAACTTTTTGGTTAGTATGGCCATTTCATACTGCTAACAATTCTGGTCACGGCATCTTCTGAAAAAAACAAAATATTAGCACTAAAAGGTATTACAAGAATAATTCTGAAGACTTGTCTGTATAGCATTAACAAAACAATTGCAAGGAATCACAGAATCACAGAATATGCTGACTTGGAAGCGACCCATGAGGATCATCAAGTCCAACCCTCAGTCCTGCACAGGACCATCCCCAAGACTCACACTGTGTGCCTGAGAGCACTGTCCAAATGCATCTTGAACTCTGTCAGGCTTGGAGCTCTGACCACTGCCCTGGGGAGCCCGTTCCAGCACCCAACCACCCTCTGGGTGAAGAACGTCTTTCTAATATCCAACCTAAACCTCTCCTGACACAACTTCAGGCCATTCCCTTGGGTCCTGTCACCACAGAGAAGAGATCAGTGCCTGCCCTTCCTCTTCTCACAAGGAAGTTGTAACTGCAGTGAGATCTCCCCTCAGTCTCCTCCATGCTGAACAGACCAAGTGACCTCAGCCACTCCTCATACGGTTTCCTCTCAAGGCCCTTCACCATCTTTGTTGCCCTCCTTTGGACACTCTCTAACAGCTTAATATCTTTCTTATATTGCAGTGCCCAAAACTGCCCACGATATCCAAGGTGAGGCCACCCCAGTGCAGAGCAGAGTGGGACAATCCCCTCTCTTGCCCCGCTGGTGATGCTTTGCCTGATGCCCCTCAGGACAGGGTTGGCCCTCCTGGCTGCCAGGGCACTGCTGACTCAGATTCAACTTGCCATTGACCAGGACTCCCAAGGCCCTCTCCGTGGCACTTCCTTCCAGCATCTCATTCCCCAGTCTGTCCGTACACTCAGGGTTGCCCCATCCCAGGTACTGCATCCGGCACTTCCCCTTGTTGAACTTTATATGTCTGGGGATCGCCCAGCCCTCTCATTTGTTGAGGTCTCTCTGCAGGGCCTCCCTGCCTTTGAGGGAGTCAACAGCTCCTTCCAGTTTTGTGTCATCTGCAAACTTGCTCAGTGTCCCTTCCAGTCCTGTGTCCAGGTTGTTTAGGAAGATGTTGAAGAGCACAGGACCTAAGATGGACCCCTGTGGAACCCCACTAGTGACAGGTCACCAGTTGGATGTCACTCCATTCACTGTTACCCTCTGTGCTCAACCCAAGAAGCTTTGCTCGGTTTTTTCTTTTTTCTGGTTTTGTAATTATGTTTAATTAATATAAAGTTAGTTCAACTGAAAATAATGCAGAGTTAAAGATGGTATGATTTATGAGGCTGGGACCTAAATCCAAGTGTCTTTAAACAGGACTGTTCCTCATTATCTGTACCTAATTCTCGATCTTCCTCCTGTCTTATTTTCATATGATTAACAAGAAAATGTAAGCACTTCTGGAAGAAGACATTTGACTAAGATACTGTGGCATACATGTGCTACCTCTTGAACGTTCCATCAGTTCTTTGTGTATCCAAGGACACAGAAACTCCTGAAATAGGAGAGAAAGGTTAAAGAAGTACCTCTGGAGTAATATTTCTTGTTCTTCAGAGAAGGCTGTATGGCCAGCACAAGAAGGATTTTTGCAGATTTATGGCTCTGAATCTGCAAGTAGTTAATCATATAAGGTGCTTTTCCTTCTTAACCATCAAGAAGTGGAGTCAGATGGGCTTTTCTGTGAGTATCTAGTTATAATCATACACTGGCTTTATTAAAACATATTCTCTGCGTGAAGGACTGGAATAAAGATTTGATTTCTATATGTTCTACTTAATAATGAAATGGACTTAAATATAATATTAAAAAAGTCTTTTAAAATGATAAAAGGAATCTGCTGTTCCATTTTCATGAAGGATTCTATGTGTATTGGTCTTGACCTGAGTCTTCATTGGAATCTGTATCCATTGTCCATCCAGTGGACTTCACAGCTTTGATCTTCTGAAGACCTTTAAAAAGTTTCAAGAATTAATATATTGAGGTGAATAGACCAGATTGAAAACAGACAAAAAATTATTTTTTGTACATGTAGCTCACAGGAAAAGTCTGATTTGATTTAATTTCATTTCATTGTAAATCCATTGCAGTGCCATTGGCTTCAGAGCAGTTGCTCCTAATTTACCAAGACACAAGACCCACTATATTTTATTTTCTTTTTCTGGAAGAAAACAAAACACAGATTTCCAAAGCACATTAATGGTCAGAGGAATAGCAAATGTGCCAACCAGTTGAACATTGTGCTCCTGAGTTTTCTCTTTTCTGAGATACTCTGCAATGCTGCATGTACAAGCATTAAGTCATACATATGCTGCAGAGTACCCTATTCATCCCACCTAACTAGCTATGTAGGAGTAAAGGTCTTATCCAAGCTAGTTAGGTTCCCTCTTTAGAAATAGATCAGCACCTTTTCTAGCAGTAATTCTTTTCATCCTATGATACGTGGGATAGACAAGGCTATGGAATTTTCTGATCTTTCTCCATAGAAGGAACAACCTAGGAAGCTTTGCTAGAAAGCTTGCAATAGATCAAATCAATAGTACCCATAAAATAGTACTACCTTACAATACCCACAGCTCTCTGCAGATGAGAATTAATAGTTTTTGGCCTGGCTGAAAGATTCAATTCTGAGCAAAAAATTAAGGATGTGAGGTTGAACAGGAGAAGTAAATGTCTGGAATACTCACTTTTTGGCATGCTCACTTCAACTGGATTCTCAAGCTTCCCCCAGACAGAGTTGGTTAGGTAGTAAAGGAAATCATGTTAGAAAATTAAATTGAGAAGCAGTTAACAATAGAATGTCAGAGTACATCACTGTAGTAATGTACTAGTGCCAGTGGCTTCTGCTGTATGAATGCCACTGCAGAAAGGAGAAAACACTCTTGTGCTTACCTCGAAAATAGGAAGAAACCCATATACTGCACCAGTGTCTTTGCTTCCAGCCTCGAAAGTTTCCAAAGGTTCCATCTGACCAAAGGAAGCCACAGTCAGTGCATTACTAGCTGAAGCCAAAAGGTAATGAAGATGCTACTTCTGTTATTGAACTACATGTTAACATTCATGTTATCTGAGCAGAGCACTACTATGTAGGGAGAATATGATTTATACACAGGTTTTCTTTGTACCATGTAAAGACTGACTTCAACATTTTCCATAGGAGGGTATCATTCTCCTGCTATAGAAAATGCATAAGCAGTAAAAATTCCAGCTTTACAAGGGGCACAAAATCAAGATAATTAACAGCAAAATGCTTTTTGTCACCTCAGTTAAATCTAGTTCTAAACACTTATTAAGTTCTCTCACCTATTAACATTTTGGATAGGCTCAGTAAAGGAATAATTTTCAGGGTACTTGCCTGGCTTGGTGGATGCATGTTAGCAGAGAACAGTGGAAGTATAGCCAAGGAGTAATGGATTAATAACTTGCCCCCAGATTATAGTTTCATCACAGGCTGTCAGTCTGGCTATTCCTCTGTTGGGCTTTGCAAATCACAAACACTTCAGCACCCAGCTGGGAAAGCTGCAGATGAACAAAACATTTCTGCTAACTGCTGAAAGCTTTGAATCTGTCAAAATACCTTGGATACCTTGACACTTCATCCACACTCACATGAATCCTGAGACTTACCTATGGACAGGGCAGGAAATGAAACTGCCTTTACATGATATACCTGTGATTTCACGCTAAGAAGACAATATCTGGGCCTCCAAAAAGGAAACAAGAAAAGCATTTACAAACTGAAATACTGCAAAGAACTCTTGTTTCCTTCAAATTTGGAAACATGAGTTTGTTTTGAAATGGTCCTTTATAGAGAGATTTTCTGCTTAGATTTTTTTTTCATGATCTTACTAATACATCACTGAGTGTGCTGCACTAGTAACACTTTAAGAGATACCACACCTTCAATAATGTAAAACATTCCAAAAGGAGTATCTTCCAGTGTCTGTCTATCAGTTTTAAGCATTACTGATGTGCATTGATTACTAGGCATTACCCATTCCAGAAAAACAGGACAACTGAATTACAGTGAGCTAGTCACACACTTTAGGTATTTGCATAGCCACTGAATAGCACACCACTAGTCTGAAGTGCAAACCAAAGCCCACTGTTTTGTTTTGCTCTAAGGCAAATGATAGGAAATCAAACCTTTTTCTCATCAAAAGCTCAATCAGAAGGGGACTCCAGTGCTAATTTGTATCAAGTATCTTCTGCTATGAAACCTCCAGACAATGCTTTCAAGTGACTTGGTAAAACCCAAAGCTGAGCCAGTCTCTATTGACCTGTCTGACAATGTGCTAAACCACTGACTTTGCTACAGTAAATTTGATGTTTTATACCAGCATGGACATATTTCTTCCCCACTAACTCTGTTCTCTTATTACACAGTGCTGCATGTACAGCTGTTGAACAGTAGGGAACCAATGACAACTGCCTTCTCTCTGTAGTGCATGTTGTTTTTCACTGAATACTGTTTAGACCTCAGCTGGCTGCCTTAGGATATGAGATTGTGGTATGTAAGAGACTCACCGTACTGCAAAGGTTAGGAGAGGATGTGAAGAGTTCATACCCCTCACTAGCTTAACTTTTGGGGAAGAATGGTCAGAAAGGTGTGAATGGAAGCTTTTTTTGGCCAGGGGCCATAGGTTTTGTGTATTTTTCCTTTTCTACTACAATTGCAAGAGAAGAAGTTGTATCTGTTCCCATGACTTTTAAGGGTTAAGCCAGGTAAAGATGGAGGAGCTCCACTGATATTCAATTAGAGTTGTAGAAAGTATTCATAATGAAATGTAACTCAGAACTCTCCTGGTTTCTGATTTCATAAAACCTCTGAAAGAACTATTGTGTGTAACCAGGAATTCACTGTCTACTGTTCTAGTACTTTCACACTTCCTTCACGTAAATGTAAAATATTTAGGTTTTCTGTTGAAATATGGGAAAATTGTAGGGTTTTTGTGGTTTTTGTTCTTGTTTTATTTTTAAATTCTGTTAAACCAGTGAATCAGTGTGTGCTACCTTCTAAACTGGAATTTGAAAATGTGAAAAATGAGAATGAAAACCAGAGAGGTTTCTTAGATCCCTGTGTTTATGCATTTTTGTTCTAGCTTGTCCATCGAATGAGAGGGATATGTAGGGTTATTTATAGATAAGTTCTAAATGAGAAATACAATTGTATTTCCTATATGTTGTCATGTATGTTAGCTACCTTTTCAGTAGCCAGAGCTTGGAAAAACTTGAAGTCCTGAATTACATTCATATGTTTAGGCTTTCCTAAAACTGGTACTCTGGTCAGTGACTTCCACCTGTACACACAAGACAAAAAAAATCTGACGTTCCTATCAAAATGATAATTTTGAATGTAACATTCTTATCTAGCTCCAAAATGAAATTATTTTGAAATATAAATTATTTCATATATCTTCAAAATATAATTTATATTAGGACATTCATAGGTGTCATGAAGTGCTTCACTAACACTTTGTCAATCTAAGTACTGTCTGTCATCTGTAGAAGGCACAAAATATTAATAAAAACAGTATTTCTACCAGCTGTGTGCTAACTTGCTGTCTTATAATGGCTTTTCAGCATTTCCATAAGTTCTGACTACAATTTCTAATGCAACTTAAGTAACAAAGAAGGCTGCTCTTGCTCATATGTCTGGTTTCCAGATTTAGTCATGAGTGTCTGTTAGTGCATATTAACACAGATTCATTTATAATCAGAAAAATTAAGTCAGGCTACATAAGCTAAGGAATTATGAACTACAGAGAGAAACTGAGACTACTCTTCTCTATGGGTCTATCTACCTGCTGGCATTTTTCAGGAGATTACCTGAGACGCTTGTTTAAACTGTAAGCACCTATGTACTCAGCTGGGTTTGCGTATACTCAGCCTTTTCATGTATTCCATTTGGGGAATATTTTCCCACAGCTTTCTCCTGGAAAAACTGGCAGCTCATGGCTTGGGTGGGTGCACTGTTCCCTGGGTAAAAACTGGCTGGATGGCCAGGCCCAGAGGGTGGTGATGAATGAAGTTAAATTCAGCTGGCAGCCATTCACTAATGGTGTTCTCCAGGGCTTAGTATTTGGGCCATATCTGTTTAATATCTTTATCAAGGATCTGGATGAGGGGTTTGAGTGCACCCTCAGTTAGTTTGCAGATGACACCAAGTTGGATGTGTTGATCTGCTGGAGGGTACAGCAGCATGTGGCTGCTTTTTTCCCCAGTACTCTACACAGCTAAGGGTTTTTCATTTGCTTGCTCTTTGTCTGTATAATTAATGTGTTTAAATGTATGATAGCCATTCTCCTTTATAGAAATATTTGAAGAATCCTCAAGAAGTAGTCACAGTTTGACACAGACATTTAATTTATGGGAAGTTTAAGGTTAGCTGATTTAATGATAGTCTCTTTGATTCTGGAGATTTCAAACTAGCTCCTCACTACTCCAAAGGACTACAGGGGTTAGTCCTTCAAACACAGCCAAGCACTTCTCTCTGTTGATGAGCTACTGTTCTGACTGCAGTGAGACTACTCATATGTAAGAACTCCGTGGAGTAATAAGTGTTAGCAGGATAATGAATTAAACGGGATAACAGTAAAGCACTTTAGAGATTTTCCATTGTCCCAAAGTGCTTTTGTTAAAAGGCAGCCTAAGAATATATGAAGTCTTAACCACTAAAGCGTGCATCACTTTTTAAGCCCTGAAGTAATTTTTTCCCAGATTTGGACTGCTTTGTTACTAAAGACACTTGTGTATGTTGCTGCTGAAGATGTCTTTGATGTTTATGTTCACTTGGTCAACTCACTAATTAATGAACCAGGGAGTTTCAGGATTAGAAATATGACTTAAATTTGAGGACCAAGACTCCCTGACTTGACTTGTAACTAACTCATATTCCTAGAGAACTCTGTCTAGAAGAGAAGCCCAACACTGCTATTGAACATGCAAAATTTATGCCAGTTTCAGAATGTAAATCCATTATCCATGTACATTAATGTGTCCATAAAAATTCCAGCAAATTTAAGATGAACATTTTTTAAAATTAAAGATTACATTGGGTTTATTCTTCTAGAAGGAATTGCGTTTTGTTTGAAACTATTCATGTTAAGATTTTTCAATAAATTTTTGGGGATCCCAGAAGTATAGCAACTTCTGGAAAATGAAAGGTAACAGGTTGCTAACCTGAACAGTGTACATAATATACAGTCCATAATTAAGCTAAAAGCTGAGACAATTATCTAGTCATCACTATTACTGAATTCAAATTTTGATTATTACTTAATCCTAACTGTCACCTAGTCATTGCAATTAAAAGATTTATCCATGCTGGGTGTAAAACATCTTTAAAAAGCATTTTTCTACCTCATAGTGCTAATATTTTTCTTTCAGGTAAAAGATGCTTTTAAAGTATATTTTCAAAACTGTTTCCCCAATCATACATGTATGCAAATGTATCAGATCTTACTTGTCTCTGTCCAGCATGAGAGGATATTCAACCTTCTTTTCCATAGACTTGCTTTCCTCTCTAATTATAGCAGGAAAGTTATTGACATCAGAAGGCAAAATCAACCAACTGGTGTCTGATAAGTCAAACTTTCTGGATTGTCCAAAGTAACCAAAATAATATCCATTCTCGGCATGCCAAATCCTATAGACATAGTAGAAGGAGTGTCAAAGCACAGAAGGGAAAAATGGATACTTTTAGAAGTGGAACAAAAGTGAGAAAGTATCTGCCTGCATCATGAAGTTCTGCAGCACTGTTCTAGCATTCAGTATGCTAGTCATAAAAAATCATCAAAGAGATTGAAGGTCACTGTTTTTATAAGTAATTTGAGAGTAAAAAGAATTTCAGAACGTTGTTGTAAAAAACAGAAGATAAACAGTTCATCTTTATATTTATGAAACTGAGGAGTAAGGTACCAATATCTTGGATTGTTCCTACAGTAAGGTGCTGCCACCAGAGCACGATCTACATAAATTTGCTTCATTGATACTCCCCAAAATACAAAAGAAACCCCTTGTTAGCCAAGAAAAAATAATAGTTGTCTATAAAACATCTTCAAACTTCAATGGTTTAATTGCATACACATCGATTAGATGCAATGCTTAGGATCCATGTCAATTTAAGAAGTATTTAAAGCTAAAATAGGATTAGAACAGGATGTAATTTCTAAAATGATGGAGCCATTACCTCTGCACTCAAGATTAAACAAGGGCTGAAAAAAAGTGACAGTCTGCAGAGGGGTCTGACTTCCTGAGAAAACTGGAAGTGTTACTTAAAAACAACTCTTTCAGGTGCAAAACAGAAAATGCACCCAGTGTTTCATTTTATTTAAATTCTAGCCTATGTACAAGTCCAGCAAGAAGATGAACTCTGAAAACAGTTCAACTGATTTGCCATAGCAGTTAGAAGTATTAGTCATTTTTGTACCTGACTGAACCATCAGTGGATGCTGTCACTACCACATTTTTCTCCTCTTCATAAAATAAGTCAACCACTTCAGTGGGGTGTGCCATCCAGCAGAGCTTCTTTTATTTGCTGAGGGAAAAAAGCAACATTTGAGGCAGTTCTGTATCCCACCATGGTTGCTAGCTTAGTAGACTTACCACCATGTCTTTCTGAAAATTAGAAGAGGTGAAAAAGTAATTTCTCCATGAAACAGCCTGCTAATGGCATATGGTAAAAACACAGCTCAGGGGACATGGATAAATTCACTCTTAATGTACCTTCTTTGAACACAGTGGAATAATGATAACACCATTTTACTTATGGTTTTCTTGTTTTTCACAGCTCAAGTTATTATTTCAAGCACAAGACATGATCTTTATAAAGAGGAAATATTTTTAGTCCCTGCAGAATTCTGAATGCATTTTTCTGTCTTATCTTGGTATAATGTTTAAGTTCAGAAAATTTGAGAGATTTTTTCCTTACATGTTTGTTATTTTGTGGATCTTCTAAGAATGAGGCAATGTTCCAGCAAATAATATATCCCTCTGTTTAAGAAAGAAGAAAGAAAAACATCAGTAAATGTCATTAGTGCCAGACATTCATTTGTTGCTGCCATGTGTTCTTAGTTAACACCAGGCAGAATAAAGCAGAGAATACAGGTCAGTTATTTTACAGTGAATGTCACTATCTCATTGTCAAGCACAGAGCAGAAATAATATGCAAAAAATGTATATACTCATTGTGAGCAACATGTCATTAACTGGATAGGTTTGAAGTGGAAAGAACATAAAGTTTTTTCTTTAAATTACAGGAGTGAAAAATAAGACAGTTGTCTATTGCACAGATGAAGTATGAGAGCTTCCAGATTAAACTGGTTTTCAATCCTGGTAAAATGGACAAAGTTTGATTAATTGTATACATAATGAAAGTTTAGTGTTTTACAACGTTTTAGTGCACTCACGTGAAACAAGACTCAAAGAACCACTTTCCTTATGACCCACAACTGCTAAGTTTCCTGCCTAAGCTCCTTCTTTCCTGATGAGTTGCCTCTTATTTCTCATTTCTGCTACTAGACAGAGGAATCTTTTGTGTAATTACAATTTTCATACCAGTCACATCTGATTTCTAGGACTGTACATCTGCAAGCAAGGGTGGAGGCTGGCAGAGGAATTGACCTTTTCCTAACAAGTTAAAATCTGTAATTGGAACAGGAAATTGGTAGCTGCACTGAAGATAAAAAGAGAAGGGTGAGAAAAGCATGAAAAGCAAATACATGGTGGCACAAACACAAAAAGGCAAAAGGAGAGTATCAAATGAATAGGTAACACAGTGGATACTTTTCCACAACTAATTAAATCCTGTTCAGTGCATGCTGCCTTCCTGAATTCATGTACAGATTTGAACCAGAGAGAGGTGGAAACTCCTCTTCATTTTCAGTGTCAAAGTCAAGCTATGGCTCAGTTTTGAAACAAATGGAAAAAAAACCCCCATTGTTCCATCCAATTTCTGACAGCATAGAGCAGGAAGCTGGCAAAACAGTTCTAATAGGTATTTGAGAAGAAAAATGACACATTAAAGTACAAAAATCTCTTATGACAGACCCGGAGACAGAAAATTGCCAGAGTGAGCCTAAAGTTTTGGAGAAGAATCAGACAGCAGTTAAGCTCTTGAACATTCTGCCAAAGGAAAGCCAGATTTGGTGTGAAATTAGAAGTATAGCAATGAGCTGCTAGAACAGACACAAGTGTTTTTCTTAAATAGCAGTGTACTGCTGGAGCCACTACTGTGCACTCCTTATGAGTGTTGGAATCATGGCTCTTGGTACAGCCCCAGCTGCAGTTTTTATTTAGTATTATTACCATGGATATGAAATTTTTGCTGGTTCTTAGCAGTAATCTTTACCCTTAGTATTGATACCATAATTTAGATGGAAAGTATATGCAGGGCACGAGTGAAGAAAATTGTAATGTCTTTTTTGAAAACAATGCTATTGATAATGCTATAATGCTAAGCTTTAATCCACCATCAACAAAACACATTTTTCAATTATTTAATTATAGCTTTGATGGATAAAATCTGGCAGCATTTGGACCTTTGTTTCCACATTTCTGGCACATTCACAGCATGATATTTTGTGGTCCTACTGACTGCCCTGAACAGAATGACAAGCATGTTTACTCACCTTTACTACCTGCCAAAAGCATTTTTGTGGAGATGTCTGTACATAGTACTGTCAGGGGACCTGAGGAATATTCTGCAAATGGCAGAAGTTCTTTCATTAAGTTTCCCTAAAACAAACAAACAAACAAACAAATACATAAACACCACATATTTATCTTATAATACCTACATTAAAAATATTAATGCATCAGAGGTTGAGTGCCATTGATTTTATCTATTCAGCATTACTGAACTCATATCTACTCAGAAAGATGCTAAAAAAGGTAAATTCCTAAATCTGCTGAATGACCAGGATAGCTGTGGTGTATTCTTCTGGATTGCTGTCTCTTCTACATCAAAAGAACAAGCTATTTAATTCTTCAGACAATTCAGTCTAGTTGTACCTACCCCTACTTCATCACTTACCACTCATTTCCTATGGAAAAGTTGTTTGCTATTGAAAAGTTGTTTCTTGCTGTGAACAGGCCCACAGTGTCTCCTTCACCAGCTTGTTCTATTTTTTAAGTAAGCACCAGTAGACTTTCTCCCTTATTGCCTCTTCAGGTTTGGGAGGATATGAGGAAGAATGTCTTGCTGGTAAGAAGATTCTTGATTTTTGTCATCCCTATAATGATGATGACAATCATGCCAGTCATCATTGTCATCTGAACCTGGAGATTCCTATAGGAATCTAAGCAGACTAATATATCAATGATGAAAAAAGAAAACCTAACAAAGCCCACAGCTACTATACTTGGATACATTTACCATCATATTCTACTTTTGCACAAAACATCTGCAAGGTTACCTTTTCTTTCTGAAAAATACTTCCTTTGACTTGCCCTTGCTGGGATTCCCGTTAAAGCCTTACATGGCTGATCTATTGTGATCACTGTCTGCCACAATGACTGCTATTACCAATCACATCATTGTACTTCCCCTTCTTGCTGTATTTACTTTGCATCTCTCGTTTAGAGCAACAAGTTGTCTGGAATAAAGTCCTATAAATCTGAGGTGATACAACAACTAAACCTTTGGCATTCTGTTGTAGGACTGGCTTTTGAAGCTCATAATGGTTGTAGACACTGTGTGTTAGGATAGTGTTTTCTCCTAGTTTGTAACCATACTAGTGCTAGCTGACTTGTGTAATGATCCAGACATATTTCTTCTCTTCTGAGGGTAGGACATTCTGCCTTGCCTATCATCCTTTCTTAGAAGGTAAATGTAGGTGAAAAATCAAATTCTACACTTTCACTTAACTTTAAAGTCCTTTTTCCCCAGTTATTTCAAATCACATTTCTTCATTCTCCACTTGCCACTATTCCCTGCTACAGTTATTAAAACAGAATTAATTTGTGTCCATGGAAGAAATTAATAAGCAAAAAATGCAATAAATGCCTGCTGCTGCAATTGCTAGTTAAAAAGCAGTTTTCCAAAGGTTAGCAGAATTATATTCTCAATGGTCCAGTCCCGTACTCAAAGACATTCAGTTACCTGAATATTACATAGGCGGATACAGCCACTCTCATGAGCAGAAGCCAGTACTGGTGAGTGTCCTGCTCTAGACTTTGATAACTGTACATTCATCTTCTGGTATTGGTCATTCTCAGATGTAGCTGTGTCTTCTGCTTTGGAACACAAATGATCATAAATTTTCTCAAAAATTTTTATTACTGCTTTTGAATACACAGAAATTATATAACACTAGGGAAAAAAAAGTAAATTTGAAAATAAATTCCGTCCTCCAGATGCCATTATTCTGAAAACACTACGGTGAAAAGAAATTAGAGCAATCTTCATGATCTTATCTAAACCAACAAGAACTATTGCTCTGTGATGCAGGGAAGCTCTAAAGAGCAGAGCTATAGAATTTACAAAAACTGCAAGCACAGTGGAGGAGGAGTGCAAGACAGTGTTCATCAGGATAACTGACAGGCAGATGTGCAGCTTCTGCATGAGGCTTCTAGAGATAGCTGTAAATTCAGCAATGAAGCTTAATAACTAAATGACACTTGTCAATTCTGGAAGCATATATTTTTATACTTATTTGTTCAGTTCAAAACTTTTACTAAATGCAAGGTGGTGGTCACAGAGAACCTTTTTTGAGTTTTTGTTGTGAATTCTTCAGAGCTGGAGATGTTGGCAGGTCCCACGAAGGTCCTCAGTCAAGTGGACATTCATTCAGTGGATTCAAGACCTAATGTGAGTTTCTGTTTCACTGGGCAGCTACAAGGCTTAGGAATATTCTGGTTTCAGGACATGCTTTCTTTGCCAAAAGAATTCATGTTAAAGTCATATTGCAGAAGATCAAATTTCTTGTTATTGGTAAATTCCGGTTTCCAGCAGAGTATGTCTAAAGGATTCAGAAGAATCTAGAGTATTTGCTTTTTGTAGATTCATCAACTCCATTTGCCCGCTTGTGCTGGTTTAAAGGTAAACCAGCAGGAGGAATGAGTCTAACTCACAAACAGATTACAAGTCAGAATTATAGTT
>JAWWEU010000111.1:47380565-47390854 GCA_035583155.1 Acropternis orthonyx | reverse complement strand
GAGACAGAGGGTGATTCCTCTGAGGTGCAGGGTTGGTAGATGAAAGAAAAATTCCAAGATTTTAGACCCATAACACTGCTTTAACTCTTAATCACTTGGCTCTCTCTTGATTATGATTTTTAAGGACATATATTCTAAGAAAGATTTTTCCTTCCAAAATTTCATCTACTTTTGAGGATTTTGTCTGTGAGGCTATTCACTCATGCTTGACTCAAGCTGGCTCCTGCTATACTATTTCAATAATTCATTGCTAGAATATTTATGTGAAAGAAAAAGTCTGTGTAGTTGACATTCATGAATTCTGAAGGGTGTCATCATGTCTACCTAGAAAAAACAGCAATTAAGGCCTTGCATATCCTGCATCCTGCCCTGGCTTTTGGGAAATTACTGCAAATCAGGAGCAGATGATGATTAGATGTCATCCACATACCAGTGGTATCCCAATTATTCTAAAAAGTTTCCCAGACCAACTGACAAACTCAGTTTCCATAGTAATCTTGGCAGAACTCACAGATCAACAACACAGAGAACAAAAAACATCTTTTCATACCTGTTGTTATTTCAGTATTAACTTCATCACTTTCTACATTTTCCTAAAAGCAAGGAATAAAATGTCACAGAATTAGAAAATGCAATTTTAGCGTAACTACAGAACAGTTCTCTAGTTGAAATTATTTTAAGAACTTAATTTTTTGAGTTGGGGAATTAAAATATTTCCCCAGTTTCCACTGAGTGTAAACAAGAAGCACTTCCTTTGAAGAGTATCAAAATAACAGAGGAAAAAAGTCACAAATTAAATTAACAGGAATTTAGGAACATGTTAAATGTAAATTTGGCTGAATAGCACTATTTACTTAGGATAGGCAAAGCCAATCATTTACAGCCATGTGAATGTAACCTAGATCTCTTAGAGAGTTTCATTCAGAACACACATAGTCTTGTTACTGCCTTGAGCAAAAATTAGCAAAGTGCATAAATACCAATAACATTTACTCACACCTACATCTTCAGTAGGGGAATTGTCACAGTCCCTCATTTGTGCCTTACTATACAGGCTTCTGAGGATTCCCAAGGCTGACAGTAATCAAATCAAATATGGCAGGAAAAACTATGCAGTCATGAGTGCTTGAGAAGAGGACAAGCCACTTCAATCTCATCCTAGTTATTGATATGTAAGGCTTGATGTGTGGGGCTTTTGGGGATCTCTTTAAGAGCTGCAAAAGACTATCTGTTTTGTTATTTTAGTGACTACACAGCACAGTACATTGAATACTTTAGTTTGCAGATGCCAGTTAGGCCAGTGTCTACTTGGAAATCTATTAAAGTGCCTGCTCTGCTGAAACAACATGCTGGTAAGAATTTGAGATGTAGCAAGATTTTGCCTACTTACTTTCTGTTGCTTTGCAAATATGTCATGTTCTTCTGGCATAGAAGGGCTAAAAGTGTCACAAAACCTGTAATGCTATCCTTAGCAAAAATACACAGATTGAGACACTGGCATATTGATGGTAAATTTAAAAAAAAAAGAATATATATATATATATATACTGTCATTTGAAAGAGTGCACCTAAGCAGGTGTGGCTGCAATGTAGATGTGGTTCTGCTTTTATTAAACTACTTCATTATTTGTCTGTTTTACCTTCCTCCTTGCATTTTTCTATACTCCATCTGAAAGTCAGAATTGCTAGTGACAATTATCTGACAAACACTTTGATACTCAGCTATCCCATGTGTCACAGACCCAGCTAAATGACAATGTATTCTTGATTCCCCACCTCAGTCAATTTCAGTGAACAAAGTTCATTTCTCTGTAACTCTTGATATTTAGTTCTGTGCATGGTGTTAGAGGGATTTTGGTAAGCAACAGGATTTTAAAACCAAAACTGAAATGGCAACACAGTTTGTTTTGAGTGCCACCAAATCCATGAAGCCACCATACCTACCTTTTCTAGGTTCAAAGAACTGTTCTCATGCTCTGGGCTGTCACTGTCATCCCTCCTCACAATAACAGAGGGCTGGGAACTCCTTTTCCTGTGTGAAAGAAATTATTGAAGATCACTGACATTCTTGAAGATACTGTTTGATATTCAGCATTGTAAAGCATAAAAAAATAGTGCCTGAATTGATTAAACTGATCAGACTAAGGGTTGTTGGTTTTGTATATTTATCAAAGTAACTAGGCAATATTTGCATATTACACAGCCAACCTCTCCTGGTAACCAAAAGTAACACTGGTGTTCATCCTCAAGAACTGAAGGGGTAAAATTCACTGCATGCCAATGGCTTAGTCCCTTTCATTTTACACAGTGCTTTTCTCTGCAAATAGTTTTCTATTAATTATAGAAACTTATTTTCAGTCTGTTATGAAAATTCTCAGAAATGAGATTTTGTGGAAGAAAATGAGGAAAAAAATTGGATGTGATCTTCAATGTTTTTGTTTCCGAGTCAAGAAAAGTTCTGACTGTGCTAAAGAGTAGTTCTTGCCACATCATGTCACAGCTGCTCTGTTTCGGGGGGGGAGTATTTGAATAACTGGGACAATGTAAAATCCATCTAGGAAGTATGCAGGTGGGATAGTCTACTTAAATTTGGGCAGGTCACCATGACTGCAATTTTCAGTGTCTGATTTTACAGACGTCTTAGCAAATTGAACATTTTGTATGTGTATGATCAAATTCATCCAGGTACCTTCCCAGTAAATACAAAACATCCTAAGCTTATATGATTCAAAGTCATTGTAGGATCCTCCTGCTTAAGCATAGAAAGAACTTTTCTCGATCTATAAAAAAATTCTATTTATGAATTTTAATCACCACATTTTTTTATTTAGCTAGGATTTCATAAAATAATCATTAAGCTATAATGTCAAAAAGAGAATTTTATGTTCAATAAAGTGGTGCTGCTATGTACATTTAGGGGTGCAGTAAATGCATAAGCTGCTTGAAGGTTTTAAAGCAACACAAGACTATAAACCAGCTTGATGACTCATGACAGCAAAAAAGCTGCCTAGTTTCTAAAAGATTAAAAGTGCATAAATATTTAAACCATACTGAGTTCTTTTGGCTACCATTGCCTTTGCATATCCATTGGAAGACAAGCACTTCTGAAGTTAAGGTGCAGTGACTTTCTCTTAACATGAGCATATTTGGCTAAAATTCTCTTTTTCATCTGACACTTCCAACCTATGACAGCTTCTAATTTGTTTTAAGATGAAACCTGAGGCTACACACTTAGATAAGCTTGCCTCTCTCTAAAGAGAAAAAAAAAAAAGAAAATATATATATAAAGAATATATGTATAAAAATATAGATCTAAAAAAAAAGTTTTATAAAGAAAAATCCTGCTGCCACACAGTTTTCTCACAGAGATGAGAGCAAAAGAAGCTATGGCACATAGGAAAACTGTTACCTAGCAAATTCTTCAAGAGGATTCAGACTTATAAGGTCATTTAAAGGACAAAAGGATAGCTGAGTGGAAAAAAGAACATGTAATATGGTTTGATAAGCATTACAAAAAATTTAGGGTGGGAAAGCCAACTGTCTGGACTTGAACTGGTTAAATACAAATAATAATAATAATAATAATGGCCAGACTTCGTGAACGAAGATCTGGGGAAGGGCTCTCCCCATGTGGGTGTGCCCTTCCAGCCTGCACAGTGGATTTTTTAGGTGAGGCACAGCGTGCGCAGAACTGGCCCCACCGTTTAAGTCCTAAGGTCCATTTTCCATGGCCGAGCGAGCTTGGAGAGTGACAGTGACAGTGAAATCCTCGGGACTGTCTACAGTGCCCGGCACTAACTGGGGCTGACCCTGCTGAGCATCCGAGATCTGACAGGATTGGATGTCAGGGAGGCATTTAACTGCCCAGCGGACGGTCCCACTGAGACTCGAACTCAGATCCTTGGGATTCAGAGTCCAGAGTGCTAACCATTACGCCACAGGACCGCCCCAAATACAAATAAAATCTCAATTTAAATCAGCTATCTTGGACAAATATTACATCTGTTTACTACAACAAAATTCCAAGTGACTGTGCCTCTCCCTGAGGAAGATTAAATGCATGAAGTTACCTGGAGGTAAAAGCCCTATGTACAAGGAATAATATGGCATTGATACCAGATTCTTGAGAAACTGAATCCTGACTGTCTTCATTAGTTTTATGCCGGAAATAAAGATGTTTGTACAGGATATGTCAGATAGGTTGTGTATTGTTCCCAGAAAATGTTTCAAACTTAATTTGTAGTTAAAAAATTAAACTTTCAATGTCCTAGAATGCCTGTCACCTAAGTTTTAGACAGTTTTTCAGAATCACTTAATCAGTTATGATGGATTAATGTCAGTGAAGAGCATGCACAGAATGTGCCTGTACCAGGAGAAACAGGTACCTGATGGAATTATGAAAATTTCATTCAGCCAAGTATTTTCCTGAGAACTAGTATTGAAAAAAATAAAGTATCTTAAGTTGAAATTAACTAGCTACAGTAATGTTAGCATAATATCTTGTTCACAGCCTTCAGTCATGTGAACCTAGGGTAAAATAGTCTACTTACAAAGCACTGACTTTCCTGTCTTCCATGTATCCATATGGATTGACTGCCTCATATGCAGGGAGGCAAATGCAAAGTAAGAGCCAGAGTCAGAAGTGCAGTTAAGTTTTTTAAGGTACAGAAAGACTCAACTCATTTTCTCACAAACATGCCAATTTTACACATTAAGGATGTTGTGAAACTATTGAGTAGGATAGTTAAATACTGACTTTGGATGGTCTTAAAAAGCACGTGTTCCTTCACCAGCACAGGAATAGTTCCCATGCTGCTCCACTCAGTCTAACAGACATACTGCCATTGTTCACCTTACTGATGTAGCAGCTTAATGTGCATAAGAATATATGGAACCATCCAAAGAGTGAGAGGTCTTTGTCACTTTCTGTGAACGCTTTTTAGTCTCAAACATCCAAAATCACATCAGTTTTCTCTTCATTGAATGTGACTTCTAGTTTCTAGCTATGGACAGTGATACTGATAATGTAAAACATCTGCCATTATCATCTCAGGTAACATTATTTCCAGATGTCCTCCCAAACACAAAAACTTCCAAAATAAGGATGTTTCTACAGCTTAGTAGCAGCTTCCAGTCAATGACAGAGTGATTTATATACTGAGAAATTCCTTCAGTAGCAGTGCTGAATTATGTTAAAACACTATTCTTAATTACATAATCCTTTCTCCAAATTACTCTCTCCCTTGATCACTTCTCCTACTTGTAATTTCAGGACTAGCTATCAAAATAATTTGAAGTGGGGGGCAGGAGGGCCCACATAAATTGCTACTTTTAGCCCTGCTTGTCAATGACCCTTTGCGTCTGGGCATCTTAGAATTCCCAGTATGCCATTTGGAAAGTTTGTATGAAATACTGGAGATCAAAAGGCCTCCATGAAAGCAATACTTACAGGCATCTCACAGAGGCAGATTCAAAATCCCACAAAATTATTTCACCATTTGCACTTCCTGTAGCTATCAAATTCCATCCTTCTACTTTTAAAACAGCAAAACAGTTAATTTCCACAGAAGGTGCAAAACTCTACAAAGCATATTAAAATAAAAGTGTGAATAGGAGCAATGTGGACACTAGACAGTGAAATGTTTTAATTGTTGAATTAACAAAATGCCTGAAGAGACAATTTCTACAACAACTGCATTTTGGATGCTATTCTAATACTAATGTATTTGAACTACACAGAAGCACCAGAAGGAAGCAGGGAGTGATAGTACTGGGAGACTCTCTGCCTCAGAGGACAGGGCCTCCAACCTCACCTGCTATTTACAGCACAGTTGCAATCTGAGCATGTAAAAACAGGTGTAAGAGCTGAAGATTAATCAGAAGTAGGTATCTGTGGAAATACTCTAATTAAGCTAAAGGAATAAGTCACTGAAAAGAGATATAATGACCTTTCCATAAACATCATCCAGATCTGTTACAGAGTTAATGAAATTTTACAAAACAGGACTTAAGTCTTGTGGGCTACTCAAATTAAACTGGGCAACCATTGCAACATGAATTTGACATCTTATTTTACCAAAGCAATAAGAAGAGAAAATGGAATCAATTTGATCCTCAACTTTATGTGCCACTATTACTGAAGGTCAGCCTAGCTATAGCATAAATGACATTTCATTCTAGAAGAGTTTATTTGAGAACCTCAACTTACTATATTGTACAGGAATGAGAAATGTATGTTCAGAATATCTATAGTTATCATATTGATAACCATACAATGGATTATTAGGGAAATATATCCCATAGAAATAGTCACTTTCTTACACAATTTATTTTGTGTATTTATTTCAGTGTACTGAAAAGTTTGGAATCATAGAATCACAGAATGAGTAAGGTTGGAAGAGACCACACTGGGGAATACTTATTTGATTCTTATCCTGTTGCTAAAACATGAAATCCAATCTTCTCTAAATGACACGAAACTTTGAACTGTTTCTCACCTGTGTATCATCACTCAGAGAACTGATGTTAGTCAGCAGCCGAATAGATGGGAAAAGATCTTGTGAGCTGTCAGGCTTCAGTAATAGATATACAACTGGATTCCTTTGTGGAAGTGACACTGCCTCAGGAAGCACCTATGTGACACATAGATGTGTTTGAGCTGAGCTAACCTATTAAAATAACTGACTTAATGAAAGAGGAAGGAAAGGATTTCTCTATTCATAAAAATAAATTATAACAAGGGTATATCAAAAGCTTGTTTTCTGTATCAAATTACAAAAACTGTTACAGGTACCAATTAGAATATGGCTACACTGAAAACTAAAGTTTCATCCAGAGATATTCCAGCTCACCTTAAATAGCCTGTTGTTATATTAGAAGCTGTGCAGCTGTGTAGTTCAGAGTTATAGATTTTACTCAGTCAGCTACCTCAAATAAGTTGCCTCATATTTATAGCTCGTATTTATAGTTATTTCATTAACATTGCTACTCTTCACTTCATATCTACCAAAATATCCAGCAAAACTTGTGGCTAGAAGAAGCCACAGTTCAGCTCCAGCCCCGAGTCATTGATTCCTCCCCATTGTACCTAGAGGCAACTGGGAGTCACTTTGATAGTTTTTCCAACCATAACAAATCCAATTCTCTTCAATATCTAGTTCCTGCTCTAACACCAATATTTCTGTCCATTTTGACATGTGTTACTGAAATAAGATCCTTAGGTTTTCTACTGTTTTCACAGATTGAGCTCCAGAATGAAGCAATAATTAAGATTTTAGTGAATCTTATGATGCTAAGTGTATCAAACAAGAAATACCTTTGGGGAGGGATTAAAAATTGAGAGATCTTTAGTGGATTCCTGCAAAAGATGAAGTCTTTTCGACTGCTACTCCAGTTTACATTGCTAACTACTATATTCAGAGCCTTTTAAAAAGGTAGTATTTCCCATTGTCACTGAAACATATGTGCAAAAATGTTCTGCAGGTATGTGAAAAAAAATAAATTAATGTACTTGGATTCATAAAGACTTGAAGGAGATTCAGCTCCTCCCCAACCTGTTTGTCAAGGGATAAATTTACATCATTTCCAGTAAAGAAACTGTTTAACAATTTCAGTAATAACACTGGGGAGCAATTGGTGTGATGGGGTATTTCAGAAAAGTCTGAATAGCAAAATCAAACCCTGGATAAAGCAGCTTTTTATTAACAGGAGGCTCAAAAAGATAAATTATTTACTGAGATGAGAGACTATGCTTTTTGCCCCCCCCCAAATCTGTCATCTGTCTAAAACTTTTTACTTCTCCACACAACCTCTGCTCCCTTGCACATAGTGGATTTAAAGTTTCAGAACAATTTTGTCCCACGTAAAACATTCCAATTTGAGGAAGAAAATTCTACAGAAACATGGTTTTTCTGAGAAATGAAACTGTAATTATTGTAAGCTGCAAGTGCATCCTGTTAGTTTTTGCTGAAGGGAACACAGAGTAGATGCTCAAAATCAAGCCAAGCAAGTCAATCTGATTTACTACTGTCATATTTCTTTGTATCAGTTCTTAAGAAGCCACTGCCTTAATTTACTAATTTTAAATAAAAAGAAAATAAAATAATCTTTTCACCAAAATATTCTCTTTTGAAACTCTTTAAATGAGGTAAGCACAATCTATAAGTAACAATAGCAATGTTGCAAAGGATCTCTAACTACTGAAACCTCAATGACAAATGAAAAAGAAAATGCAAGGAAAGAAACTATCAGAATGCTGAAAACCAGCAATAGACTAATGAACATTTTAACACTAGACAGAAAGGCAGAAAGCTAATTTGATGACATTGAAAAACTAGATTGCTCCTTGATAGTTTTTAAAAGTTCATCTACTAATAAATGGAAAGGTCCTATTTTACCTCAAAAACTGGGAGCTACCAAAGGAAATTAGGAAAAAAAAAGTGTATTTGAAAAACCTGAATAATTTTCATCTTCCCTCTCTGCTTCAAAACAAGAAGTGCATGTTGACTCTCATCAACCTTCAGGTAAACTATCTTCAGTATATGATGCTCATCTTCACTGTCCTGGGCTAACGGCAAGGCTTTAAATTCTTGCCCACTTTCAAACTCCCAAATTTTTACTGTTCCTACACAGGGATGAAAAAATGTAGAAAAGGTAATGAACTTTCAGCAATAACCTGTGCTTCACAGTCAAACGCTTGAATAGGATCAAACAGGGAAAAGAGAAGAAAAAGGAAAATCCAACTTAAGGTTGAGAGCTAGGTCACTGGTCTTTCAAAGACTGTGTTTCTTAGCAAAGCAGACTTAGGGACAAAAAAACTTACCAGGAAACATCTTTAACACTATGCTCTCCATTTTTCCATCGTTTTTTTTCCATGTCTATTTTGTTCTGCAGCCCAGGATAAAAGACTTCTGCTTACTTAACTTCTGTTTCTGGATAACATTATCAGAGAGTGTGTTCTATCTGGCAGAAGACTTCAGGTTCTGAGCTACAGCAATGAGCAGAGGGACCTGATCGCTGGACTTACCCCACAAAGCTAGTGAGGAGAAGGAGCTACAGACTTTTCTAAAGTAAAAAAATTATTATATATGACTTCCGTTTTGTAAGACTTGACAGCATTCACCTTCTGTTGTGCTCTTAAGAGCCATAAAGGGTGCAGTCTCTTCTCCCAAGCAGAAACAAGAAATATTAGCCAGTATGCTGTGTGGAAAAGGTCATTATCTCCCCTTCATGTGATGCAGTTTTCATATATTTTATACATTTTAATAATTCAGGTGTGTACTCTTGAACATTTAAATGTGAGAAGAATTATTCAGTCATGTTAACAAATCAGAAAATTGTTAAAGCTTCCTGCAGAATTCAGTGTGCACTTGTGTATTGGAGAGGTCTTGCCACATTACCTAAAACTCATGCTCCCCCTAAACAACAGATATGAAAAATACAGGAAATACATATATATGTATCTATCTTTTAGTGTTCACTGGTTACCGACATTATAAAGTTGAGCTTAGATACTAGAAAATTTAAAAATTACCAGTCTTCATCTGCAGCCATTCAGTTATAGGTGTAAGTCCTAAGTCTTATGAGGAAACAACTTTTCAGACCAGGAGCTTTGAGGACAGTCTTTCAGGGGGTAACAGGCTATCAAAGTAACAGAGCCCAAGCAGCCAAAAATCACCTTTCTATGAACCACCTATAAAATAAAATCTAACCAAGACACCTCCCACACACCCTTTCCACAGACTGACAGCTGTGCATTCAAAATTAATCATTCTGTCACTGAGACAATCAGGGCAAAGAGTTCTGTCTGCTCATGTAATATATTATTGAAAAAAAATGTAATAACAATGTAGTAATTATTTAATTGCTTTACCATCACATGCCCCAGTGGCAAGATAAAAATCATTTATTTCAGTAGCTGCACAGGTCACTTTAGTATTCACTCCATGTGCATCTTCAATTTGATATATTTGATATCCTGTTTCTAGGTCCCAGACCTGAAAAAATAATACGATAATTATTTGTAATACATCTTCTAAAACCTGTCACACAATGTGTTCTAATATAATTGGAGAAATTACTGCCAATAGCAAATTTTCACATCCTGTGGTCTCTGTTTCACATCTCTGTAACATCTCTCTTTCAATAGCCCACTACCATGTTCTTTTACTGAAATACTACAGTATTTTTCCTGAAAACGTCCCTCTCTCCAGAGAAGCTGTCTTAGTTTGAAAAAGAAAACTAAGATATCTGGGGGCTAATAGAACAGAGGACTCCACACGATTAATCAC
>JAWWEU010000111.1:47368700-47378964 GCA_035583155.1 Acropternis orthonyx | reverse complement strand
CATTCTCTGCATTAGCATCCACATTCCATTAATGACAAGAATCTTTCCATACTTTCAATGGTGCATTGACTACTACAGGTACATACCAATGAGAATAAATTTACTCACATATAGCCTCAGACTCTTGCCCTCTTCAGGGGCAAGGAGACATTCCCTTAGGCTTTTAATGGAATCATTAACAGAGTCCAGGACGAGATTTTTACAAACATTTAGGCACTTATAGAATCATTGTTTATAAGGGCATTTTGTCAAGGATTGATCTGTGTAAAATCCCTACATTACTAAGCCTTGAAAATCTCACTAACTTAAATTTGAACTGAAGATAGTATCTGTATCCTTTAGTAATCAAAAGATTCAGCAGAAAGTACCACGTCACTGAAAACAAAATGTTTCACTTTCATCTTCTCAGATTCGACAAGCTTTGCAAGCTTTGTGCCTTGTTCCTAATCCAAGGACAGAAAAATCTGTCTCCAAAGGCAATTACCTTATTTTCCTGGTATGACTCAGGTCTCTATAGCCCCAGAAGAAGTTCAAAGCTGTTTTTTTCTAGTAACTACATCTCTGGGGCAGACAAACACTGCTGGTTTCAAGTGTCTCTGTCTTGGATACAGAAGACTAACATCCTTAGCGACAACTGCAAAGGTCTGGTCCCTCGGAGGTTCCAGAATCCCTGCTACAGAGTCAGGAAACAGAGCCCAGAAACCTCAGGTTGAGCTCCCACAATATTTTATTCCTGATCAGTTTAGCAATATGTCTGTTGACACCACAGACTGTGGGGCTGTCTGTAGCTACTGAGTTAAAAAAGGAGTTTGAATATACTTGTGAGGGCTCCACAGAGACTATATGCTGCTGTTTTGATCCCCACTTGGAAGGGGGATGCTAGAGGAACTGTTGGGGGAAGATCAGCAGCTTAGTTGCTTTCAAGAAATGGCAAGCCTATAGAGCAATATCTGTAGTTTAATTTTGCTGTGGGAGGCTCATCTTGCCTTCAGAGAAGCCGTTCTCATTTTCCTTTGGTTCCTGAATTTAGTTCCTATGCTCCATAATTTCATGCATATTTCTCTATTGAAATTAACACCGTATATAACACACTTTAGAATGGTCTTAATGGTGCAAATAACCTTGCATCCCAGTATTCTGTATATTTATATTCTGTATATTCTCATATTCCTTATTCCTGTACTCAGCTTCAGTTGTATGTAATCATAAAGGAAATCACCATAAAGGAAATTGCATTCTAGGTGAAGGAGCATGTTCTCATACATCAACTGCAATAACATACCAGTGATAAGTATGCCGTGATCATTGTCAAATACCATGGGAAACTCATCCAGCTCTTCAAGACTCGCTTGATTATCATGGAAGACCTGCAGTGCAAGGGTCTGTATATCCCACACTCTAAAAACCTAGAGGGAGAGAGGAGAAAATCTAGTATTGCATCCTAATTGGATTGTCAACTACTTTTTGTTTCTACAACAGTAATTATAGCCTCCAATAAAAATCACATTGTTAAGCATGGTATATCCCAAAGAAGCAATACAAATATCAGAGGTATGTATTTCCCCATTTTACTAAGGACAAAAGGTACAGAAAGACTGAATTTTGTAATCTTGACCTGATACGTCCACAGCAAAAACAGATCTTGGGAGAATTGGTTCTACTCATTTATGACAAGATGTCTCCATTGTGTCATAATTTTCAGTAATGTACAGATAAACGCCAGTTGTTCAAAAACTTGTATTTGAACTGGATTTTAAATGGTGCAACAGAACACAGATAAATTTCAGAGGGTTCTGGATAAAGAAATTCCTGAAACTTTTGACTGACAGCAGATGTTGGAGAAAATCAGGATCAGGACACATTATGGAAGTATTATTTTTATGCATTTAAAGTTCTTGTGCTCTCCATAAGGAAATGCTACTGATCACAGCTGGGGTACCATGCTGTGAGGAGCACCAGATGTATTAGATATATTTGTTACTTTCAGTGTTAACAGAAAACGCAGCACCTGCTTTAAACTCTAGAATTGTTCATCAACAATTATATGTTAGCAGCACTTACTCATCCTGCCTGTTGAAAAGCTGTGTTGAACTTACTGCTATCCCATGCAAACTGCTCTTAACTCTACAACTTCCTCATGAGAGGAAGAAGAAGGGCAGGCACTGATCTCTTCTCTGTGGTGACCAGTGACAGGACCCGGGGGAATGGACTGAAATTGTGTCAGGGAAGGTTTAGGTTGGATATTAGAAAGAGATTCTTCACCCAGAGGGTGGCTGGGTGCTGGAACAGGCTCCCCAGGGCAGTGGACACAGCACCAAGCCTGGCAGAGTTCAAGATGCATTTAGACGGTGCTCTCAGGCCCATGATGTGACTCTTGGGGATGGTCCTGTGCAGTGCTGAGGGTTGGACTTGATGATCCTCATGGGTCCCTTCCAACTCAGTAGACTCTGTGATTCTGTAATACTGCAAGAATTCATGATTTAATTTCTCAGATCCCATGGCTTTCAGTGTGGTGTATTTCCCTGCAAGACAACCTTACTGTTCTCTCAAAACTTATTCTGTCATCACATCTGTCTGCAATTCTTATTCAGGTGAGTTTTATACAGGCATCTTTGAAAATTATTTGTATTCATTCAATTATGCTACTACAGGTGAGGCTGCACTTTTGATTGGGATTTTCACACAAAGACACATATTGGTACAATGCTCTTACCAACATTCTGGGTGTTGTGGGAATTGACAAAAGTCATAACCTGATTTTAAAGGATGTTACAGTGGATCCAGCAAAATTCTGAAGAGGGAAGAAACAGATATATCAATCAGTGCTTAAACAGAGCAACTTTGGCTCCAGAGAGAAATTCATACATGAGTGTTTCAGAATGTTAAGTAGAAGAAAATTGCTCCTTAATATTTTATTTGTTTTCAGGAAAACTCAAAAAGAAAGGACCCTGATGATCTTCTTTCTGAGATTAAATTTTCTCTGAGACAGTACTGAGTGAAAAGGATCATATCCATCGCATTTCTCTGATTGACTTCTGATTACATTTCAGGAGTTCACTCAGATATGCAATTTCTAAAGCATCCAAAAAGTAAAGTAGACATTGAGAAGACTTGAGAAAGGAAATCCATTTGAATAGAAAAAAAAATATGGAGCTCTTCATCCAGCTGACAGTAGACCAGCAAAAAGAGAAAAAGAATTGGCGATAAAAGTTGAGAAAGTTTGGACAATGTTGCAGGTGGATCTCTGAGCTCAATTCTGGTACACTCATGATTAGAACATGAAAAAACTGGTGTAAGAGCTGAAGATTAATCAGAAATGGGTATCTATGGAGATATCACAGTCAGGTGAAAATAGTAGGTCACTGAACAAAGATATAGTAACCTTTCCATAAGCATCACCCATATTGGCTACAGAGTTAGTGGAATTACACAAAACAAAAGTGAAAACAGATGGCTCTAATAGTCTCATGGACTATTCAAGTTAAATTGGTCAACAAGTAAAATACAGATTTGACACTTTATCAAAGCAATAAGAAAATGTTTTTACAGCACAAGTGAATATAAGTAAGAGCCTCTTGCACTATTTCTTGCTGCTTTTTCAGCTGTTAATGCCAGTACCACATTAAGAAAATGCAGTCACTTAGAGTGACAGCAAAATCCTATACACATCATAACATTCATAAATCTCTTCCCTTCCTTATGGCTGCCTTCTTTTCCCAGCCTGTGGGCAGGGATGGGGAGATTACACAAACCAGTGTTCCACATGAGTAACTCCCACACAAGGCATCACCAGTGTGGCCGCAAGGTACGATGTCACTGCTGTTCATCTGCATCAGCACACATGACTGTGTATGAATCCATGCATGAAGAGAGGCAACAAAAGGCATGCGTATTTAGAGATTAGAAGGTGACAGGGCAGTTGCCTTAGGAGACTTTCATTAATAGTAATTTTACTGTCCTACTTATTTGTTGAAGAACTTCCCACAGCAGCCTGAGAAATACCAGGAATCCCTGAAGACCTCTGAAAACATATTCTTTATGGCAAAACACTTTGTGATGGTGTCTTCTGAAATAAAAAAAAATAGACTATATACAAGCAAACAAAACATATTAGGGAGCAGAAAGAGTATGGAAAGAAGGAGTTTCAAGTGCCTTTGGAAACAATCCACTGTTTCCACCTTACAAGAAAATCTGAGCTGTACTTCCAGCAACATTATACCTACAACAGTGGCTTACATTAATGGAAAACTTGGTTTGGTTTAGTTGTTAGCAGAATTGGCCTTGACCCACAGATAGACCTTTCTAAGATTTAGCAGAGCAGGGATTCTTGCCAGCCTTTCTCAGAGTCGGTAACTAGCACTCAGTGGAAGCACACTGCAACTCTTTCCTATCTCTGCTGCAACAGCCTCAGCAAACTGCGCTGTTACCCTCTCCAGGACTGCAGTCTGGATCAGTTTCCTCTGTTCTGGGGTGTTCTTGTGCAGTTCATTTTTCAACCCAACGGCAAAACCACATAGTTACAGATGGAATTTCCACAGACATTAGTAAAAATTGGGAGCCGAATCCCTCCAGAATTGGATGGGGGTTCTTGCCAAAGCCTTCTGAGATCCCTTCAAAAATTTAAATGTGTATATTTGCATTCATAAAGACTTTTCTCTCGAGTACCACCTTCATTCAAGCCCTAAAACTCAGAACATATACAAAAAGCCTGAAATACCTTTTCCATTAGCTCTAAAGCCTGTATTTTATGAGCATGTAAAACCAGCAACACTCACAGAGACAGACGGAGAGCAAAAGAGTAATTTTAACAACTAAAACATGAAGAGGGAAACAGGGAAAAAAAAAGAAAAAAAAAAAAAAAAGTTGGGAAATAGGGCCAGAAAAAAAAATAGGTAAGTAAACCTTTCATATACTCTTAGCACAATAAAATTTAGCCTTGGGAACACTTATCTCCTGCTGGGTTGTTATGAGGATTCCACTGTGGAAATATGCTTTGACTTTGGAAGAAGCAAATCCTCTTGTTCTCCTTTCTATCTGTAATTAACTGAGATAGGGAAGGACTAAAGAAGTCCAGATTTGCCCATCCCTCTCCCCCCACCAAAACATAATGCATTCAAATTATTGCTAGTTAAGAATAAGAAAGTGACTTTAAAACACTGCTCTACAAATATATATCTGAATACCTCTCTAGAGAAAACAGTAACTTTCTTTTAGTGCTTCCAAACTCTCACATCATGCTGACGCTTTTTTGTAAGTTAAGGAATATTTGTTTTTTGAAGAAGTCAACTTTCCTCATTCACAGAATGGTGATGCTGCAAGCCTTTAAAAGAATTTATGGGGGGAAAAAAAAAAACACATGCAGAAAAATCCAAAATCCAAACACTCTTAGGGCAGAAAGAAGTTGCACTAGCCACAGCATTCACTGTAGGCATATACAGGAAGAGTAAGCAACAATTAAAGTTGATTTTCTCTTGAAGTGTTTAGTTTGTCTGCCCCTATTTGCTACATTGTTCAATTGTTTGAGGCGGTCATTGAAGGCTCCACGGTCTAAGTGAAAAAATTTACAAATTCATACAGAACATCTGAGCCCTCAAAGACAAAAATCACCAGGCATGAATGTCAAACTGCAGTTCTGCTTGCCGTGTTATTTAATAAACTAAGTTATCTGGAAAGAGTGCCGATGTGTGTCTTGTGATCCCTGAAGGTGATCCTGCAAAGTGCTACCACTCCCTGTCATAGTAAGAAGACTTAGAAACAAATTAATGTCAATGGGATTACTTGTGAGGTTAAGGCAAGGAGGATTTAGCTGTAAACGTATTAACGCAATGTGGTGCAGCAGATGGTAATATAACTAGTGCCTTATCAAGATAGTAACTTGGCAAAGTTCAAAATTATGAGCATTTCACATCAATTCATCAGATAGTATGATTAACCTGGTAGTTACTTTCCTTTTCCCAAACATGAATAGATGCTGGAAAGAAATCAGACTGTTATATGCAATAGTCTAATTACATGGTAATGAGCTTGAAGGATATTTACTGGGTGCTGCAACTGAGAGTGTGTAAAGTCTCTGTATGTCTGTCTCTGTACTGTGTGCAGGGTGTGCTGATAGTCATTGTACCTGCCCTCTAAAGCAAAGATAAAGTAATACTGAGCACTTCTGGAGAGCAGTTTCAGTGGACATTTAGCTGGTGTGGGGATCAGAAACTGGAAGCTAGATGTGTAGGACAATGGTGGCTGCCCACAAACACCTGGATCAGAAGAGTTACAAAACAATCAGATTCTTCCTGTCAATCTTCAACCAAATCTTAGAATGATTCTTTTACCTTAGACATAGTTTTTGAAGTAATTTTCCTTTTTCATGGAATAACAGAACAGTTGAGGTTGAAAGGAGGTCACTTTGTCTAACTTCACTGTTCAAATGAGGCCACATAGAGCAGAGCCATGGCCATACGCATCTGAAATATCTCCAAGGATGGAGACTTCACAACTACTCTGGGCACCCTCTGCCAGTGCTTGGTCTCCCTCACAGTAAAAGAAGCATTTCCTGATGTTTATACAGACCCTCCTGTGTTTCAGTTTTCATTGCCTCCAGTCCTGTCACAGGGAGCCACTGAAAAGATCCTGGTACCATCTTCTTTACACCTTCCCTTCCAATACATTAATGAGCTATCCCTTGAGACTTCTGTAGACTAATTCTGTGGGATTTTTTTTAAAGGCTACTCAAGACACAAAGTAAATTGAATTATAGAAAATGGGACAGGAAGTAAGAGAAAGTTGCATAACTTAAAGGACAATTCTGAAGAATATTCACTGTTCTCAAAGGATTATGCAATGTAAGAGGAGAAAAAAATGCTTAATATCTGAGAGAGACGAGTAAGCCAAAGAGAATAAAAGTGCAGCAGCAATGGAACTTTGGCTTTCAAAGCAGTATACAAAAAATGTATCTGATATAGATATGGCCACATAATTTTTGTGAAGAATGACTGGAACAGATTTCCCAAATACCTCTTTTCCAAATTATCTAGATTAAATTTAATATTGTTGATATACAGTACATTCCAGTAACCATCATGATTAGCAATGGCTTGATATAAATTAAGCATTGTGCTTCCAGCTGCGCTGCTCTCATTTTTCAGGAAGACAAATGACTGTACTATAAATATATCCTTAAAACAATGTCATGTGCTTTCAAAACAGGTTAGACTAACATCCACACTAACTGGCATGGATACAATCACCTGCTCAGTTCCAGACAAACAAAAGACACGTATGACTTCCCACTGGGATATTGCACAGCTGGTTTGCCATTAAGCAGATCTGGAGAGAGAACTAGAGATTGATAACATTAAGGTTTGAATAAATTTGCAAAAGTCAGAAATAGAAAAATTAATAACCTGTCTTACCTCCCTTTATCTTCCCTGAAATGCTAAAAATCTGCCCGTGGGTTCTATAAGAATAAAGCTAGCATATGTATAACAGAGCTAATTTAGGACAGGCAAATTTTAGCAGGGAAGTATTTATATGGTTGCATCATGTTGGCTGCATTGGATTTTGAAAAAATTATGAATGGACTCAAACTCTCACATGTCCCACAATGGAGATGGGAGAAATACCTGTTTACTGCACTACTGTCCTGCATCCTGTAAATGTGTGCATTCAGTTTAGCTGCCAAAAATTAAATTCTAAAAAAACACCCAAAGAACATTCCCTTCACTGAATTAAAACAAAGGGTTTGTGCTATTTACCAATGATACTGTACAGTGGTATAAAGCTTAGGAATATACTCCTTACATTAGCCATCAAAGAAAACTGTTTGTTTTTATGAATTGACACCTTAAGGCTCAAATCTTGCTCACCTGACTCACTTAGGTAGTCTAATTCAACCAAACCCATCACTGGAGATGTTCTAGTAAAATCAATGAAACAACTGGTGTAGCAAATTTTGGCTTTCAGACTTCCATTGACAACTCAGGTAGGCAAGACATGAAGTTGTAGCCTCCACAGTTCTAGCTGTGAATTTCCACTCTGTGCTAAGAGAGAGCGGCTGTCAGTGCTTCACAGCCCTTCAGTACAAGGGCTATGCAGTCAGGTCTGGTCTCTACCATTAGCCTTAACCTTCTTGTTTCCACAAAGTGTAAGATCATCTTTCAGATAATGGCCTTCTTCCTGACACATCTCGAGGTTTAATAGCCCCTGTCCCTAGGAGTGGTTTTTTTTTTCTTTCAAAGCTTCCTGAATGCATTCAAACTGTTCTGTAATATGAAAAAATGGAGTAATAAATGCTTCATGATGCAGGACAAAAATAAGAATGGGCAAGCCAACTATAGAGAGAAAGGGGCAATGAAGGGCAGAGTGACACGAAGGAGAGAGAAAAATAAATGCAGCAGAGACTCCTATGCAGCACTCTTCTATCTGAGCTGGAGCATCGGTCAGTTTTTCATTAACTCAGCCCCAAAGATTGTTCTCATTTTACCATGCACTCTGTAAAAGTAATTCTTCAGTTGACTGGGCCCATTAAAAAGAAAAAGTATATCTATGAACAATATCAATATCTATGAACACAGAGTACTGGTATTTGTAGAAAAATGCTGTAGTGCCAATGTATTAACCAGGCAGATCAAACACCTTTATACAAGCCTTGCCTTGCCTCACTTGAAACATCCAACTAATTGTATTAGTTCACTGTGTATCTAGTGTATCCTGAGGATGCTTCTTAGCCGTAATTCCAAGTCCAAAGATGGAACTTTTTAAAGGACTTATATATTCTACCAGCATTTCTCCTCAATAAAGGAGATGTTACTTCAGTGCTTGAATAAGCCGTATTTTTTGACTCTGTACTCCTCCAGGCCTAAAATAAAAGGTGTAAAATAGTTCTAACAGCCGGAAACACATCATTCATTCCTCTTTTTTTAACTCCCAAATGATATGTATCAATGAAATTACAGTCATAAATCAAGACAATAGGCTGTTGCAGCCATCTTGGATAAAATGTTTCCTGAAAACTGGTTTAGTGGCTTCTGCGGAATAATTCCAATCAAAGAGTTATAAACATTTGTATTTACAGTTATATACATATGCTTTTACTTTTATGCTAATAACCCAAGTTATGACTGCAATGTGCCGACACTTTAGTGAGGAGTCCATGTTAAAACCCGGCTGTATTTTGGTGCAATGACACAAAGGATGAGTTAATGCCTTCAGACAAATTTAACAGTAATTCCTTTTAGGAAATATTTTCAACCTTTTAAACATAAGTCAGGACAGAGATGCTGCAAGCATAGTTGTGATGAATGTGGTTCCTGTTGGCCTGTGGTAAATAATTTAGGGATAATTGTGTTTGTGGGAAATCTCAACACAAGATTTGAAGCATGTTCCCGTGATTAGGAATACATAGATCACACTGTTATTTCAGATCTTCCAGGAAATTCACTTAACTGAACTGCTGAAGAAAAAGACATGGCTGTGGAGTACAGCAATAACTGCACCTATGCACGCTGTTATCTCCTAAAGTCTTCACAATCTGGAAGACCAGGAACCAATTTATTTATAGGCACATTATATTCTGAAGCAAGTTCAGCAGCACAGAATTATGACAATCCCTGCCTTGGCCCTCCCCTCTGCCTCAGTGTCACTACTATAGAAATACTAATTTATATGACTAAAGGTCATACAGAAGTTAGTTTAAAATCTATGGCTCTGCATAATTTGTAGTTATTCTTATGTTATAAACTCAAGAAAGTGAGTTTAATTTTTAGTAGCTGCCTGCTAACAGTTTACTAATAATGTGTTCTATCAAGAAATCCTTATAATATTGGAGCAAACAAAGTGCTTATGTGCTGAAATAGCTAAAGAAATCTTCATTCTCTTAAATGGAACCATCATTTGAATTCAAATTCCAAAATAGTTTCTTAATTGCTTTCATAATAAAAACTTTGTTTTGTTATTATTGGCTCAGGACAATGTGCTTTCAGTGAAATTAAATATCACAGAGATTTCTTGTAAATAAAAAGTCTGCTCAAAACAATTCCTATGAATTCCAAGTTTCAGTGTAATGTGTTCTGGCCTTTTACTCCTTTAGACAGCTAAGGGAAGGTGCTCCCTCTGTAGATCTATTGAGGTCTACTAAAACAAACAAAAAACAAAAACACAACCCAAACATATATATATATATATATATATATATATATATATGTATGTATTTATGTATGTATGTATGTATACAAAAGCTGCTGCAAGAAGACAGCACTGCTCAGAGAGCAAT
>JAWWEU010000111.1:47333609-47368600 GCA_035583155.1 Acropternis orthonyx | reverse complement strand
ATTGAGGTCTCCTAAAACAAACAAACAACAAAAACCCAACCCAAACATATATATATAGATATATATATATATATATAGATGTATGTATTTATGTATGTATGTATGTATACAAAAGCTGCTGCAAGAAGACAGCACTGCTCAGAGAGCAATGTTTCTCCTGCTGACAAGGAGAAATGATCTAGGGAAGTGTGCTGGTTTTGGCTGGGGTAGAGTTAACTTTCTTCCCAGTGGCTAGCACTGGGGCTGTGTTTTGGATTTGTGCTGAACATAGTGATGATAATACAGAGATGTTTCTGTTATTGCTGAGCAGTGCTTACACAGAGCCAAGGCCTGCTGAGTAATCTGTACTTTTGGAATCATCAGTCTACCTCACCAAGTTAAGCCATATGAACAGACTTGGGCAGTGTCAGAACAGATCAACTGATATCCAGTCAGACCATCCAGCAACAGATGAAAAGCAAACAGAGCAGTCCTCTGAACATGCATCTTCAAAATAACTTGAATAAAACAAACATTATATAGGTATAATTGATCTGTGTCATATTCAACAATATAATAGATAACAGATAATCAGATTGTGTTTTTCTGTGCCTTTTTTTTTTCCTTCTAAATATTGCAAGTAATTGCAGAACAAAAAAGCTAAGCTATTGTGTGGTCATATTTCTTAATAAAAAGAGTAACATATAGAATTGAAATTAAAAGCAGACTTCAAAATCAAAAATTTCAGCCACAGAAAACACCTGAAATACTTGCAGCTATCAAATCAGTTGCTTGCACAATGCAAATAAAACATGTTAAAAAGCCTTACAAGAAATAGGCAACAATGCACTTCCTCATTTAAGTCATGTCACTGGGACAATCTCCCTCAGTGTTTAATGCTGACCCTTGTATTAAAAATATTTCACTTGTTTCTATTTACAATTTTTGACATATGGCTAAAGAGGTCTTAAAAATTAGCATAGTAAAAAGCAGTTTATTTAAGTCTGCTTTCCTAAACTTCTTGGATAACTTCAATTGCCTTTAATCAAGCATGCAGTTACAAGCAACTTAATTTTTCTTAAGAACTTGCACTTCTAAAAAAAAAAAAGACAACTCTTTGTGTTTATGGAGTTTTAGTTTTTGATTTCAGATCTGCATGATCATACTGTTCACTTCATGGAGACATCCATTTTGTATCTTGACCAGTGTGTGTCATGGGATGTTTCTTTTGGTACTTCCTTAACACACTGATGCCTCCCTCCCCTTCTCCTCAGTTCCACTCTGTTTTCCATCCTCGGGGATGCTAAGACTGTTAGAGTTAATAATCTTCTAAACTAGTTCTTCCACTGTAATACAAATCCCCAGTGATCTCTAATTCTTTTCACTAGTGCTGTGACACCGCAGTGTAGGATTTGTTCATTTTTACATTTTTGTATGAAGTACAACATACAATAATGTTCTATAGTGTGGAGCTAAGACTAATGCCATCAAATGAATCCCCTAGTACTCTTATAAGAGATGGGTAACATTTTTGATATTTTTAAAAACTACTCACTGCAGCAGTGAACCCCTAACTCAGCCCTTACTTCTTCAGACTGCACAAGTGCTGCAGCATAACTCTGAAATGAAAAACCAATATGATCCCTTACTCTTGATCTCTGCAGCATAAATCAGATTACATAAGGGCTGCAGTGATATTCTTGTGAGTATATTCATGTATGGCTTTTCAGTCTTAAAACTCCTTTGAGGTCAAAGGAGACCAAAGCAGGTAGTAAAATCTTTTGTCTGAATCTTTGTTTTAAAACATTTTTACATCTTTTTAATATAGAAAATCAACACTGTGTACAAAACATACCAAAGAAAACTGACTGCCAAAAGATTAACAATTGGATTTTTTTAAAAACAGTCAGGAAGACCATATATATAGCTTTCTACCTCCTTAGATCTGGACTCCAGAAAAATAGCTTATATAGTATCTATTCAACACTAACTCTTGTTCTTCTTCACAAAGTAACATGAAACAGATCATAGGAAATTATATGTTACAATTCCAGGGAATGAAAGCCAGAAGTTAAGTGCAATATATGCAATCTAACTTAAACATGAAAATGGTTTGAGAAAATTTTTGTCTACAAATATTCTCTGAATACATTTCTCATGAATATCCCTTATTTCCACTGTCCAGCCCTTCCCATTGTCTGACGCATGGGTCAGTAACCAAGGCAAGGACATTTAACATATTAATCTCAAATAATTTTAAGGTATTTAAAAATATATTAATAATATAATATAATCTATCTTTTTAGCAATTAAGTTTTATACTTTCAGGAGAAGAGATGTGAGATGTCGATAGTACCCACAAGCCCACAGTACAGAATATCAGCAGCATATGTCTGCTTACAAGAGAAGTGATGGAGGTAGAGAAGAGATGCAAAATAGTTTCTTAACTCTGACATGTGTGTTATTTCACAAAATAGAGCAGTGGTTCAAGCCAAGGTCTCATGATTACAAGGTGCAAATTTAATGAAAGTTTAATAAATGATTTGCATAGTACCTGTTTCTTAAGGTCTCTTTAGAACAGCTAAAAATAGAGAGGAGTTTATCTACTGTAACATGTAAGGTTTTTGTATCCTGCTTTTATGGTGTTTAAAAATTTCCCTTCTTTCTTTAACTCCTCCTGATTCTTTGAGAGAAGCTCTGGTTGTCCACCTGTGTCAGAAATAATGCCTATTTATGCCTAGCAAGAATTAAGAAACTAAACTTGACTGGGAAGATGATGCTTTTGTCATTTACATACCACTTCCTGAAGGAAACAGAAACAAACAGTACACAGAATATTCAAAAATTACTGCATTTCTGATAGAGGCCTTAACAGTATAAAGAATACTTCGGTCTGGAAAATACACATCTCTGTAAAGAACAGTGTTTGACCTGAAAGTGCCAGAAGAAATACCACAATCTTATCTCAGATTCTGTCATTAGGGGAAATATTTCCCTAGTGCAATAGACTTAGGTTTACCTTTATGGTGCTGTTTTGAAACTTTGTAATTTATACAACATAAAACTATCTTTACAATAAGTCAAGAAACTTTTCAATAATTCAAAAAATAGCCATAAAATATAAAATAAATCTGAGCCTTCAAATGTAACAATTTGTAACAAAGATAACAATTAGAAATCTTAATTAAAAAAAGGTACGCCCTACTTTTCAGCTTGTTCTGTCATTTTAGCTGAAAACGGCACAATAAAAAAGCTTTTATTTTAATATGGGTATCTGATATGTTATAGATTAAATTTAATTTTGGGAATGTTCAGAAAAAGTACTAATTAATTAATGCTTTTCCCTATTTTGTCAAACATTTAATGTAAAATCTATGTAGAGATTTTGTTTCCCTTGGGTACAATGCTTCCATAAGGTCACTGATATATCTCTAACTTATTTTCAGTGAAGGTATATAGGCTGTCCTTGTTTTGCTTCAGTGGCCTCCTATATCACAGTCACTGAAAGATGAAAACAAAATACAGAAAACTATTTTGACTTTTCTTGTGCTAGGCAGATTGAAAAGCAAATTTGACTTTGTTTTTGAGGTGGAAACAACTTACCTGTTTAACGTAATGTTAAAGTTCCCTGGGAGGTTGCACACTTTTGTATAATACTTGGTTCTCATCTATCCAAACACAAATGTGCTTTAACTGGGTTGGAAGCAATCCTGTTACAGCTGAACTCCCTCTGCTATTGGGTACACCATATATCATCTAGAGAGATTGCAAATTCTTTGAGGCACAGAGTGATCATCACTTTATTTGAAAAGTCTATATTTAGACTTCTCTGTGATAGATTCCTTCTTTTTTTATATAGTTTTCACTATGACCACAAGATTTATCCAACATTTGAAAGTCTAGGAATTCATCTCTATTTCTTTTATTTTTTGAGAAGTGTAATTTCTGCCTTATAACTCACTGCACTATTTAAAGACATACAGCTTTTAATTACTATATTCAAGTGATCTTACTGATGTCATTGGCACAACTCAGCTACATTTAGTTAAGATCGGGTGTCCACATACTTGAAGACTTTTAAAATAGATTTTGCTTTCCACTGGATCATCATACTGAATCACAGAAAGGCCAAGAAGGGCCCTCAAGAGATCTTCTCCATTTACTGCCCCAGGGGCTTCATTCTTAGTTGCTTTTCTATAAATATACTAATGTTCATTCATTCCCCTTAAGTCATGTCTTATGTCTTATTCCATTTTTCCTACATGTATAGCTTGCAGGCTATCTGTCCAAACCCTGTAATGTACACAGTAATGTACGCCTGCAGAGTTACCTAAAGAACAGACAGGTATAGATATATAGGAGTGAGGAAGTGGGAAAGTTTATGGCTCCAGGATTATGTGAAGATGAGAAATTTTGATAACATATTTTCAGCTAGTAGTACTTTTAGAAAGGTGTGGGTCATTTTAAGAATAGGATTAAAGACATCAAAATGTGGTATTTACTGGCACCACAGTGAGCAATGGTAAGCAATTAGAGCAGAGCAGCAGCACAAGCAGGATAAATAGCTCACTAATATTTTCTATATGACCAAAGAAAATGCTGGAAACCTTTGAGATAGATGGATATCTCAGTCAACTAATTATATTAGCTCCTTATTGATTTATAAGAGGTATTTTTCATTGGTCATACCTTTAATTTTAATGACCATCCTGAACTCTAATACTTCTGCTCAAGGCCTGAAGCTTTAACCACCTTGGGGTAACTGTTAAATTTAGCATACTAAATTGTATGCTCTCTACTCCATCATTGTGGACGCTAATGAAAATATGAAGTACTGCTAAATATTGAAAATATTGCATTGGACCACTCTTGAGAGAGCTCCATACCCATTCACAACTAATGTGTCAGGGACTTCTCTTTTATTCTTGCACATATTTTTAGAAGTTTTTATTCTTTCCTGAACAGTCTCACTTTGATGAATGAGATAAATCACCAATGCCGTGATTCCACCAGTAACTTTAAAGAAACCCATCCATTTCCATCAGAATCTTGCAAAATTTTGTTGAAGAAGCATTATTACTGATTTTATTAGTACTCCTGTTCATGGTCATGCTTTGAATCAGTAAGCCTTGTGAACGACACTTCCAGGGATGGTGACTCCACCACCTCCTTGCCAGCCCATTCCAATGTTTAACAACTGTTTCTGTGAAGAAACTCTTCCTGATGCCCAGCCTAAACCTCCCCTGGCACAGCTTGAGGCCATTTCCTCTCAATGTTTCACTAGTTGCTTGTGAGAAGAGCACAACCCCCTCCTTGCTACAACCTCCTTTCAGGTAGTTGTAGAGAATGATAAGGTCATCCGGGAGCCTCCTTTTCTCCAGGCTCCCTCAGTCACCTCTCACAGGACTTACCCTCCAGACCTTTCACCATCTCCACTGCTCTTCTCTGGACCTGCTCCAGCACCTCAATGTCCTTCCTGAACTGAGGGAACCAAAACTGAACACACCTGAACAAGGTGTGGCCTCACCAGTGCCGCATACAGGGGGACAATCACTGCCCTTGTCCTGCTGGCCACACTATTACTGATACAGGCCAGGATACCATTGGCCTTCTTGGCCACCTGGGCACACTGCTGGTTCATGTTCAGCTGCTGTCAACCAGCACCTCCAGGTCCTTTTCCCCCAGGCCACTTTCCAGCCACTCTGTTACCAGCCTGTAGCACTGCGTGGAGTTGTTGTGGCCAAAGTGTAGAATCTGGCACTTGGTCTTGTTGAATCTCATCCCATTGGCCTCAGCCCATTGATCCAGCCTTTCTACCCTCTAGCAGATCAACTCTCACACCCAACTTAGTGTTGTCTGTGACTTTACTGAGGGTGCACTTGATCCTCTAATCCAGATCATCAATAAAGATGTTAAACAGGGCTGAGACCAACATTAATCTCTGGGGGACACCACTAGTGACTGGCCACCCACCAGATGCAGCACTGTTCACCACTACTCTTTGGGCCCGGCCATCCAGCCAGTTCCTAACCCAGGCAGAGAGTGCACCTGTCCAAGCTGTGAGCTGCCAGCTTTTCCAGGAGAATGCCATGGGAGACAATATTAAAGGCTTTGCTGAAGTCCAGGTAGACTACATGCACATTCTCATCCACTAGGTGCTTTACCTGGACATAAAAGGAGATCAGGTTGGTCAAGCGGGACCTGCCTTTCCTAAACCCATGGGCCTGATCCCTTGGTTGTCCTATATGTGCCGTGTGATTGCTCTCATGATCTGTCCCATAACTTTGCTGGGCACTGAGGTAAGGCTGACAGACCCATGGTTCCCCGGATCCTTCTTCTGGCCCTATTTCCATGAGGTTAAGAGAAGTGTTTTACCTTTGCACAGGAAAGGCTGATGACATGTTGATCTTTTTCATTTGTTGCAATTTCCACAACACTATGTTTGTGTCCTAATAGCTTTGCTGTAGGCCTAACATTAATAGCAGGATTCCACAAACGAAGGATTCTGTCGTTACCTGAAATAAAAAAATATATAGTCAGAAAGACTGAATAGTCACTGGTATTACAAATAAGCTTTGTAATGGAGAACTTAGGGTTGATAAGTCTCTGCTTTCATTCATATATGCTACTCCCATATAAGGATGAGAATTTTTCATTCCAAGGGCTATATTCCAGCATATATTTCACTGTTTATCCCCAAACGTAATAAAAGCATATAATTGAACAGCATTTCAAAGCCTTTTTATTTCGCTAGAGGCATGGCAGGGACACTGAATGGAACTACATGGACTAGTCCCATAGGAACAGAATACTTTACTAGAAACAGAATTGGGGCTCAGATTTTTTTCCTTTAAAAATGTAATTTAGAAAAATGTCAAAACAATTTTTGTGTCCACTTAGCCAGGACATGAAGGGATAACCAGCACTATGGAAGGAGAGGAGCATGCAGAAAGGAAGGCAAATGGGCACAGAAGTTGAGGGCAGATAGGAAACAGTAACTGCTAATGACTGAGCCTGTGCCTTGAAGTAAATGAAAATTTCATATTTATTTGTATGTTCCTACATTGAATTCAAATACAATTTAAGGAATAATCCTGGATTATGTTATAGATGAATCTTTCTGTACTATTTTGCTAATAGTTTCAATAAATATTTCTAAACAGAAAGATGCTAAAAAGGTATTAGTATACCCCTGGGTTTACATACACAACTGTAAACACAATTGTATCTAGTGCACTGAAATATTTCATATTTTTCATGGAAGTTTCAAAGGAACATGAGCCCAGTTTAAATTTGAGATTATTTAATTTATATTTTAACTTTAAATTCCTGGCAAATATTGCCATTGTATGAATTGAAGGCAGTTAGCTGAACACTCTATTTTGACATACAATAAAAGAAACAGCCACATTTTACCTAGATGTCAGTGTGAATTTTAGTTTTCTCTTGGCTTAAATTGAAGAGCAAAAATCAAAAACAAACAAACAAACAAACAAACAAACAAAAACACCACAAAAACCCACCCCACAGACTAGGAAGTACGTGCCCCAAGAAAATATTCATCCAACTTCAAGACTAAAATGCTCAGTTCAGTTTTGTTAGTGATCTTAAGCTTGCTCAACCTGCTGTCATTAGTCCCTCCATCTCTTTCTCCAGAAATCTATTCCTTTCCTTCTTAATACAGCAAGATTAAGAAGCTATATAGGAGCTGTTTAGAAGCACCCTATTTCCCTTTTCCTTCATTAAACAATATTGTTCCCTCAGTTAAATTGATTCCACTGTTTACGTGGCTTCTCTCTAAATGAGAGAGGGTCACTGGAAGAATGATCTACTCATAAAATAACTACAACAGAAATTCATATTGATTTTTGCCAGCTCATTTTACAGGTGTGACTGAGAATTCAAGTATGCAAACAGCTGTACCAGCACGATGGAGGGAGAACTTCTGCAGAGGAAAGGAGAGCCATACAGCTGACTGGCTGTAACTTCAGGGGGAAACAGTTTCCTTTTCAGGGTAAGTTTCACTCATAACTTCTCTTGATAATCTGTATATGCTGGAAGCATGGCAAAGAAGTAGCTCAAATAGGTTGTAACTGCAGAAGTCGTTTATGAAGCCCTTTTGCATGAGCAAATTGCAGAACGCAGTAGGTCCCTGCTCACCTCCTCAAATGTTGTGTTAGGCTGTCCTAGACATGTGCTGCATGTTAGCAGAACCCCTGTGACCAGGTCAGTATACATTATTGAGAAAGAAGTCCATGGGAGTAAAACTCACCTTGCAGACCTTCCATGAGGTTAACAGGAGGACATAAAATACAGTAGACAGAAGCCTCCAGTGAGAATGATGAGATAAATTATAATGTCAGAGGGAACAGACACTGCTTCAACAACACTCCTGTTAGCACCCCCCAGACAGAAACTATCATGTTTTAAGATGATGGTGAACTAGGTAGAAGCTGTTGACAATATTTGATAAACTCGACTATCTGCTTGCTGCGCTTTTGAGGAACAGAATCTTTCTTAGTCTTCCTAATTGCTCAGTTCTTTATATTCCTGAAGTCATGGCACATGATTGAAGGGGAGGATAGTGCCCTTTAATTGTGGCACAGAGAGTTTATTTTAAGAGTAGATTCACTACTACATGTTATTTACTTCAGATATTAACAGGAAAAACAAGTGACATTAGCAAAGAAAACCTTCTGTAGATTAAAAGTATTATTTGCTTTTCAGATGGAACGGTGGATTAATTTTAGTTCCTTTTGTTGATGTGGAGATAATGGTATAGTAGATGTGCTCTCTTTCCTCTTTCTGGACTAATGCCAGATTGGCCCTAACATTCACTGCTTCACTGGAACATTTCCTGGAACATTTATTCTCTCTGTGCTTCAAATATGCCTCCAGGATTCAGAATCATGACACAGAAAGCGTGGGTACTAAACACATTCAAGAAGAGCTTGAAGAAGACATCTGTCTACATATCCAACAGCAATTTTTTAAGATTTTGTGAAATCAGTAATTTGAATCAAAATGGCCTTAATTCAGTGCAGTCCCTTTCAAGATGAATAATTATAAAAGCAAATGTTTAGAGTTTTTCTAGAAGTCAGGTTCTACAACCACAGCTCTGCGCTAGCTATATGGTATGGACTCCAATACCTTCTTTGAACACGATTCTTTGCCAAACTGTCTCTCTTGCTTACACAGGTTTGTATTTTGTGTGGTATTACAAGTCTGCTGAGATGTCTGCATTTCAGTGGTGTTGAAACCCATTTGAGAACAGTAACATTACTGAATGGAGGAATACTAGGCTTAGCTTTACATCCTCTGATAGATTAGAAAATAAAAATATAACACCTGGTTTCTTTCTAAGGTGCTACTGTCATGCAGAAGAATCCCTTATCCTTTAAAACAACTTGTTATTCTTTCAAGTCTGTCTTTTAAATAATCTTGTCTTCAAATAACTGCAAAACCTCTTCAGAACAGTTAGATGTCCGGTAAACTAGCACAAATTCAAATGTTTATCATATTAACAAATGTCTAGGTTCCTTTTTTTCCTTTCTGCTGCCTTGTCTGTCTTCATATGTTCTTCTTAAATTTAGACTGCATCACAGAAAAGAGTTTGCTATGCTTCTGAGAGCTAATATTAGAAGAGTTCTGGGATGTGATCTCTATAACTAGGATTCCTGGGAATTTCTGAAAATGTACTTCACTTGTTCCAGGAATTCACAAAGGATACTGAACAAGCACAGAGGAATTCCTTCTATCAGTCTTAGTCTGTTACTGCTAGATTTAGAAATCACTAGTTTTATTTCTGCTTCATTGCCCACAGGAGAACAATAGCCAGTTTTGAAGCACTGATAGGGTTAGAAGTTGATGTATCATTTAAAACTGATCATCTCCTGCTTTTATATGCACACCTAATTTGATACTAACTGCAGTTGTTCCCTGAGGTGACGAGTAAGACATAGCTGGAATTGAAATGACTACAGAATAAGAAGAAAACCATGTCACTTTACCATTCAACAAAATATTAATGCAAAATGCTACACAGAGAAGTAATTTTAAACTACTGTGGGCTCCATATTTTAGGCCACTATCAGGCTTTTATCATTTTGCTGGCTGAAGTGTAGCTTTTAGCATAAAAAGTGAACTCAGTACTAGGTTTGCTTTTATCTAATCTGTTATTATAAATGTCAGATACCCGAAAGACTAAATTAGGTTGTGTCACATTACTGAGAAATTCATGAGCATAATCAAAGACAACTAAATAAATTATTGAAGAGTAAGGGTGTTAAAACATGACTTTTTTAATAATCAATTCCCACTGTAATAATATATCACAGTATTTAGCATTCTATTTGTGCTATAAACACGTGGCTAAATAACATTAAGCTGGGGCTTAGTAAAATGGTTAGCATGTTTATCCCTGCTGAGTACTCCAGAAGCTAGCCTGCAATCAAAGGTTGGATTTTTCTTTTCTTTTAATTACTGAATGTGACATTTTACAGTAGCAGTTATAACCAGGGTGAAGTGTCTGAATGGGACAGAAAGTCAATTACACAGGAACTAGTAGAAGTTTCTTTTACACAGTGAAAATTGTAGAAAATACTAACCATGTTTTGTTTTATAGGACCTCCTTACTTTATGTCATCAGTAAATCTATCTAGACTACTTTTTGTGACAAGGTAATCAATGCAAACAGTATCTCCTCCAAGGCTGAACTTCAGAATTTTCACTAATAACTTTTCTATAGCTGTATTGATTTTCCTTTGAATCTTGCATCTAGAAAATCAATAGAACTGTCTGATATTTATTTTGATATCTGTCACAGTTTTCCCCTTGGTAAGCTGTTACAATTCAACATGAATTGCATTATTTCCCACATCTAGGTGGTTTTCCCCTCCCCAAGTTTATTTTCCTGTTGTGTATATTATCAAGACTGGACAGCAGAGCCTTGCCTATTTTTTAATTCTTGTTAAATAGTGACATTAGAATTGCTATGCTTATTATTGCTATTTTTTACAAAGTTTTAAGCACAACCCTCATACTTGTAGAAAGGCAGCATAAATGTCACTCCAGAGCACCACCCTGTCAAACAGAATATGCAAATGACTGTTTCCATACTCCAGACATATTTCTGCAGCAACAAATACGACCACTGCAGTAGAAAGGTTCATAAAATTATTGGATAGCAGGGAGGAAATTGATGTAAGAGTGCTATTTCTGCAGTCTGCTTTGGGAAAAAGAACAAATTAACACTTTGGGGAAACATGATTGGAGAGAAGACCAACGGAAAGTATTAAGATGGGCTAATGTGATTCCTTAAGACAGGAAAGGATGACCAAAGAGTAATGGGATGGAAGCCCTGCTGATACTGCAAGGAATAATGTGTATAACCTGGCTAAGACAGTCACCACTGTGACTTGGAAAGCTACCTTGGAATAGCTCAATACACTGTTTCTCCTGTTTTATTATATAAATGATACTTGAATCAAACCCAGATGGAGCCCTTGTGAGATTCCTGTCAGGAAGTACATCTTTTCAGAGGAAGGCTCCCAGCAATTAAAAGCAAGACATCTGTTTTGCATAATTTAAGAGAGAAGCCATTATTCAAATTCTTAAGACACTAACTCAGCTGTATTTGGTCTTATTTAACTGGGGAAAAAAAAAAATCACAACAGCACAGTGTCTTGGAAAATATCTCCATACTTACCTCCAGTGACAACAACTTTTGCCTTTCCACAGTATGCAAAGGCATTGACTCCTCTAGGGACAGAAAATTCCCTTACAGGTCTGCAATCATTAATAAAACAATTAATCATGTAAGAAACATTAGGAAAATACATTCTACAGTCGTTCCACCTTACTTTTCTAGAAGTCTATAGAATAGCTGTGTGCATAATGTTTACAATCTCCTGCAAAAGCAGATTGATTTATAACAGACTTATGGTGACACTAGCATCGATGAAAGAGGAACACAGGAACACCGTGCACTTTCCATTAAAGAAATAAACATCCAGTTTGTACACCTGAGTCCTTTAACAGGCAAACTCCAAGCAGACTCCTAAAATTGCAGCTGCTGCCAAAGCAAGCCTGCACACATGCCTGTGTGCTTAAAGCAGTGGATCACTGAGGAAAAGTACCAAAGCAACTGCCTTTGCCTCTTTCAGACATGGAGGTCTTGACGTTACATTGCTAATAATGAGTGAATGTTTTATTGATTTTTGGAATCAGCAATAGCATGCCTAACACTTGTCACTCCCAGGAAACAATGACTGCCTGTGTAAATAAGTTACACAGAACTAAATAAGTAGACATTTAAATTTTTTCTTTGAAATACAGACAAGTATTAGTTCATTTATCCTGGGCTAAAGAAAAACTAATAATATTGAAAACCATAAATTGGGGTGACAGTAAATTTGACAAAAGACTCTGGAAACCTTAAGGATTAATGAAGGAGCTTGTTCTTCCTAGGCAGGTGTAAATAAAAGACCGTCTACTCCCTATTACTTAGGGGGAGAAAAGCTTTTTTCCCAGAGCTCTAACAGAAGAGTCTTAATTCTTTTGATGGTATAAAATAGCAATTAACTAATTTAAGTGTATAATTAACAGATCTCCTGAGGTTTTGTCACTGTTTATACTTCTGTATAACTGTTTATTAGCTCTTTAATGAACAGTCTTGATACTCTTCCAAGATCAGTGGGAATAAGGGATTCTGGCACTGTGAAGTCCTGCCCAAGACACGATCTTGCAATAGAAGCACCCTGTGATCATATACACACCTCCCTTTTATTAGATACTTTACAAGAAAAGGTTGTAGCTCTTCATCAGCCATTATCAACAAAGAAACTTAAGTCACATAAGTCACAAAGGAGACAAGATATACTGCATCCCTCTTCAAGTACAATAACAATTCTTTGTTGCAAAATTAAGTGGGGAAATTTCTTTCTTTAGAATCAGCAAATCACCTATATCAACAATCATTATTTATGGAATGGACATTTCAAAGTGATTTGATCCTTAGATACTTTGGGGCTATTAATTTCATTTTAACAGCTGTATAATTTTTCAGTTGCCTCAATATTTAATTTCATTTAGCTGCTGTGTGCAAGTGCTTAGAGATATGTATTTATGGCAATAGGAGACACAATTACAGCCAGTATGAAATTAAACAGTCCTACCAAGATATTTGCAGTTAAATACATGTATTACAAACACTGTATGGTGGTAGCATATACTCTGGACTACAGTTTTGCCTCTGCAGACTTAGTTTTTTTTCTCCTCTAATTAATTCTATTTTTCCAAAGCTCCCAATAAAATCAAAGAGGATTTCTTAGCTTTTCAGCTGACACATTATGTGACCTTGGACAAGCTATAAGTGTTTCATATTTCACTTTCCCCATCTTCCACAGACATGCAATACTCATAAAACCTAACATTACTGGATTGATTCAAGAGTTACTACATGAGTATTTATGGCCTGTGTTATACAAGAGATAAAAAAGATTATCACAATTGTTGCTACCAGCCTTAAAAATATTTTAATCTCTGGATATACCTCAAAGAGGAATTTTGAAGCTGATCTAATAGTTACAATGCTTTTAGACATTTGAATGAAAAGTTCTATCTGTATGTTGTTTCTAGGTCCTTTTTACATCAAAATGCATTTGTACTATTTAATTGGGCTATACACTTTTCTAAATTCACAGACTAATAAAACTTGGAATCAGCTGTAGCACTTATAAGCCATATCAACAGATTTGGCACAAATAAGGAGGCCATAACCTCTTTCCTGATGCAGAGTAAAACCATTTCACAGCCCTCAGAATAAACTGGTTTAATTTTGAGTAACTCAAACTTGTGCAACTGAGACTGCAAATGAAACTTAGTTGAATATATTTTTGTCTGGATATAAATGATAGATCAAGGGATCCATGTTGTACATGTAACAAAACAATTTTCTAAGTAAAAAGCTGAGAAGTTGGAGTAGACAACACTGTCAACACACCAATTTTTAGGGTTGTGAGTAATGAGCATAAATCATCTCCCATATCAAAAGCTAACAAAAATATTCAAGCACTTAAATAATTATATTTTTGTTTTTATTAACAATGCTTACAGAAAAGACAGATTCAATAAAACAGGATGGCATCTTTCAGGGAACTTACTTCTTGCAGAGGTACAAAGCAAAAGGTCTATTTTTTCCTAGATATCATATACTTACAAGTTGTCTTCTAGTCACTTTATGTCATCCAAAATAAATGAACAAAGGCTGTCTGAGGAGCAGGATCCAAAACATTTTAGGGCAGAAAAATAGTTAACTCTCCCAACCCAGTCATCATGTAGCTTGCGTTTCACACTAGAGATATAAATTGAAACGTTATTGGGCTGTAGAAGCACCTCCTGTAATATGCTCATAGGTGGGCAGGGGGTGAGTGAGATTATAGTCACAAATAATGCTAACATTAAATATCCAAGGCAGATACGGAACCACTCTTCCAGCTCAAAAGCAAGCAGAGCTACAGTTAGGGTTGATTCATGCATTTCTCAACTCACAATTACGCTTCCACCTAATCAGACACAGTAAAGCTGTTCCTTTGTCAAACTGGATAACAGCAATCGTAAATTGTAAATTCTCCCCTGGAATTTTATTCTGCATTCTCCATGTTGTAAGATCTCTTGTAAAATCTTCTACTGAAAATGATGGCATTTCCTTCACATAAAAACAAGTGGATTATACTTACGGTAGTTTGAAAAATTATTTTCTTTGGTTAGATGGGGTTAATTTATAAACAGAAACTAATTCTCCATTCAGGCGAGAAAAAACCCAAGCTTAAAAAAAAAATAATGAAAGACTGATAATATTTTATCATCACCAACTTATGCGTTAAAATTTTCAGAGTCCAAGTTTCGGAATTGTGATTCTTTTTCAGCTTTGTATTGTTTCATTATAAAGTGATCACTGGTCATAGTAAGCAGGTAAACATAACCCTTATAATCTCCCATTAAGATACTGTCCTTAGTTGGGACATCTGACGTAGTCACCGTGCAAACACAGAGCAGACAGTTTTTCATTGGTTTGACGACAAAGCAATTATTCTGTGGAATATGATAGACAATTTGTTAGATATCGTACCAGGGCCCTTAGATTGATTGAATTGATTGAATGCTTATCTAGTTACATCAGCATTCAAATCTTGACTTTTTTCAAGCTCCCTTTGTGATAGCTGTTTCCTAGCATCAGAAACTCTGGAATATCATCACCAAGTGGGGTTAATAGCAAACGATAAGGGTTTCAGCAAGGTTTTGTTTCATAGGTAGCTTTTTCATTTCAGTTAAGAAACATTAATTACAAACTTTATGAAGAATCTCCCCATGATAGGTGGGATGGTGTATTTGCTAAGACTCTGTGTTTTCCCATTCAAAAACAAGATGCTGTCTACAAGAAAATTGGAAATAGCCAAATTAAAGACTGTTCAGACCACAAAATACAATAGTAACACACAGGGAGAAATGATACCAGAGTCCTAATTATCAATATAGTCTGGGAGTGCTAAGTGTACTTATATGGGCAGGTGTTTCCATTTTGAAGCATAGAGATAGTGGGAATGAATACAGCTACAAGTCATTGTGGTATTTCGCCAGACTGAGAAGGCCTGGGAATGGGATTTTTGCATCATCTGCATTATCCTGTTTTATTGGTTCTACTGCCTGACTCTGTTATTTGATTAAATCATCCTTGCCAACCTAAACTGTTCACATGCCATAGCAATTAACTGCTTCAATGCTGTCTGTGTAGCACAGAAAGATTAAAGCAACATAACATTGATACAGAACTGTCTATATATTATTTCTGTGGGCGTGCAAGAGAGCTGCTCCTATTCACCAACAGGACACCTGCAGCTGTCACTGATGTAATGACTGGAGGGAACCTGGAGAATAATGAGCAAAGAATAAACTTTTGAGCCTTCCTCCTGGAAGTCCCATTTGATTTACAAAAAGACTTGCATTGACCTCTCTGAGCTTGGGAAGCAACCTTTTGATATTGAAAACAAACAAAAAAATTAAATCCTAAGACTTGATCTTATTGTAAAAATATCTACTTTGCTTCTCCTCATCATCTCAGCTAACTTGGAATTTCTGAGAGAAGTTCCAGGAACAGGAGGAAAAAGCTAAGGTATGGGTCAGCAAAAATCTCATTTTGTAATAAGGCATTCAAGAAAACTGTAACAGTTTGGACATATACTATCAAAATCAAAATGATTTTGCTCGTAGTCCTGAACAAAATACAGAATTTGAAGAAATATTTTCTCTAAATCAGGAAGTTACCTCCTTAAAAAACCTGTCCCCTGATTCTTAGTAGATTCTGAGAGATGTATCTATATACCCATGCACACATACTAGATATACAGGTGCACACATATGCTTTAGATACACATGGAGAATAAATTCTTTGGGGATTTGTTTGCAACATAATACAAAGTTTTTCTTTTTCTTCCAAACTTTTAAGACACTTTCATAATCCCATTTGGTGTGGAAAGGGTATTCGTTTAGTATAATTTTCACTTTTTTACTGAGTTCCTACAACGACACAAGTTAAAAGTCTTCATCCTATTAGACCAAAGGAATGTGAATATATATCAAAAACAAAGACTGATAATTTTTTCAGACTTCATTTTAGCATTTGTTTGATCTGACATAATACCTTATTCTCCTCTGATTTATAGTCCCAGACAATGATTGTACTTTCAGTCACAGGCATTACATATTTCAGCTGAGGTAGGAAATCACATCCAGTGATCCAAGGAGTATCCTGATGAAAATAAAGAGTATCTAAAGAAGGACTTTATCTGTACATTTATAAACTCTTCTGTCATTTAAGTACATATTTTAAACCATTTTGCCATAAAACCCATATACTCTGCACTAGCACCTGCTAGGTCTAGCCCTGCTGAGAGTTCTAACTCCGGGAATAGCTCACACTTGAAGTTGCAGAGGCACCAGGCCCAACCTCAGTTATGAGTAACTCACCTCAGAGGCACAAATGCTGCACGTGAGAGAACACAATACATGTATACTGTTAGTTGAACTGTAATGACACTCTGAAAAAGCACTCAGAGCAGAGAAAACTTAAACTAAAACATCCATAGTAAAGTAGATTAAATTTTTACCTGGATACAATCTAGTTTGAGAAAAAAAGAAAATTAAAGGCAGTCAAAATGTCAACTTTAATAGTAAAACCTGTACTGAAATGAATGTTTATGAAAATAAGTAACTTGTATTAAATAACTTTAATTCTCCCAATAGATAGATCAAATATTTAAAAATACATACATCTGCGCATATTTAACCATTTTCCAAGTATATCTCAAATTATACAGGTATAAATGTAAAACAATTTCTCTTGCAGAGTCTAAGATTAGACTCAAATTCACTGCCACACTAACTAGAATTTTTTTGGGGGGGGAGAGCGTTTGTTGAAATATTAACAGCTGTTTGACTTTTTCCCCCTCAAAATGTAATGTACCTTTCTAAATGAGAGTGGGATTGAAACGGAATATACTCCATTTGCTATGTCCGCAATGACACAATTATCAACTACTTTAAAATAATTTAGAACTTCTATATAATAATGCTGACTGAAGTATGTTTTTTTCCAGATTAAAATGACAAAGAAACTTCAAAGGCTCTGTTACTGCAGTTCTCCAAGTAAGCTATATCTATCCGTAACCTCTAAAAAGTTTAGTTCCAGTAGAAGTAGTTGATAAACAAGTAAAACAGGGATCTCTGTTGCTAAAGATACAGTTTATATCCACAAAGTGAGTTTGAAATCAAAGGAACTGAAGGCAGCTGCTGATGCTTCTACTTTTATCTCCATTGTTGCACACAATATTGATTTTGCTGTTAGTGTAAAGGGTCCAAAATCCTGACAGAGGATGTCAACAATGTCACCACTCTGTTGCAGTAAAGAGCTTCTTTCCTTCCTAATGGTCTGTGGGCAAGTGGTAATACATATATCAGGACTCCTTGTGCTGTTTTTTACAATAAACATGTGGCAAATGTCAGTCCTGCAGAGGCCTTATGGATTGGTTGGTAATTCTTACAGAAAAGTTTATTAACTCTGGCTTTTTTGGGTCCTTACGATAGTATCAGATAACAATGATTAACTGGTGTGAAAAAGCTGATTTTACATTTGTAATTAAGGCACTATTTTGTTTGTTGGTGTGTGGTGATGCAGTGAAAGTAACAGGTTTCAGCTTTAGGCTGTAAGAATTTATTTTCTTAGCCCTGCCATACTTGAAAGTTGAACAACGCAGATGCACCAGATAAAGATCAACCTTTTCACTATTTCCTTATTCCATCCTGTCACTCAAAGGCTCTATCTTCACTTCCTCATTTCCAATACAGTCTTTGTTTCACTCTGTCTCATCCATTGGATCCATTTATGATTTTCTATGTCATATTTAAAAGACATTTCATTTCCCTTCTTTGAGAGAAGTGATTTGTTGAAAACCAGTATTCCCATCATCATTATGTGATGATTCTATGCTGACTATTATTTTTAGGTGTCATCTGGACAATTTTTAATCCATGCATTCTAGTGGGTTTTTTTCAGGGGTCATATTTTAAAACAGAAAGTTGTATGGTGCTAAGTCAAATACTGCATAGAGTTTTAAGTATATTTATGCCACTACTCTTTTCACTCACATAATCTCATAAAGAAATGAAAGCAGGTTTTCTTGAAGCCACCTGTTCCACATAACATCCCTGTAACAAAACAGTAACCGATCTGTACTGATGGTTCATATTCCATTTATATCATCATGATGCCAGGAAAGTTCTGATAGCTGCAGTTCACTAGATTTTATTTCTAGCACTACTATGCTTCACAGTCTTTCTGGCTCAATATCCTGAGGGCCAAGATCTCCATCACTGTGCTTGAATAAGTCTGTATTCTGAAACACCTTAAGAATGAGAACACTGAAAGGAAGAAAGCATAGGAACATAAGGATTGCTGCAATCTGTTAGCCACCCTCTACATACATCATTGGTTATCAATGGATGGAAGGTTTGGAGTGTGAGAATTTATCTCTGAATAAGTCCTGAATTCAGTACCTTACTTTATTTGCATGAAGATGCACACAAATAAATAGCTTCATCAATTAGCTATTGATGCCAGTATTGATCATGGTGTTAAAAGAGTTGAAAATGGCATAATAATTGCAGTGAGAAAAGAATGGACTGTTATTTCTGCAGATCAGAAAAGGAGAAATTTAAGCCCTGCAAGGAAAAGTCAGCTTTCTCTTTTTAGCTATTCAGAAATTAATCATAAGCTATTATTCATAGTTGTACGTTATGACCATTTGGTGTTGAGGCCTTCGACTAGTATAGTTCTCCACATCCACAATAAGTAAATAGTGGGGAATGTTTTACACTCAAATAAGCATTGTCCTTTGATTTTTAATAAGCATTTAGATAAAAGTTATTAAGATGCAAAGGTTCCGTTTTAATAAGCATGCTGTACATTACAAAAACTGTGACCAAATTCTAGAGATAAATCTCTCAAAGAATCAACAAGGTAATAAATTTAATAGTATAATACATTTCAACTGTCTGGAAAGTGGAATTTATTATCTCAAAGAAATCTAGAAATTTATTTCATTTCAACTTGGGATAAAGATGTAGAATTTCAATTTAAAGAACAACATAGCTGTAATGAATATTATGTTCTGCAAACATCAAAATCTTTTAATAACCATCAAAAAGTTCAGGAACCTCAAGTCCAACAGAAGACATTTCAATTCTATTTTCAGTGCAATAGTTAGAGGAAAGATGAGAAGAAATTAAACTGAACAAGGTCAGGACCATTCAATGGAAGCACTTAAATAAGAATATTAGCAAAAAATGCTTATGCCCTAAGACAAGGCAGTACATGAAGCAGAATAGGGTAATTCTTAACTAGGCCACCTGAAAATTTCATAACTCATCGTAGTAGGGCCTCTGGTCTGGAGAACTTCTATTGCATTCTAGAACTTCCACTATATGTAAGAGATAATCAACAAAGTGCACTGCCTCCTGGCACAAGATATTTACACAAACTTTTAGAACATGTCATTTTGCTAAGACTGATGTCTCATCTAGAGATCATTGGAAGGAAACTAATTTCCTAAAAGCTGCAGTGATACTCTCAGGGTAAAAATGAGGTTTTAATGTATATCCTGTGTAACCAAACATCTACCTAGCAAGATGTAGAACTGTTGTTCAATAACAAACTTGTGATTTTACTTATTTAGATTTTACAGTGACTATTGAAGTGTTGGATTTTAAAAGAAAATATTCTGGCAATGTAACGGGTAAAGAACAGTTTGGTAGAAAGAACAACATTTATCTGAGGTGTTGTTTATCAGAGGAAAGAAATCAAGTCACTCAATTGTTTCTGTAACTGAAAGGAATAAATTCAACCTATTTGACCTATGGCACCCCATGACAAATCATGCAGAAGTCTTAAAGTTAGAAATGGCATTAGAATAATGCTGAGTTTCTAATTATTTCAATTTAGTACCTGCTGATTTGTAATTAAAATCATTTAACAGGAAGGAGGAAAAAAGAACTTACTTCAATACTGATTGTTGCCACCACCTTCATCTGAAAAGAACAAAAAAAAATATTGTCACAATAACAACTTAGCAATTAAATCAAAAGCCTAAACAAAGTCAGCTCTACTCTTCACAGGCAGATCAGAACAATAGTTGTCAACTGAAGGAGTACACAGTTAAGATCTGAGAAAAATCTTTAACCTGCCTGGTGTCTGTTCCCCTATATATAGTGAGGAACTTAAACTTCTCTTTCTCTCAGTTGTTTCATGGTTTCTTTGTTGGTTTGGGTTTTTTACATTGAGGTGCTAGAGAGAGCAAAGTAAGTAAAAAAATACCCATTTTTATAGTGGAGTACAGATCTTCTGATAGCATTGCACTTTTAATGGTCACTGACAGCTAGAACAGCTTCAGCTCCTGTAAGAGGTAGGATGTGTCTCACAGAAATCCAGGCTAATGCTGGCCCAGGTGCCATGTCAACTAGTTTCAGCAAAATACCAGTCAGAGGTAGCACTTTAGGCTGCAAACATGAATACCCATATGGCTACAGCATGTTTCACCAAATTCAACTATTGGTGGACAGTGTAGCATGTGGCTCAAAACCAGGAGAGTTTAAAGTCATAAGGTGGTCAGCATACCTGTCACCATCATTCAGTAGAGACAGAGTTACCTTCTATATCCTTTAATGAAACTATGACTCAGTTTTCAAAAGCAGTTTCAACCTTTTCCCTTCTGAAACAACTGCACCTTGTTTTTCACCTCCTCTTGCCCCACCCCTCATCAGTAACTATTCAGTGGTGCCTCATTCCCATCCCTTCCTGTAGACATGAGATGCCCAGTGTCATTAAGGACAGTGTTTGAGCAGAGTTAAAAAATACTGTTAAATAAGAGATGGATATCCATGCACTGTTATGAGACTTGGCTTTATCTACAGTAACATTAACTAGAGTGTGTCCTTAAGGCTGACTGTTCCTACAGGTCTTACATGCTGATCAAGACAGTAATCATGTCTGAGAACCTGAGAGAGGGGAATGTCTCATATTCTAGAGTAAACAGGAGATGGGTGATGGTGTAGAGCTGTTTAAAGGTATTGAAGCATATTAGGTCCACATTTGTTACAGAAAGCAATGCTTACCCCTCGAGTTGAATCACAGAATCAAGGTTGGAGAAGACCTTTAAGATGATCAAATCCAACTGTAAACATAACACTGCCAAGTCCACCACTAAATCCGCCTCAATTGCCACTTCTACACATCTTTTAAATACCTCCAGGGTTGGTGGCTCAACGACTTCCCTGGGCAGTTGCAATGCTTGACAACCCCTTTGCTAAAGAAATTTTTCCTAATATCTAATGTAATCCTCTCATGGCCATTTTTTCTTGTCCTGTTGCTTGTTACATGGGAGAAGAGACTGACCCCTACCTTGCCACAACCTCCTTTCTGGTGTTTATGGAGAGTGATAATATCTGCCCTGAGCCTCATTTTCTCCAGGCTAAACAACCTCAGCTCCTTTAGATGCGCCTCATAAGACTTGTGCTCTAGTCCTTTCACCATCTCCATTGCCCTTCTCTGGACACACTCCTGCACCTCAATGTCCTTCTTGTAGCAAGGGGCCCAAAACTGAACACAGTATTTGAGGTGCAGCCACACCAGTGCTGAGAACCTTCTGGTCTACAAATGAGTATTTCTCACCTTTGCTTCAATTTCTGATAGAAGTGTAAGAGAACATGGGATTTCTTATTACAGCAACCAGGGTTAACAAAAATCTCCAAGTCCTCTTTTAGACAATAATGAGATTCACTAGCAATTTATATAATGGATGATGGAAATCTGTCACTGGTGAAATAGGAGATGATCTTGAAAGCTATTCTCATGTACACAGGCTAAATTAAGCATTCTTAATGCCATCTAACACGACTGACACCAATCATTTGCTGATAAAAAATCTGATTAATTCTTATTTAACTGAAGTTTAACGGATCAATAAGCAGTGATATGGTTTGCAATCTTGTTATTGTTCTTAATCTTATTTGTAAATGAGGGTTTTTTTCCCGAAGTTTTTAACTATTCTCAGTTTCTACTCGGTATCAAATAAAAAATTCTCATCTCGATCATTAACTGTCTCCAAGGATATAACACAACCATTAAGGAAATTGTCAAATTATATTTGTTTTCCAAAGAACAAAGTAAATAACACATTGTTGATTTTCTGGAAAGCTTCTTTGCACTGGACATCAATTTAAACCAGGGTGAATGAACATTTCGCTACCTCCACGTATATGTTTCTTACTATTTAAATGCCTCAGTAGTGGCACAGTTAAAAACTTGTATTATATTTGGTTCACTAATTAATATCTGACCAAATATTATTCATTCATGTGCATGGAACACACTGACTTCCATGGGATTTATGTGCATCTAAGAACATCATAAGTAAATTATCTTGAAAATGCAACAATTATACAAAAGTAAGCCTCTCTATTTGTCAGTGCACTACTCATTACATCATATGTTGGCCCCTTCACCAGGAGCATGAGTACTACCAAGTTGTATCTTCAGGGCAACCATCTTTATATTGCCTTATCATTATGTTGTAAAGCCAAAGTAGACAAAAACCTCACTAACTTCCAGGTTCCTTTAAATTCTTGATCTTTGAGAGAAGAAGAATGATGCAACAGTTGCCAACCCTGTATTTGCCTTTGTTATGTGAAGTCATATTCCAGGAACAGGATTCAAGTGACTGCAATGCTAAAGAAATAGTTTCCTCTTGCTTGTCTCAAAATATAACAGAGCAATTCCAATGAAATAAAAAATCATTTGCTCAGGTCAGCTGGGACCAGAGATCATATCATGAGTAAACAACTGCTGTTGTAATGTCTTAGTTGTTTTCAAAACATACAGTTTTATAAGTGAGATTTGGGGTCCCTATTTCACTGTGTTAAGCAGCTGTTTAAAATCATTTACATTGCAGGCACTGATGTCAGATGACATCAATCCAACCTATTAGGAGGCAGCAATTCAACTTGAAAATAGCATGGGGAGGTAGAGGGTGGGGGAGAGAGCTATTTTTAATCTTATACTTTGTGAAATGGTTTTTCATAGGTACGTAATAGGGATAATTCTCTGGAGGACAGAGAACTAGGCTTTCAAATAAATTATTTCAGCATTTACTAAAACTGTAGTACTGCTTTGTTATTTAATCATCCACAGGAGTCCTTTCTTGGTTTACACGCTCCTGTCATAAGCATAATGCACTAATTAGATGAAATGCCTAGAAAGCTTTAGTGCTGCTTTAAAGCTTTACTGCATTGTCTGGAATAATTTTTAATAAAATGGTTGCATTAAAATTGTACAAGTATAAACCACCAATGATTATAGATGTGTGATCTACCTCATGGCATCTACAAGTGCATACCTCTAAATAATGGGAGATGAATTTACAAATTCTATGTTAACAGCATCTTGAGCCTGAATTTCTACTTAAAAGAGTATAGATTTCCATACAGTTTACTGTGAATCATCATCATGCAGATTGTTATAAAACTCTAGACTTTCAGGCTTTTAAATATTGCTGTATTGGATAAATCTTATTTGTAAACTGATGAATGTTTCTGTCAATTCTAGATATTTTCAGTAGCTGTAGAAAACAATTAATTCTCTGATTTCCATTCTACATCTAAAAGTTAATTCCAATAGCATATTCTGTTTTAAGGGAACCTCTTCTGAAAAGAAATACAGATTATTTTCTATTAAATTAATTTCTGGGAAGAATGTCTTTTATTAGCCATCTCCACCTTCTATAATCTTATGTGGACTGTTCAGTAGGTTTATAATTGAAAAGAACAATGTATCCTTCTTAATGTACTTAAAAAGATAGAAAAACTTAAATTTGATAAGCAGGATGTCTAGCTTTCTTATGGGTAAATTTGCATGCTAGATGACAGTTCACTTAGCTCCCATAGGTACTGCCTAATAGAATAATAAAACAGTTTGAATGAGATTTACCTGGTTATTAAAAACAGTTATCACTCCTTTCTGAGAGGCTGTTACTGTGAAATCCAGATGGGGTACCTTCACTATACTCTTAATCATATCTTTTCTCTTGATAACTGTCAATGACAATATATTACTCTTCATCTTACAGACACAGAAAATCTAAACAAATAGAACTATAACAGTAGGAACATATTCTTTTCCTGAAATGAATTTTGGTTCCAACTTGTTGTTGTTAGACGGGACAGAAATAGTTTATCACTATGTGGGTATAACTAAAACTGTATTCTACGCCCTTTGTGTAATTTCTGATGGACTGTTAATAATGGATCGTTTGCAGCAGCCTCTCAGGGCACACCTGACACATCAGCCTACAAGCTGGGTGTTAAAGGACCCTGAGAGACAGGGGAGTGTTTCTTTGACTTCACCAATGACTTAGGGGTGATAACTCCCCTCTGGGGAGGCATTAGAACCTTCACGTGTAGCCTGAGGGGTCATGTCTGCTAATGGGCCATCAAAGATTCACCAAATATCCCATGACTGACAGAGTTAAATCACCCATTGTGAAACTCCTTGCTCTGGTAGGAGGTACTGGGCATTCCCATTTGAACCTGAGCATATATAATCTCTGGGGTTTGGGACTTCTGGCATCACTCATTGGATCCAGAAGAGGACCAGAAACTCAACAGAACTGTGACTGCCACTCTCAAGGGGACTGTGATCATTGCTTTGACAGAACTGCGACCATCACCCTCACCAACAGGTTTTCCTATCCTTTTAACTTTGCACTCAGGGGGACCACATGGCACTCAGCTATCAAACAGTGTTCTGTTTGTGCCCCAGTGTATTGGGTTATACATCTGTCATTGTGAGTTAAAACCAATTTTTCTCTGTATCATTGTATTTATGGTAATCTTTTTAGTAAATTTTAACTCTGACTTGTAACCTCTCTTGAGCTGCATTCATTTCCCCCACCAGTTTACTCTAAAACCGGCACACTACTCCAAGGCAGTGATGCAGTATATCATTGATTATCCTGTACTTGATTTAATTAAACATGTTGCATTTTTAAATATCATTAATGGATTATGAATGTACTAGTTCTTCCTACATTATTTAAAAAATATAGAAAGAGAGCAACTGCATAAACAATAGTCTGATTCAGAAAAGTCCATAATTTCAAAATAACTTGAGAAAACGGAGAACTGGGAAATGCAGCAGCAGAGTGCTTAGATGCAATGAGTTTAATAAAAAACCATACAATTTGGAACACATAAGAAGAAGAAGAAGCTTGAACAAGCAAAGACAGATATGTGATCTTATCACTGTACTTTCAAGAAAGTGTGCAACATACTGCATTAAAAAGAAATAGGTTTTGGTACAAGTCACCTAAATCAGTAATCTGCTGTTTTTCAAATACAAGGAAAACTGTGCTTTCTTTCAACTGGGAAGGCAGGTCTTCAGTTTCTCCTGTGAATCAGCCAAAAATCTAAACAAAACAAAATAGATCAAAACAAGTAATTTTTTTTCAGAACTACTTCTGGAAGATATGCTTATAATTATGAAGTAAAATAGTTATCTCACTTTTTAATCTAATGTTCTTTGAGTAAATTTCTTTGTGTTATTTCCTTTCACCATTAGCTGTCAATATGGCTTTAGATTGCCACGATCTGCTACTCAGGCACAATCTTTCTTCAGTGTTTGTAAGGAAGCAAGCACACACAGGGCTTCTAGGAATAAAGCCCATCTATTTGATAAAGCTGTTAGCACAGCTTCACCTTGTAATGATTGTAAATAGTCATGTTCAGTTTTCTTTATTCAGTTCTACCTACTTGTGCTTCACCCCTTGTGCTAGACCCTCAACTAGAAAAAACCAAACAAACAACAAAACACAGAGAAAACAGAGTCCTCTGTATTTATAAACTGAGATATTCAAAGTAGCATAGGGATTTAGCCCAAAAAGAAGAGCTTTTCCATAAAGATATTTAAATTTTCATTTGCTGAAAAAACCCTCACTGAATATAAAGACCATTTTTCCAAATCCTTTCTTTGGCCACCTCCTTAAGTCTGGCAATGTTCTATTTCTTCTGAACATGGTAGACATCCCTGCACAGATATTCAGGTAATAGCTCATTGCTGCTCCAGGCTGTGAAATTTTCAGTTGAAATGCTCTCCAGACCTCAATGTCTGTACCCAAAAGTAGTTTAGTCATTTCCTTAGGAAATTAGTTCAGCCCCACTCAGCTATACAGATATTTACACTCTTTTCCTATATATGAACATTATATATGCTCAGTTTCTTTCATGAATTCTAAAAGCAATGCCCCTTTGGATGCAAGAAAATACTTTGCATTTTATTCTAGTTCAATATTTTCCATGTTATACAAGGGAATTCCCATTTTTCTTTTTTGAGAGATTTCTAAGAGCCAACTACATTTGGGAAAGAGATGCAGAAGTTAGCTTCCCAGGCCATTGATAAATGATAGCTGTTAAATTGTCCAGGATAGGTCTTTTAAATTGTGAAGCCAACAAATAACTAAGGGTAGATCCTAATTTATCCAAAGAACAGATCTCAAAATAGTTTAATTCTATTTCTTTTTAATAAAAGCCTGTCCCTTGAGCATGGGTGTGCTGTTGTGGAGACTACTGAAAACTTACAAAACCCTTGAACATGAAGGTACTTAAAAAAGAGAAACATCAGTGAGCTAAAGAAATAGGAACACTCACACAAGGCCATGATCTTTTAGGTCACGGAAATATATTTGGAAGGTTTTGTCAAGCTAAAGAGATGCCAGATATGGAGAGGTATATTTGGAAAAAAAATAGATCTGTGAGAGTAGGAAGAGAGGAACAAAGGATCATGGACAGAGTTCTGGGAAAGAGGGGCAGGGGTAGAGAGAGAGAGACAGAGATGATAAAAGAGAAATATCAAAGAAACAATGTGAAGTGTGTCCCTCTTCCTTGACTTTGAAGACTGACGGTGTGCTCAGCAGTGCTAAAAGCAGCAGGAGAACTCAGAAGAACAGGGGTGAAATACTGTGATTTTAGAAAAAAAACAATTAGGAAACTGGAGCACAGACAGCCAAAACCATGAGGCCTATTTAGGATGTTACAGAAAGTAACAGTTATTAATGATAGATTTGAAAAATTACGTGATAAAAAGGAATCTGAGGCGAGATCAAAGCTACTTACGTTGTTCACAGGAGGCAAGTAAAGGTATGTCCAAGCTAAAGTTTATAAATGTGATTTCTCTAATATAACTTGTAGGTTGATGAACATTGAATGAATATATCAGATAAGGGAGGCCTTACTGTTTCTTGCACCATCTCTCTCAAACAACATCAGGTCTTAACTAGAAATATAAAAATACTTTCCAGTCTGAAAAGTCCAATAATAATTTCACTAGAGTTTTCAAGCATGTAAAAGAGCAGATTTGCAGCTGGTTTGTTTGGTTTTGGTGGGGTGTTTATTTCTGTTTGCTTTGTTTTTTGTTTTGTTTTTTCTTCTTCAGAAAAAAGAAAAGCTTCACTTAAAAGGAATGAAAAGACTAAGGAGTATGAGAAAAGCAAGTGGTATTTAGGCTGCCCAAGTGTTAAACAGTCAGCCCAAAAATAATAAAAAAAAAGGCAATGAGGAGAATTCAGGGCTGTACTACAGCTGCACTGACAAGTCTCTGGCATAGTTAGCCAGTTAGAACACTGGCTTCATTTCTGACATTAGTAACTCTACAGGATTACCTGAACCATTTTGAAACCAGAGAAACAAAATTTTAAAAGACCACCACCACATAATATGTAGAATACAAATGGATCCCATTTTATTTTATTAGAACCCATTCAAATAATCCTGGCAGGATCTGTTTTGACCCAATACTTACAGATAGGATGTTACCACAATTACAGATCAAAACCTGATGCTGAAGTTATGGTTAGTGTAAATTTGGCTTAGACAACAATCAAATGATCAAGGCAAGAATTATTCTGTTTCCCTGTAGGCCAAATCTAGAGAATTTCAGGAGACAGCAGTTTTCTTAATGAAGTTTTTATCTCTTTCTCTCTATAAAGACTATCTCTAAACCAAATTTTATCCTTTTTTTTTTTCCCCCTGAAAGGAGCTTAGATTTATGTTCCATAATGTATAGATAGCTTGTAATATATATGGACCCTCAGATTTGTCACTAAATAGAAAGAAAACAAAAAAGTGAAAAACTCATTGCAGCTTTTCAATGCAGTATTAGGTTTCAAATTGTGCTGGATAAGGTTGTGTCAAGGTAAATAAATAAATGCAACATTGAGTCTGATTCAAATAGTCTGAACTTTTTCTTTTTCATAACTGAATTACCATTTCTGTCATGGATGAATTTTCAGTTACTTTATGTTAAATATTTCTCCCCACAAGATAAAACAAAGGAAACAAACAAAAACATTAGCATTTTAATCAGGATTCTTTTGAATAGAGGAATAACAAATATTTCTGTTTCATTCCCTACAACACTGATAGTCTCATTGATATCCATCTTCTACATGAAATACATGCTGTGAGATGCTGAAGATCAATTGTTTACCATGCTCTGCTTTTTTCAAGGAAGTTTATGCACAAGGCATTTTAAAAGTCTGTCATCAATCAGCTTCCACTTGGTAAAATTTCACGAATGCTCATAGAAAAGGTTCTGGGGAATTTTATCCCAGGCAATTTTCCCACACGTTTCATAAGTAAACTAAGGGGGCTTTAGCTCTTTTATTACACCCCATACTGTCCTTGTTTGTGTAATTATGTTGCTCAGGTAACTAGTCTGACTGCATGAGAAAGTCAAGTAAGGTTTTGGAGTAAAAAATACTCACTTCAGGAAATGAACAGAGCTTCCTTTAGTTCTCTTATAAACCAATAAGCCTGAACATAATTGCCACCGTTCTGCTACCCTAAATGAAGGACTGTCAGTCCTTCAGACTGTCAGCTATTTTCCAGGCCCTCCCTAAAGGAAATCTTTAATGCCTGCAATGAGCAAAGTCTGTGAGTAATGTGACACTGTAAGTAAAAACAATACTGAGAGGTATTAACCGGAAATGTTCCCATACAGAACCTTATTAAACAGAAAGGGCCAAACACACTGTTTTTAAGTGAATATTAGGAAATTGCTTGATAGCAATTGTTGGTAACATGTAAAGAACAGCTACTGGGTATCTTCAAAGTTCAAATAATACTATGATGTTCCAGAGTAACATAGACATAAATATGCTGATGAATTTATAGTTCATGTCACTTGTTAACACCTTGCCATAAGGTTTTAAGCCCAGAAAGGACTTTGCATGTATGGAATGCCACCTATGCTATCATAGGAAAGTCACTGTGTGTTGGAATTTATGTCCCATCTGCACAATTCTGTCTTCAGGTAATGTGAAACAAACAAAATCTTGTAGTAATATATGATGATGGATGCTCTTGATAGAGATTGGCTCTAACAATCTAAGAATCAGTCATTTTTATAGAACAGTTGTTTGAAACACTTTCTATGGGAAATATCTTAATAAAAGACACATTTTAGAGCAAGTGTTCCTTTCTCATAACACACAAATAAAGAAGGGCACCATGTTTTAAAAAAAAGCAAGAAAAAGTACTTTTTCGCAAAATGTGAAAAACTGGATGCTATGGAAATATCCTTTTTAGGTGGATGCAGAAGTACCTTACAAATGGATAGATTAAAAATCCATGCAGGGATATTAAACGCAGGGTACAGTTGCAACTCTGGCAGAGAAAACCCTTAAGCTATGTACAGTCAGAAGCAAGGAGGGTAAACCAGATCTACTGTTTCATAGTTACCTCATTAGAGACAGAAAAATTGATAATATGGATTACACTCATCTATAGAATTAAATAAGACATACAGAATTCTCTGATTAAAAAACTCTGTATAAAAATGCTGCCATACCTCTAACACTTCATGTTTAAGGTAAAGGCCAGATTTATGACTCTGAACAGGTGAAGAGAAAGTAGAGGAAGCAAAAGTAAGAGAAGACAGGAAAGAGAAGAAAGAGAGGAAGCATTTCTGATAGTTTTTCTAAAGATAGACTTATTCTCAGAGTACAAATGGCTTACTGTAGTCATAAGGGATTTTGCATTTTGCCAGGAAACCTGAGGACAACGCATATCACTGAAGTAGTTCAGAACACCTGAACATACCCAGACTCCAGGTAGCTAGGATAATAACAACGTGAGAGTGCCCCATTATGCCATGGAGGTCATGAACAACAGACTCATGAACAACACATAAACAACAGATAAATACTGTTACTATTTAAGATTCTAATTAGTTTTTTTATGTTTAATAAAATTTCAGAAATCCTTACCTCTAACCAGTCTGGCTTTTCAAGGTTGTTGATAGTCTTCATGGAAAAGGCCTGAATATTATGATCCTTGACTGCTGAACCAAAAAGTGCTTGTGTGGTTTTATAGAACTCATTGTAGTCTATCTTATCTGCATGGAAGGAACAATATCCACACAGTTTTAAACTGGCAAGCTACAGATTCCTTCTTTATCCACCCTATCTCTGGTTTTATTTCTCCTTCAATATCAAGTAGCATGCAAGTTCTAGCTCCTCACATTGTATTCACTAAAGCATTCAGGAAAAAAAATCAGTCTTAATGTTTGGTCTTTTCAAAACTACCTAATTTGCAATGCATGACAGGAACCAGATAAAAGAATGGGTAAAAACTCCTCACCTCTTCTTTCTTCCCTTACTTTCAGTCTATGATTCCAATTGTTTTCCTGAACGTGAATGGTGTGTGGGACAAAGTTTAGCCTTTCATGCAACAGTAGCCATTTGCATTGAGAAAAGCCAAACTTTGCCCCTGTTATTTACATTTAGCAACTGGATTTACATAGTTCATTGGGTTTGTGCTTTAATAGAAATGTCACATCATGCTACCTTCTATTTGTGGCACCTCCACCAATTACATTCTGTCAGCGATCACCTCAGCCTTATAATTTGGCCAAAAGTCCTAATAGAAGGAAAAAAACACTCTGATAGTGCAATCTGCCTATTTCCTGTAAAAATCAAAGAGTTACAGTTAGAACATTCATTTGAGTTCTTTCTTAGAGTCTTCTCTCTATGACACATTCTCTCCATATGAAAATTCCACTTTTCCATCAGAAAGAATATCTCTTACCATCATCTTCAGTATACAAGCCTGATCTCTCCTTTGTCTTCTGGATCAACCAGTTTCTGGAACTGCTCCAATACATTATCAAAATCCAACAATTCAAGATTAGACATCCTTTAATTACAGGGAACAAGGTAAAAGGGAGAGCTCTTCTTATAACTAGGTCCAAGTCTTCCTTTGCTCCTTAAATCTTAAACTCCCACATGAGTTCATATGAGATTAAACGGTATGACGACAGGTATACCAAGCATCACATAATAAGGTAACTACATAATAATGGCTTAGCATCTCAAGTTGGACAACACTGTAGTGAACTGTTGATGTCACAACCTCCCATTGCATCACAGAATTCTACTCACTGAGGGGCCCTAGGTCATGAACGAGGATCACTAAATAACCCGGCATGTGAGATTATTTCATGTTATCTCATGTAACTGGTGACAGAAGAGACCTTGAGATCTACTTTCACCTTCTGTTTGTTACAGATCATTAAATATCAGCCATTTTTCACTATATTTAGCCCCACAATTTTGTTCTAAAATATAACTTGTAGTAAGGTGTCAAGTTTTAATCTTCAAACTCAAAAAGATGGAGAATCCATCATATTTGTTCCAAAGGTTAGTTGCTCACATGGTTAACATTTAAGCCTCTTATATGAATTTGTGTGGCTTCAGCTTCCATTCAGCAGTTCTTGGAATGTTTTCACTAACTGAGAGTAACAGTAGGTATATTCTCATAATAAGAAGCCTTTGTATCTGGACTACTTTTCCATTTTTTTTTCCTCCTGTTAATTAAAGCAAACTGAACTCTCTGCGTCGTACAGCAGTACTTTCCTTCAGACCTCAATATAATATTTGCAATTCTTTTCCACAGTTTTAATCTTTTCAATATCTTTAAAGAATGCTGATGCCATCTTGCTGTGCTATACTATAGTAGGCAAATTGGTACTGTGATCAAATAATGAATTTCAGACTATTCATTAAACTCACTTTGTTGTAGACCACGTTGATCAATTTCTTTGTATTGTTCTTTAGCTATTGATCTCCAGATCCACTTTTCTATTACTTCACCCAAAGCTGATGCCAGGCTTATTGGTCAAGGCTTTCTTGAATTGCTGAGCATGGAGTCTTTGCTCTGTGGAGATTCTGTAGCTGAAAGGGAAGGAGAAATTACACTTTATATTTTTTTGTGGCAATATAAAGGATTGTTATCACTAAGGCATGTTTTGAGACTGTCAAAGTAATTTCTTCAAAATGAAACAAAACAAAACAAAACGAGAAAAAGACTTCACATACACTCGGAAAATCAGCTGAACAACATTTTTGAAACATAGGGAAGACAACTAACTGGTATTAAACAAAGTTATAAAAATAATGCATGAAAATAACTCTGCATGAAATAGCTAGTTCTTCAGGTAAAGTGATGTCTAGTATTATGCTACCTAAGACAAGCAATTCAACTGCTTGAAGTTCCATAATTTCCACTGGAAAGAACACAAATGTTTCTGGATACTCCTGCTCAACTGCAATGAGCATGTCTTCGAGAATAAGAAAAAGAGTTTGGCAGAGAAAAGCAGCAATGATTCCTGGCAAAGTGAGGGATTGCTTGAGGATACATTTTTGTTAATTCCAACAGTAACTCTTCAGGAAAATAATTTTTTTCTGTGTCAAGGTATCCAGTGGTCAGTCAGATACTGTATTTTGGTCAGAGTTACGGTGTATTTCATACATTGCTTTCAGCTGAATTCTTGTTATGCAGTGCTTTGTGTTGATTCATTTTTCCAGTCTGCATCACCTAGCATCAGGCTATAGTCTCATCTCCCGATTAGTAACAGTGGTTTAGGGTTCATAAAAGGCAGCAGCATCCATCCTCAGAATGGGAAGGTTATGAACATGTTTTGTTCTCTTGTTCTCCTGCAACAACCCGTGAGGAAACTTCATGTTATATTACATAATGAAAACACAAAGAAACCCCAAATGAGGAACCATTGCTCTCAGTACCAACTAATTCTGTTGTGTTCAATGTTTAAACTCCAAAAAATGTACAGCACAATTTTAAAATAGGATGTGATGACTGAGTGGACTGAAATACAAAAGTGGAGAAGATAGAAATTGTATTAGAAGATAAGCAAAGTCTAAAAGGAGTATTCGATATTAAATTGATGAATAACAGGAAGTTCTTGTATTAGTAAGTCTACAGTAGCACTAACTGAATTAAAAGCATTTCCTTTCCTGTCTCCCTTACTGATAGCACGGAAAGCACTGAATATGGACTATGGTAGAATTGATTATTACTCAGAAGTCAAGCCTCCCAACTCTCCTCTTCTTACCAGGTAATCATATTAGTCTCAATTATTAGAAATTCTCAGACCTGTCCAAAGTTAATGATATGTATGTCTATACAGGTGCAAAGAACAGCTTCAGCAAGTTCATTACAAGAATGGCAGCTCATTTGAAAAACTGACAATGTTCAGTCTTTATCTCAAGAACTATCATATATCTATGAAATTCTATGTAAGTTTTAAAATTCTGACAATGTAATTTGAGAGCTCATAACAAATACCCAAAGCTACTGTGGAAGAGAAACAGCAAAAGGTAAAAGGTCTTTCCTGCCTGTACCAGATTGCCAGTCACTCTTCATAGTAGTCTCATGCAAAAGCAAATTGTCCTGAAGTAAAATGATGGTTCAGAATAGCCCCCCAAAAACACTGTAAAACTAAAATGGTCTTAGTTGCCCTTAAAGAGGCTTTTGCACATAGGAGACTTTGTTTCCGACTCTGATTTTGGTCCAGATAAAGTCCAGCCATTTAACAAGGAAAAAAAAGACAAAAATTAGTCCCTCAAGCTGTTTTCTTTTTGTATTTTTGATTCCTTTGAGCTAAGTTACCTATCCTTTGCTATTTCTTCCTTATAAACATTCCCTTAAAACTGGCTGTTTGCAGTTGAATCAGGATAGAGCTGCTTGAGTTCAGACTGGCTGAACACTGACCAGTATGGGGTTGGGCAAATAATTAATTTTAGCATTGTAAAATTTAAATTTCTTCCATGAAAAATTGTTTAAGGGGTGCTATATGTTCACATTTACATTAGCTTGCTCTTTTATCCTACTGGCTTAAATTTTCACTTTGTTACTGATATTATCACCCCACAAGTAGTATTGCACTCCTTGCTATAAAGTACATTTGCTCTTCTGTGTCACTCATCATCATGGCTAGGCTTCACGAACGAAGATTTGGGAAGGGCTCTACCCACGCTTGCTGCAAGCACGCTGATGGC
>JAWWEU010000111.1:47280298-47333385 GCA_035583155.1 Acropternis orthonyx | reverse complement strand
TCACTTCTTTTAACTGAAACTCTGTCCCATTGGGAAGTGGTTGGCATTTTGCCAAGAGTCAAACCAAAACAATAACAGGCATCAATACGTATCTGCCGCCTGAGCACATACCACAGTCCCAAACAGGTTTGTATAGGCAAGATGAAGTTCATCTCACCTAACTTAGGCATGTAAAGGTTAACAAGTCACCTTATATGTGCCAGTCAACAATAATAAACACTTTGAGAGAGTGATTAATCTTACTGGTCTTAAGTGCTTAACTTTCAAATACATCATTTGGTAAGATGAATCACATCTGCAGTTAGTACAGCTATTTGTACGTCAGGTATATTAGAGCTCACACATCATGGAACAGGCTGCAGCCAACTTCCAGCTGCAGCACAGATGTCCTGACAGCATGCCATCATCACCTCACAGGATTGTCCACTTGGGTCCACACCCTGCTGCCCAACTTGTGCTTGCTTCAATGAACCGTGTCTGAGCCAAGCACTTTTCTCAGTACAGAATATTTTCAGATTCTTGCAACTTTTCCACTTAACCTGCTTTATGATTTAAAGTTCACATCCCAATATGGACTAGATTATATAGCTAGGGATTACAAGTTCTGCAAGATGAAGCTCTAGTTTTAAACTTTTGCCATTAGGCTTGTGCATTTTTTTTTATACTTGCATATTGCATTTCAACAGGTGTAGATCTGTATTAAAAGCCCTGCTTTAATGCCAAGTGGTTCAGAAGAGATGAAAGGTTTCTTCTTCCACAAACTCTCCCTTTCTCTATAGATATGCACTGCAGCTACACAGTGAATAATCACTTGGCTTTCATCTGCCTTTAAGGCTTAAGAATAGCAAAAAGAATATGTAAAAAAAGAAATGCCCAGAGAAGACTGTAAAAGTACAAATTAAAAAGCTGAAGCCAGGTAGCCAGAGTTTTGGGGATGTTTTGTTTTGATTTGTTTTGTTTTGTTTTCAGAGGCCTGCAATCTGACTGTAGTACCATGCCCTTTGAAATAATAAGTTTTGCTACATTCAAAACAGGCAGCAAGCCTCCAGCATTTATCTGACTCCTAAAATAAATGTATTTAGTATGGACAAAAGCTTGACTTTTCTGCTCACTTTTTGCTTGTCCAGAAAGATAGGAAAGAGTGTGACTAGAAAGGCACATTAGTAGAAGATACAGAACAGAGAAAAGGAGTGAAATCAATGTATAAGTCAATGAACAAACATGAAAATTAAATAGGTCACTTGAATGCCTTAAAACACTCTTTTTTCACATCACAGTGTTCTCACTGCAAAAGCCCTGACATTTTTGATGGTGCAGTTACAACCGGGAATCATAGCTTGTGGTTTGTATTTCTACACAAGCGTAGAGAGTAGCAGCAACTTTGACATTGGATTTACTCTGCTTGAGATTCTTCAGCTCTAACATGTGAATGACGCTCCATGCTCTGATGTGCTCAAACATTTCAAATTACTAAATACAGCAAGGCAGGGAACTTTTGAAGACAGTCCCAGACATCTGCAAACTTTACAGTTGCAAATTATTATTTCCAAGGCTGGTTTTTAAGGTCTGCCTCATGTATATATAAGCATATGTTGGCCAGGTGAAAATTTACAGCCAATGTATTCTTCCATTCCATGTAAATTGTGCATAAAAGACAACACGCTAAAAGGACTGTTGCAGAAGTGATCTAGGAAGTCCTTGGAAGTCTCAGAGACTGTTTTTATAGTACAGGACTGGGGACCTTGTACTCACACTTCTTCTTGTACTTTTTTAATCCCATGAACTCAGCTACATACTTTTAGTACTTTGAGTGGAGATGTACTTCCAGGAAGTCACGCACACACTTTCAGAAATGCAAACACAGGGTTGTGGTTTATCCTTTTATGCAACTCTAACAATAAAGGTAAAATCCTTTGTGAGCATTTCCATTAATATTCATACATCTTTGATGAGCAAGGTCTGGTCCAAATACAAAATAGTGCAAACATGAAGCATTGTAAAGCAGATGTCTGGGTTTCTTAAATGTTTCATATTTTCATTTGCATGAAAAGCTAGAAAGGATTGACTAAGGAATTAATTACATTATTAAAACTATAGCTGCACTGGTTCTAGACTGGGTTAGGGTAAAACAGAAGCTGATCTGGAATTAGGGGTCAGGATTCTGTTTCCAGCTTTGCCTTTGACCTGATGATACAATAACACAGCATTTATTTTTGTTGTGTCTCATAGGAGTAGTGACACTGCACAGAAGAAAAATGGAACTCATTTATCATGAAGCATATGAAAGCTCATGAAGTATTCAAGACCACTTGAATAACATTAGCAATTTGACAGTATTAGTAATGTGACCACTAGCAAATCAAGTATGGAAAAGACTGCATATTTAATTTTGCTATGAAAAAGCCCAAACCAGGAATTCTAAGATCTGATCTTTGTAAAATGCAATTTACGAGTTCTTCTTCTCTTTAATTTCTAGAAATCCAAAGACATCTAGAGGGAGTATTTTTGACAGGTGTTGTAGTGAAATACCTCTTAGAAACCCTGAGAATATAATGGAATCTGCCAGTGGACATAGGTTGTCTGGCATGTACTACTCACTAAATTACATTTCTCCCCTGCTAGTCTTACCACCTTTTCTCTTCTTTCATTTTGCAGGGACAAAAAGATAGACAATTTAAGATTTTCCTTTAAAGGCAAGAAACAGAGATGTCTTCTTATCAATGAAGAGTAGCACTAACTTGGTCCAACCATGTAATTTTTAAGACTTTCAGCATGCAGTGGCTAGTCCAAAACAAACCCATAACTGTGTATTGACATAATATTTTTGCACACAGTCTGTCACATACAGGTGATTCTCTTTCATGGACAAGGAAAGACAGAATTATGCCTTCCCTAAAGCCCATGCTCAAGTACTGTGTTACCCGAAATTTTGGAAGGTCATGTGTTCTATAAATACAACTTTTATGGGGGGAAAAATATAATTGATTTGAGAAAGACAGCTCATGCTGCCTTTGTAATGAGAAAACCCCTGAAGACCAGTGATAAAGAAACAGGCTGAACTAGCTTTTTGAAGAAGGTTTCAATTACTGCTTAAATCATGTGTGAGGAATTTCAAAACACAGATTGTAAATAAAGTTAACATTGATAAGAATAGTGTTTTTTTATAATAGTGTTTAAATCAGTGTTTTATTTTTCTGACCTATGACTTTTTTTATTCCTAACCCTTGTATTACAGCAGTAGTTTGTCATATAATTTGTATATAGATATGTGTTTTAAAAGACATCAAGCCTACCTCAACTATTCATGTTTTCAGTCTCAGGCCACAGGGAATCACACCCTCAGTCTAGACCATTTAATGCCACTATGTGTATAAGAGAGGAAAAAAACCCTAACAGGTATTTCCCCCCTCAAATTACCATGAAAATTCTGCTACTTTCAGAGCTGATATATTTAATTTTTTTATTTTTTTTTTTAGCCCAGCTAAACTAAGAATATGGCTAAACTGAGAGTTTTATTTGGACCCTTGTGAAGACTGTCATACATTAGCACATATGCTGGTCAGCTAGTAAAGCAAACAAACCAGACGTCTTCCTCTGGGGAAGATTTATGCTTGGTCTGGCAAGGTGTTCTGAGCATAAATCCATGCTAAGCAAAAATCATTGTGATACATGCAGGGATGGGTTGGGTTTGGAGACAGTATAGACACTGTAACACATCTGGGGCTCAGGACAACACCTTGACTAACACTCCTTAGTGCTGCACACACGCAGCTTGGGCATTCCTGTACTGTTTTCGTACAACACACACAGGGGACAAAGGTGTAAGAAGAGGTGACTTCGTGGTGCGAACTTTGTTATCTGACTTGCTCCATGGCTGACAAAAGAGAGTTCCCTCACTCAAGTTTGCCAGGGCCACGGTGCTGCCAGCCGCTTCATGAGCTGGCAACACCTACGGCCACACCTGTGAGCACGGCGGGGGAGCCCCTGAGGAGAAACTGTTGCCATAATAGGAAATTTCACTGACAGGACATCTGGAGCAGAAGCCTAAATATCGGTCCTATCTCTTCCCGGAGCTCGGCGCACTGGCGGTCTGCCCAAGCGCAGCTACCCTGAGAGAAGCGCTGCTGGCGGCAGCCGCACCGAGGATATTTAAGAAGAGAAACCAGACACACTCTGATCACGCCCGGACTGCTCACGACCGCGACAGGGCGAAGCGAGACAGGTGTGGGGAAGGAGCTGCGCCCGCACCCGCCCCGGGGCAGGCGAGGGCGAACCCGGCCGAGGGCTCGCCCTCCGTGGGCGGGGAGGGGCGGGAGCTCCTCCTCCTGCCCTGAACGGCGATCGCGGTGGGGCTGGGTGGTGGCGGGGAGGCTTAACCCGGCTCTGGCTGAGTCCTGAGCAGCGGTCCCCGATGGGGCTGGGAGCGGGCGGGCAGGCTTAGCCCCGCTGCGGCCGTGCCCGGAGCCAGCCATGCCCTCGGGGAACGGCACGGGCACCGCCAGCCGCCCGGCGCCCGCGGCGGCCGAGCAGGAGGTGCCGGGCGAGCGGCCGCTCTTCAGCGCCGGCACCTACGAGCTGCTGGCGCTGCTGGTCGCCACCATCGGCGTGCTGGGCTTGTGCAACAACTTGCTGGTGCTAGTGCTTTACTACAAGTTCAAGCGGCTCCGCACGCCCACCAACCTCTTCCTCGTCAACATCAGCCTCAGCGACCTGCTGGTGTCGGTCTTCGGCGTGAGCCTTACTTTCATGTCCTGCCTGAGGAGCCGCTGGGTGTGGGACGCCGCCGGCTGCGTCTGGGACGGCTTCAGCAGCAGCCTCTTCGGTGGGTGCCGGGGCCGCGGCCGCCGCCTGTGCTCCCTTGTGCCGCCGGGCCCCTCCGTGTGCCGGGGGTCCCACGGCCCGCCCCGCTTCCCAACTGTCCCCAACAGCCCCGGCCCGTCCCGGCTCGGCCCTCGGAGCTCCGGCCCGGCCCAGTCCAGCGGCCGCGGGGGCCGGGGCTGGGGGTCCCCTCCCGGTGGAACCGCCGCCGCAAGGCAGGGCTTTGGTGAGAAGGTGGGCGGTGTGGAGGAAGGCGATATCCCGAACAAAAAGTTAATTCTTCGGGAGTCAGTTTCTCGGCCTCCCGCCCTCGCCGCTCTAAGGGGACGCTTAGGGGAAAGGGTAGCACGCGTTGTTAGAAGGGGCCTCGGGTTGACCGAGGGTCGCGCAGACTTCGTGAGCATAAACGATTGTGTGCTGTAGGGGGAAGCGCTGCAACCTGAGGTTGGGGGGCACTGAGGACTCGGGGTGTGGGGTCAGCAGTGTCCGCCCCAGTGGAACAGGTGGAAACCTGGCTCGCCCTGTGGCAGTGCTCCCGCAGCCCTCCCGGAGTCCGGACTTGCCTGGCTATAAAGCTACGCAGCCTGTGGCAGCGCCTTGAACTTCTTTATCCATATGTGAAATTCGGGTACTGTCTTTCAGCAATAACGGTGTCACCACTGGGCTTTGACAAACTGCTTGTTCCTGTGAGATTTTAGCACTGCAGAAGGAGTACTTATGCTATTTCCATTTTCAAAACCTATAAGCTCTTCACTGATTTCCTTCCTGAAATTCATGCGTACCCTTTGCAGAAGTCTATGGAAGAGTACGTGGCAGTCCAGCTATACACATGCAGTCTGTTAAAATTAATATGGGTTTGTTTTTATCAGTAAAAAATGCTGCAAAAGAATAAGGTTGTGTTTCTAATGGTGAAAGTAAACGGCTAATCAGTAACCAGAGCTAAAGCTCATGACAGATTTTTTTTCTGGGAGAGGTGTATAAATTACAGGTGGATCACAGTGTACCCATGCAATGTGTATGCACTGAAAATCGGTTCCAATAAGGCACATTAAAGTCTTCAGTAAGCTTTGTAGTTTTCCTGCATACATAGTCCTTTTTTCACATGGTACTGTAGTCTGCCTTTGGTGGGCTATTGGAGGAAGGTGCATGGTTGCTCCTGGTTGATTTGACTGCTGCTGCACAGTGCAGCAATAATGTTACATCTTGGAAGTTATGGTGGATGCAGGATGTAATTAACCATTTGTGGAAGGTTTGGTGCTGCATGATTTCTGTGGTGCACAGCTCTCAGACATCTGTGTAGCTGTTGTTATGGGGGAAAGTAGTAGAGAACCTTGCTAGCATAAGTCTGTCTGCATCACTCAGCCTATTCAAATACTGGAGACACTTAAGTGTCTGACAACCAGAATTCTGGCAGGCAACTGAACATAAACCTTACACAGGAGATGTAAAGTACAGTTCTGTTTCTATCTTTATCTCTTACATATTATACTTACTATTTTTGATTAAGTCATTTCCCATATGGGTTCAAAAGATATATAGTAGGCTTAATGTTAAAAACTAGGCTATAATAATCTCATACCATCTTCCAAAATAGAAGAAATAGAAACAATGGAGTATGTAAATTGGCAAGCAAATTGTTTGACCACATGTGGTTTTTAATTTCTGTTCATTTTGGGGTGTGCTAAATACTCTGTTACTATAAATATATGCAGTGTTGATGCTTTCCTTCATCCCTTTATTTAATAAATTTGTTCCCAAAGAAATGTAGGCAAATTCATGGGCCTTATCTAGAGAGTAGGCTCCTTAGTGTCAGTGGTTTGCAAAATTATGTCTTCCTGTGGTTGGTCATGTTACATTCCTCTTCCATAATGTGTTTCAGGGGAGGAATTATTTTTTTTATCATTAGAAAAGTGTGTGTTTGTGTGTAGTTCCTCATGTGGAATTGGAGAGTAAATGCATAACTTAAATTCAGGCATCGTTCCTGAACATTAGTTTTTTTCAGCAGGCATGTAAAGGACTAGAAAATATTCAGCTTGGTGTTATAGTTGGATGGTAACCAATAAATTGATGTCTAATCTTAACCTTTGCTTTTGTATGCAGTATTGTTTTCATATTCTTATCTGGAAATAGAAGGATTGTTCTTTTCTGTTTTTGAAGATAAGTGATTCCGTACCTGCATAGGAGTGCAGGGGCATGTCAATGCTGAGGGGAAAAAAGAAATAAATGATGCCCTGCAGCTAGCATCACACTGTGTTGGCCATCTGGACTATTGCCACCACAGCTTCTATTTTCATTTTGTAATGTGCCTTTGAAAAGGGCAGTAATTTGAAGGGTTTTTTTATTTATTTTTATGTGTTTAGTACTTTTTGTTGTCTGGGGATTCTGGGTGGGGTGTTCTGGGTTTTTTTCCTTTGTGTGTGTGTGTGTGTGTATGTTGGGGTTTTGTGTGGTTTTTTTGTTTTGTTTTTGTTTTTTTGTCTGGTGGGAGTGAAGGTACTGATTGAAGATTTTATTCAATGTAACTAGGTACTATATTTATAAATATACTTCTCCTGTATATAACAGCTCCAGTCACCTATTATCTTGAGGTGATGGTGGTGGGAAAAGTAATGTAATGGAAGTCTTGCATCGGTATTACCTGACAGGGCTTCTTAAAGCATAACACTCTCCCCAGGAACGTTTGAGAATACAAAGTATGGTCATTGATCAGAAGACATACAAAACTGACAGCTTTTAGAAGTGAAGTTCTCATTAACTAAGCAGAGTATTTACAGCTGTGCAGTGTTCAATTGCTTGGTAAGCCAGAACGACCTAATAAAGATGTTTCTAGAATAAAGTGGTGGTAGCTCTGATACCATGGGCATGCAGTCTATTAAATCATAACAGATCGTGTGAGGTCACTTTAGTGCTGTGGATGTGTCCTGGGATTGGACCCAGTCCAGCTTGTTTTACATGAGATGACCAAAACCTGCCTATTTACAGCTGTGCAATTTCATTCTTGGGTATGAACTTAGATGTTGCTATGTGATCTTTCAGTGCCAGCCTTCCAGGTCCGCAGGCTGTTCAGTCTTAAGTTAAAATAAGAGAATCCTTATGCACCTTTTTTCCTTGGAAGAACAGCCCCTAAGCCCCAATACTTGGTGTAAGTTGTCCTCTGCATTTGTTTACCTGCAAATGAAAGGTTACCCTGACAGTAAACAAATTTGGGATAAATTATTAAATCTCCTTTTTTTTTTTTTAAAATATGATTTTCATGTTAAATTCAGAGCTAAGTCTCACAAATTTTAAAAATGAGGTTATTTCTAATTTATCTACTTGATCAGGAATCACTTTGAAAATCATGATCATGCAGCTTTTTTTTAAATTTCTCCATGTATTTTTACAGGGTTTTTGCTCATACTGTTTTGAAAGCCAAGCTTCAAGGTATTGCTGTTTTGCTCTTAAGGGTGTCAATATGATTAAATATATGGGTGGCATGTGTGCTTACAGTAAACTGGTAACATCTATACTTTCAGAAACCTTTGTTACATAATGCTGACAACATTTTTCTTCCCCTCACAGCAACAAGGAGGGCCCCCTCTACACTTCTAATAATTTTGGATTGGAGAACCTAAAAATTTTTTTTCTTGTAAGAGTGCTTCTCATTTCACCAGCCAGTTGGAGGCACATGAGATCCAGAACACAGACAGTGTAAGCAGCTGTTGTTGGTGGTCTGAAACTTTTAAGTTGAGAAAATGGCAGCAGAACTGCAGATTCTGTCTATAAATATATGGCTGTTTTTTGTGTTCCTTCTTCTGTGTTCTTTTGTGTTTGCTTCTGTGTTATCTTAACTTTGTCATGACACAAGCCCATCTGCTTCTTGAGTTGCATTGTACAGATCAGAACTTGCTGTTGGTGCTGCTGGCTACTTTTTCTGGAACTTGAAAGTTTTTAACTGAACCTTTAGAAGGAACAGAGATCTGCTTTCTACAATGCAAAATTGATCATTTTGACTACTGAACATCTGTCTTTGTCACATGTGTAACAATCCCTATTTTCTTTCACTCAGTAGAGTATGAAGTCATGATACAGGTTAGGTACAGATTTCTTCACATCAGAGACTGTGTAAAGGGATTTTTTTGTTATTACAAAGCCATCCTTAACACCTCAGATAGTAGTGTAGGGAAAATGACATAAATGATTAACTGACAAGTCTTAGTCTAAGCTTTGATGACGTAGTTGTCTGTTTTAGGCAGTAATCCTCATTTAATTTTGTTATACTGAGTTCCAGTGCTTTCTTTGTAACAGGTGATGTATCCTGATGTAATATGCTTCAATTAAGTCATGTATTTATACCAGGGGAGGTCACCTTTCTGTAGTTGTGTGCAGTCAACTCTGTGCCAGTCCCATTGTATTTGCCACCCTCTCCTTATGTAAAAAGCTTCTAATTTTTTTCCCAGTCCATAGTCAACCAAGCTGTAAATACTGGAGATCTGTGTAATCTCTTTATCTGATTTGGTAATACAACTCATACCTGGGAGGTTTGCTGTCTATCATAGAGAGCATAGGGTATAATTTCTAGAGAGGACACCTCTTTATGTGCCTCTGTTGGCTTCTCACAGACAAGTTGTTTTTTTTTTTTTTTTTTGAATAACAGTGATGGTCAGAATTTGATGTGTGCAAGAGAAATTTGTATCCTGCCCACCCACAGGCAGTGGATGTCTGCTTTAATGCCTTCTGTAGAGAGGAATAGGCCCTGAGGGTTTTGAGGTAAGCTAGTCTGGTCACGTGGAGCATACACACATACCTCGCAAACATAAATCACTTCAACTGCAAGTAATGGCAACTAAACCATCTGCCAGTAGTAGTGTTCTAACACTTTCTGGTAAGTTTAATTGAGCAAAGGAAGAAAGGAGTGAAAAAAACCAGTTGATAACAGGAAAAGTGTTGAGGAACACGTTTTTCTGCAGCAGTTTCTTGCAGAAGATTGCATAATAAGGGTGTACTCTGGGGTGGGCTTTATATTATGAAACATTGATTGTGTTTGAAAGGCTAGTGTGACTGAAGTGTGATTAGAAACTTCTGTGCTTCCTAACTGTGAGCTGTTCTTGTAAGGGTGAAAGAACACTGCCAGCTTTTAGTGTCAAATTAATTAGAAGTATTATGTCCCTTCTGGACGAGTCACCATTGGTATACAGGAGGTAGATCTTGATGAGCTACCAAGTGAATGTTAACCCAGTGTATCCTCCATTCCAGTAATGTGAACTAGAGGATGCAAAAAATTGTAAGTAGTTTTACAGAATGTACTTTCCTGTGAAAAGCTACTATGTGTACAGCTGAGGTTCTTTTATTTATTTGTTTTAAGGAAAAATTATACTACCACCCCTGCCCTACACTGGGGCAAAATACTGAAATAAGGATTAATTGCCAGAATGTGTCCTGTAGACCTGCCTTCAGTTACAGCCTATTTTAAAACAAAGCAAAAACATTTATTTGTGTATAATTGTTAGCTACTTCATTGAAGGGTCTCTCTGCACAGTGACAGAATGATGTCCTGTGCCACCCTCGTGCATTACCAATGTATGTTATATGCCCTGATTTAATCTCACTAAAAGCATTTTCTATGATTACTCAGCAGATGGTTTTAGGGTCTTGTATTACAGATAGCTGGAGATTCAATCAGCATGCTTTCAGCTTTAGCAATTTTTTCTTTTTTTTAAAAAGTGAGTTAAGCACTTGCAGGATTGAATCTGGAAGAGTTGATTTATTTCATTGTAGTTTTATTGGACAGGTGCATATAAAATATACTTGAAGTCTATTATGTCTAGGAGAAATGGTTTTTCACCTACTTAGATTTGAATGCGGATGTTAAAATTGGTTGAAACATTAGAAGTGGTACATAGTTGTCACCTAAAACATATTGTAACACCTAATTGCTGAATTCAAGTAGACTGGTTATATATTTTGTAATACAGAAATACAGTGCAATAGCAGCTTGTCTTGCCATAGACTGAAAGTTACTTCTACTAAGTTGCTGCTGTCTAGTTTTTCAAATGTGAAGAAAGTGAGGATGAATTGCAGAAGAGTGGCTTTTTGATTAATTATGAAAATAGCAATTCAGCACTTGGGTGTAGGTCAAGGATTAATTGATAGAGAAAATATGTTCTTTAACAGAAGTCATCATCTGTCTCTGAATTGAATTTTATTTGCTACATTATGCTGCAGTTGTTCTGTAGAGATGCTCAGTATTCAGGAATATGTATGCAATACCATCTCTGTCCAAATTAGAAGCCATGTTTGGGAGCTGGGGAGCAATATGGCAAACCAGGAAAATAAGATGTAGATTGCATAGAGGGGGGGAAAAACTGTTGTGGTTGTTAGAACTTGTTGAAACAAACAGTTCTGAAGGCACTGCAGTGTATTTTGTTCTAATTAAGGCTTATAGAGTCAGAATATACACATGGTGTGGGCCCATGCAGCACAGCTCAGGTGGGTTTTGCAGTCTTCTCCATGAAGACCTACACCGTGCAGCTTGAAGTATTTAATGATGTATCCAGACTAATATAACTCCTGAAGAAACCTAGAATACAGAAGAAATAATTGTCACATATGATACATAATCAAATCTGGACGTTTGGTAGGAAAACAATAAAAATGGCAAAAATGAGAAATTTCTTTCAAAAAAAATCCAAACAACAAGTGGCTTATCACTCCTCCCCTGATTTGGAGTGGCTGACTACTGGAGAAGAGGAAGAGTTGCAATGCGGAAATTGCCTGCTGGTGACTTAAACAAGAACACACTTCAGTTTTGCTACATTTAACTGCAGCTTAAATGAGAATGACCCCATTTGTGCTAGGGTAATTAACAGGCTTCAATCAGAGCTAAAACTTATGTTTATAATTGGCAGTTACAGACACAAGTATTTTCTGAGATGAAAGTCTGTGTATGAGACATGCACCATCTGTAAACACTGAGCAGGCAAGTCTTTCAGAAAGAGATAGGGAGACTGATTTGCTAGTAGAGTAAATCAACCCTCAGAATCTTGGGCCTCAGGCTTGAATCAAAATACGTACTTCTCCAATACCTCAAGAAGCTTTAAGCATAACAAGATTTGTTTCAGCTAAAAGCTAAAAACTGGTTTGAAATGCATTTTTTTGCTAAGAGGGGGGCTAATATCCAAACAATAACCATAATGGCTTTCTGTAACATTTTTTTTTAATCAGCATATTTCATCATATTAAAATATGCAACTCACTCAGAATGAAATCTAAATAATTTCTGGAAAAGATGCTGGGTGGGAGGGTGGGTGGGAACAGGGAGGGAGGTAAAATGCAGTTCTTTCCTCTGCACTAGGTCACAGAAATTGGATCATACATGCAAAATGGAACCATACCCTTTCATAAATCATATATGAGATAGCCGGAAGCAGCATGAGAACATGCATGAATGTGAGTATGTTGTGGGCTAAAAAAGGCAAGGTTCTTGCAGGTGAGAACTGCCACCCAAGTGTATGGCATTATGCAAAGCACTGCATTTCTGTGGGCACAGCACAAGAAGACTTGCACCTGTGTGCTCTGGTGAAATCTCTGCCAAATTTTATTAGGTAAGGCTGTTATGTTCTGTGGTTATAATGGGCATTGTTATCTGTCCTTTGCCAGCCAACCCAAACTGGCTTAAAATCAATGTACTGGAGGGAGCATGGGGTAGAGGAGAGCGAGGATGGAAGATGAAGTCATCTTTAGCTTATAATGGCTTGAAACAAAAGGTTCACGGTTGCTTCATAGAAGTGGTAATAGGCCAGTTTATTGAAAGGGCTGGTGTCAGAAAGTGGCTTGTAGGAGTAGTGACAGATACCTCAGTAGACATATGTATTAGATGCTTAAATTTCATTATTTTTGAATGAACGGACTGTGTTCTCACATCTTTTATGGTAGCTGAAAACCTTTGTGGTCATAGATTTGCCTTTTGATTTGATTTCTGAGCGTGCAAAGATGAAAAACATTAGTTGTACTCGCTAGTGACTTGTATTCCCATTCTTTCCCACCAAAATGTGTGATATGAAAGAGTACATTCATAGGCAGCAGAATTAAAAAAAAACAAAACCACCCAACACCAAAGATGGAGGAATATAGAGACAGGTTTCTGTGTGTAAGTGGAGAGACAGGATGGGAATGGCTCTGAAAACAGACTTTAGAGAATCTTTGAGAGAGTGACAAGTATTCTGCTTACATGACATTTTTTTGGTGTGTGTGTCTACTCTAGGTAACATTGTGCAGTGCTTCTGCCGTATCAGATAAAACACTGAGGAGTCAGCTCCTATTGCTTGAATTGAAAAGTGTCAGGTCAGTGCTATGGGGGAATTGTGGCATCTGGCCAGACACGTTATGTACTTGAAGAATATTCCATCTGCTTATCGTGTGAACTACCCAGGACCTAGCCTTGCAAAGAGCTGATCCACACTAGGGTGTCACATATGAAAGACACCCTGAAGTCTGCTAAGGTAACCAACATACAGCTGAATACCGGATGCATGCTACAATTCATCCTGAGATAATATTGTGGATAACACACAACCACCAGCTTACGCTTCCTCCCCTGCGTCAGAGACCCTCAACCTCATAGGATACAGAGTCTCATAAATTGCTTCCTCTTATAGCATGAATATTAGGCATAGCTACCATAGCATTGCCAGCTACATGTTTACCAGTCTCTGTGCTTTATTTAGTATAGGACTAGTTTAAGGCCACTTGAACCTGTTCTTTAGTGTTAAAGTTCTAAGATTGTTTTGAAGCTTGACATCACAGCTAGAGTCAACATGGAGAAAGTAATGTTAAGAATTAATCCATATTGGGGAAAAAATATAAGTATGTAGTTTGCTCCATTAAATCCATAACAAGGTTTTATTTTTCACTCTTTCTAGTGAGTTGTTTTTAGCACTTGTCTTGGTGTGTAATTCCAGTTGCTAATAGAAATCAAAACCTTGTGTTTACTTCTGTTTTAACCTGAATTAACTAACCCAGGTTAACACTGTGAATTTATCATTTTGTTACACTAGAAGCAAACTTTCAAACTTCTTTGCAATTTCTTCATCTGAATATGCAACTATGACTGGAAGTGATAAATCAATACCATACCACTCAGTATTGCTCAGATTTACCTAGAAGTTCAATGAGTAGACAAAAGAAGGTTATAACAAATAAGACCATTTTCCTCTAATGAAAATCTGAATGTCATCCAAACTAAATTACATCTTTATGGAGGCTTGCATAGAGTTTGAAATTCAAGGTGTCTACAGGTGTATGTTATCCCTAGTTGTTTTTAAATATAGGTTATGTCAAGAAGGCTTAATGACCACTGAAAAAGCAAAGAATGTTTTAATGCCCAGTACAGAGAACTTCATCTCAACAAGGTGTACATTTGAAATATGATTCATTTGGTGGATCTGATGGGTTAGCAGATTTATCCACACCACAGATGACCAGTGCTTTTGATTGCTTTAGACACAGTCCTGCATTTAAGCCCCTTAACTGCGATCATTTAACCATTCCCTCCATCTTTCCTGACATAAGCATTGGGGAAAATCCAAAATTAATAATGGATGAACTCCTTAGGTACAGAGGCTCCACTAATGTTTAATATTAATTTTGCTTGAATGAAGGCTTCAGGATTCACTTTTTGCAGTGAACCATAATAAACTTCAGCCTTCTCTATAGCTTCTTTTATATTCTGGACAACAAGATGATATGCATTACATTTAATGAAACTATGATGCAAAGATGAATTTTTATATATTTGTTTCAAGCTTTAACTGGGTATCTGAAACCACCCTTACAATTCTGTTACTTATCTGGTAGAACAGAACACATCATTCTAGAGGATTAGTTTTAAAAGAAAACTAGAAGAAATGGAAATTATTTCGATAAAACAGCTTTGGCTTTAAGGGCAAACTGATAAATATGCTTGCAACATGCATGTTTGATAGCTATTAGTGATTCAGAAACTATTTTCTTTAAAGATGAAAAATCCATTTAAAGACTGACTTCTAGACCTTTAAGAAATGAGCTCTTAAATCCATTTGTGAGTGACTTCAAAATGAACTTCTTACTATCCATCTAGCTAGGTCTTGTGGGAAGCTCTGCTTTACTTCTTGAAAGCTTTGACTTTATTTGCAAGTTTAACAATTACTTTATAGCTGTATCTTTAGATGTTTTGTTTGTTGGTTGTCTTGTTATTGTAATTAATAGGTTAAAAGACCAAATTTAATAGAATCCTAGATTACCATGGGGAAACAAGCAACTAAGTTAAAATAATCTCAAAAGGAACTGAAACTCTTTAATTTGTTAATCATGATTAAGAGTTATAAACTTCCAGCAGTGCTGTCTAGGATGTTGAATAAGTCATAAATGTGCTTGAAACTGTCCCTTAACATCAGAGCTAATCTCCAATCACATTACATTCACCTACCAAAATGTGTAAATTCACCCTTCCTCACTTCTCATTTAATTATAATTTCCCCATTTGAGAAGAAATTTTCCATTTTTGGGATCAAGTGCAGCAGAGGTACAGGTGATTACTCAAATAAGATATAAGTAACTCATTAAATATATGTTGGATTTTTTTAAATTTTTCCTTATGCAGAAATTTGGTTGGAACTTGACAGTGCTATTAGCATACAGAAAAAAACCCTGCAGACTGTCAACATGCATGTTGCACACTGACTGTGGCATATTGAGCTTGAACAGACTTTTTTCAAGGTTTTTTTGCCACTGTGAGTGTTACTGGTTCATATCATTTACATGTGGAGGTGACAAGCTCCCGCTGCTTATAGCCGTATGAGACCCTTGGGCATTTTGCAGCTTCATAATAGAATTTGTTGCCATGAAGTGCACACACAAAGTAGCCCAAATTTCCAATAATTGTGAAACTCCAATAACATACAAGGTATTCAGTTGTTCCTGTGGGTCATTCACAGATATGACAGTCAGTTAATGCTTTTATGGTCTATCCATGAGGCTAAAACTCGAAGTTTTTGTTAAAAATATCAAATAGGCTTTGGTTGCATATTGATGCATAGTGCAAAAGGTGCATGATGGTGGGGGGGGGGCGGGGGGGGAATTCAAGTTGTTTTCTGTTCTAGTCTTACCTTTGCCTGTATTAAAGTCCTATTAAAAAACAATGGACTCCCTCACCCTTGCATACCAAACTGGCCCTTATTATTAACTTATTTTTAGTGGAACATAAGCTCCTAAGTAATTTTGACAGTTTTTGATGATTCTAGATACTGAAAATAAAGAAGTAGATGAAACTTTTGCAAGCTGGAAAACTGTTGTCAAGAATTACAGTCATTATTTCTATCCAAAGCAAGAGTTCCCCCATTTGTGGTATAACAGAGCTGTGCAGCTGCTTGTATTTTGAGGGCTTAAATAACTTTTGGTAATAATATTTGAAACCTTGAAATCACAGGCTTAACCTTTAAATTATGCAGACTTTGTGCAGTAAAATAAAAATCAATTTTGTCTTGTACAGATTTTTGCAAGTTTTGTTTCTTTTTGAACAAAAAAAGATGTCAAATCATACAGTATACTAATAAAGATATTCATAGAATCATACAATACCAAGTTGGAAGGTACCTCAAAGATTGTGTGGTTTGACCTTTCCTGACAAAAACATGGTCTAGACATGATGATCCAGCATCCTGTCCAGCTGAATTTTAGAAGTCCAGTGCTGGAGAATGCACCGCTGCCCTGGGGAGGTTATTTCAATGGCTTATTCTTACTGTGGAAAATTTTCTTCTTTTCTTCGATCAGAATCTCCCTGGGATTTTCTTTACTCCCCAGAAAAAATCTTCTGCCCATTTAAAAATATATTTACTTAGGTATGATGCACACTTGCAAGATCTATTCTACCTGTTGAAGGCACTGAAATTTTATTTTCTTAGGAATTTATTTGTTGTATAGCCCACTGTAGAAAAAACAAGAAAACCCAAATAACTCTTAAACATAATTATCTACAGCATTTTCCACCAGAATTAATGTGTTTTTCCTCGTAGTTATGGACTTTGTCTTTCTAATACAGGTTTTAAAACTCATCTCCTTAGGACAGATTTTTGTATTCCTGTGCTTACAGGTATTTCTGCATGTTATCTACCACAATTAAAGAGGCAGCCATGGCTCCACAGCGTGCAAGGAGCTTTTTTTTTCTGAATGAAATTCCCCACATTTTTTTCTTGTCCTGTAAAGATATTCTGTTTCCAATTTCTATTTTTATGGTTAACTACTTCAACCTCCACTTCTTACTGCTATGACCTTGTTACAGCAGAGAACCTGCATCAAAGAGGAATTTATTGTAATATACCGTGACCTGCATTTCTTGCCTCATGTTTGCATTCTACCAGACACTTCTTGAATACCAACAGAGCAGGGATTTGCATTTTTGTGCATACTGTCCAAAAGGGTTTCCAAAGTCCCATTTACAGTTCAGGGAGGAAAACTTAAGTATGTCTTTGAAGAGCAGTGGTTTCAGACTGAAAGGAGCTTGATATAAAACTGTTTGAAGATCTGTGTGCACGTACTGAGTTTTGGAGATGCTGAGCATCCAGTGCCTTCCTTGAGAATGTCAAGGACTGAGTAAATTATTGTTTCTGAACACCTGTACTTCCAGCCAAGCGTGTGTGCTTTTGATTACTCTGTCATGGCTAGAATTCAGTACTCATATAAAAATGGATGGGGAAATATTAAAAGTACACAGGGATGTTAGTAATTGAATACAGTTCCAGGGAGAAGGAAGGTGGTAAAGAACAAGAGGTTAATTTTGGAATTCTGACTCACCATCCTGAGGAGCTGTTCTTCCTCTCCACTGATCACAGATGAAGGCTTGGTGCACTGTGTAAGCAAACTGAGCCTATAATTGAGTGATGTGAATTTTCCCCCATAAACATGTCTGTGGATGATTTTCATAACTGTCAGGTAAAAATTTGTAATTCCTAATATTTTGACAAGAGAAATAGGAGGGGAACTCCTTTCTTTAACCTTGTGTTCAGGAATTAAACTGTGTTTGATTGCATGTACTGAGCCAGTACAAGAGTAGAATAGTACCTATAAAATTCTGTATTTATTTTCTAATGGCTGCTAATATTTTGCTTAATTCCATAGTCTTCAATGTATTTTCAGTGTGTTAGCTCCCACAAAATGTCATGAAGGACTCCTTTTCAACTTCATGTAAAAAAGAACACAAACCAACCAAGCCTTAAGTCTTTTGGAAACCTTCTAGACTACATTTACTAGTCCGATTTCTCTTTCAGGCCTTGAGAATGAAATCTACAGCAATGATTTGTACAAGAAAAAACCACACAAAACTAACTGTGAAAGGCTACTGCATGCCCAACAATATCTACTTTTTGTGATTAAAGTTTAAAGACAACTAGCAGAAAAGTACATATTAAAAAAAAGTTTCATTTTGAAGACATCTGTGACAAGAATGTGGCACTTTTTCTTTCAGAGTGAGAAGTCCTTCCTGTTAATCAAGAAAGCTTTCTAAACTCACTACTTGTAAAAAGGAATCCTTTGATACTTGAAGGATTAAGGAACCTTTTCAGATATTTTGAAGCATATACTACTGTGATATGATATACTTGGTTAATAATACACTGGTTTTGCTGTTGAATACCTTGACACAGAGGAGATGTGTTTATCTAGATTTTGTTACTCTTGGTTGCCTTCCAAAATCCATGTTGCTGGTGCTTCTGTGGTGTTGTTAATTTGTCTTCAATTAGTGCTTATCCTTTTTTCAAAGTGAGATCGGCTATCTGTGATATCCTTTGAAAGTTTCTGTTCAGTAACAAATGGTTCTTCTTTTTTTGGTAGTGAAATCTGCAGTTACCCTTCTTACAGCTGTATATATGCATGTCAGTCATGGCAAATATGACTGTACTTGAAGAAATTAAATGTCGTGCATATGCATGACAAAGTACTTGTACTTCGTATTAAATAAAATCTATACAGATTGAGACACAAGTATTTGTAACCTCACAGAGTGCTGTGAAATACACCTTTTTTGTTGTTTAAGAAGCTGTGCATATGAGCTTGATGACTACATTGTAACAGATGTCAGGTGTCTGACAGGTGCCTGATGGGCAGTTTGGTTTTTGATCATCAGGTGTCACAGACCATTGAAACAGAAATCGTTACATCCTAACCAAGACAGCATTGCCTTGACTTCATTAAATTATAAAAGTCTCTGAGTAGGGTATTGCTGAGAGCTGAAAATACCATGTGACTCCTGTCATAGCACGTTAATAATTGTGTAGTGAGTTTGAGGTGGATAGAAATGGAAGAGAGTGCATAAATAAATGAAGACTGATACTTTCATGAAAGCAGCAAGATAGAAAAGCATACTCAAAATAACCTAATGTCTTTCAGATGGAACACCTTCAGCAATGTAACACTTGCTTTCCTGATTGTTGTTTTTTGCAATGGAAAGGTTTCCACAATATCTTGAAAGAAGCTAGAATTTTTCTAGTCTTCTTGTTTACGTTAAAGGTGCACATCTATGCTTTCAGTTGGTGAAAGTTTTCTTTAATTTCCGTCTTAACTCTAAATTCGTTGTTTCTAATAGATTTTCTTATTGCTGATTATCTCAATTTTATATAGTAGCTTTTTCTTTTAAAAACAAACCCTATAACAACTGCAAGCAGGAAAAATGCCAAACCTTGGACCATGAAACCTCACTTAATCAAGTAATATTTAGGAAGAAGTATTAGCTTAGTCTCTTTTTTTTGGTCCTACTTCTTGGCCATTTTACATTAGGATCAGATGTCACCTTCCTGCTCTGAGTAGTTTTGACGTTAGTGATTTTGTTTGACCTTGTAGTTAGTGAGCAATGGGGTGTCACCCAAAAGTCTTATTGATGCTAGATTCACAATATGAGCTAGCTAATTTTGAGTTAACGTGCTAGCAAAGGAAACATCCAGCAAGAGGACTTCATTTGCCATGTTTGTGATTAATTTAAATGTTTTTCTGTATTTTTTTTTACAGGAATTGTTTCAATTATGACTCTCACTGTTCTTGCCTATGAACGCTACATTCGAGTAGTCCATGCAAAAGTGATTGACTTCTCTTGGTCTTGGCGGGCTATCACCTACATCTGGCTGTACTCATTAGCCTGGACTGGAGCACCTCTTTTGGGCTGGAACAGATACACACTGGAAATTCATGGACTAGGTTGCTCAGTGGACTGGAAGTCAAAAGATCCCAATGATACCTCCTTTGTACTCCTTTTTTTCCTTGGATGTCTAGTAGCACCTGTTGGGATCATGGCATATTGCTATGGCCATATTCTATATGCAGTAAGAATGGTAAGTTAATTCAAATAAGATTTCTCTTAATGTAATATTTTCAGTGAAAAAAAAATTTGAAGCTGCATATTAAGCCTGGATCTGGGCCAAACTTGCACTCTAACTTGCTATTCAGACTTTTCAGTGTTTAATGTTCATCTGTGTCAGGCACCACTGGGAAGAATGTATGATTGGAGGAGAACCAAACTAGACCTACCAAGGTCTGTTTGCTGTGCTGTTTTACTGGGAGGAAGATTAGGGAACTGCTTATGCTCACTAATCTACATCAAATCCTCACTTGAAAAAAGAGAAAAAGAAAACTCTGCAGTTCTCCTGATTCATGAACTCTCTCTCTTACTCATCCAAGTGGAGATAAAGCCCTGTTAAAATAGTTCTCCATGTTAAGGCAACAGCTTTTAATTCAGTCTAGATCCTCAGTATCAGAAAGGGTTATTGATCCATATTCTGTGGGTAATTAGCCTGGACTCATTCAAGTAAACCGTATCGGCACAACTGATAACTTACAGAGACTGCTCACGTACATGTCCCATCTTCTCCTCGTTTTATGACTCAGATAACGCTGGAACCCTGCTGCCTAGTATTCTGCTTTAGCAATTTCATAATTTTAGGGTAACAAAGGGGCAGAGCAGTTACATCTATTTGTGAAATTTTCTTCTCTAAAGACTTCTGGTGGAACAAATCTACAGGATTGTCTAACTAATCAGACAAAGGACCACTAAATGTAAACTGAACTTGCTCATGCCAGTGGATGAGGACAAGTTATTTTTCTAAAATACTTACAATGGTAACTGCAGCGTGTTTTGTTACATCATTGGATTGGTTGTTTTCTAGTAGATTTGCTATTCTGTTTTTCTTCAGATTGTATTTTTATGCTTAATATAGACAATAAGTCTGGGAAGCATGATGTAAACTTCCAGAAGAACTGTGGTTCACAAGATAAGGTGATAGTTTTAGACACGGATTCTGTCTGAGGCTAAGTTAGTGAATGTATAACTAGTATAGTGAATATAGAACTATTCAGTTTCAAGTAAAACATAGAGCTATTTTACTTTACCATTTTTTCTTCTACAGCTTCGCAGTGTAGAAGATTTCCAGACTGTTCAAGTGATCAAACTTCTAAAATATGAAAAGAAGGTGGCTAAAATGTGTTTCTTGATGATCTCCACATTCCTTATTTGTTGGATGCCCTATGCAGTGGTCTCCCTCCTGATAACATATGGATATAGCAATCTTGTAACTCCAACAGTAGCTATCATCCCATCTTTCTTTGCCAAGTCAAGCACTGCTTATAATCCAGTCATCTATATCTTCATGAGTAGAAAGGTAGGTAAATTAAAGATTTTCTTATTTGAATGATTAATGGCCAGTATCATAGTTTTGGAGCTTAGATATGACATATTTTAATCTGAAAAGCTTAAATTTTTTAAAAATTTGAACAGCTAGGACAAATGGTGACAATCTAGTAGAATTAAAACCCTTGATGGTGCTTAAAGTACTACCTGATTAGAAATTGGATTTGCTCATATGTTGGACAAACATATGAGTAATGAATTCAGACATTTAACCCACATGGAAGGGATGGGAACGAGTGTCAGAATTTAAGTATCTATTTTTGACAGTGTATCCAAGAAATGGACTACAACTAGGAGCCCTTGTTTGAATCACTCCCATAGCACAACAGAACTCCATCAGAGAAAATTCAGAATATCCAGTGTCTGTTTTTCAGGAAGAAAAGAAACTTGCCTCTGACTTTTGTGTTATGGCACCACAAGGACTGAACAACTCAGCATAGTATTTCAAATATTATACCAGTAACCTTTCTCAGAGCTTCATGGCATTCAAGGCCAGAATTTCATGTTGATGACAGTGAAATGTTTTTTGGAGACAAATTATGTACTGTTAAGAAGACATACTTATCTAAGTGAAACCAGTTTTTTTTTTTTCGTCTGCTTCTGTAGTCTTCATTATGAAAAGTAGGCTGCTGATTTAATGGTGGTAACTAGCTCATTTCAATGCTTTACAGAGTAAAGCGTGCATGGGAGTATTTGGAGTTTTCAGTGGCAGGTCAAATATGTGGAAACTAGAAAACTATACATCTTTCTGTAAATCATCATAACTGTGAAGATAAGCCCTGATTGCAGCTAAGTGGTGTTGGTGAATTTATTCAGACATCAAAATACTTCACCATAACCAAGAACACTAACTTGGTGTTAGTATCTAACTAGCTTAGTATTAGTTATTAGCGCTAACACTAAGTGTAAAATGCACATGGTAAACTTCTGAAACCAAGATTGCACAGAGTTAAAGATATCTGGAGTTAAACAGAATCACTTGGCAAAGGGTAAACCACATGAAGGATTTCTAGAAGGATTTTCTTTACCTTTTAACTCATTATAGAGATGGAGTTCTCGCTTATTTCCTACACTGGTTTGCAGTTGCCAGGCAGTAGCCTGGGCCAGCCAGCAGCCTGTAGGGATGAGCCAGGGAAGTCCGTGGGCCCAATCGGCTGGGTGGGCAGCCAAGCAAAAGCTGCAGTGCAGCTCAGACCAGGACCAAGGGCAAGGGTGGGCTTAAATGCTTTCCTGAGTAAAGGCAGGAGGCCCCCAGTGTATAGCATCTTGCAGTTCTTCCCCCACAGCTCATTTCACAGCAGGCTGAGCATGGTTACACAGCTGCACAATACCAGAGCTGGCCTGTATATGGGGAGCTAACAACAGTCATGTTCATAAAGGCTGGTTTTCAACTGAATGATTTTTTTAATGCACTGGCACTGACTCTGTACCTAGATGTCAGGCTGAGTAGTTTATCTGAAAAACAATTTGTAAGTTCTGATACCCAGAATCAAACCAGTACCAGGCACAATGCCAGTAAAGACATAGCCAGGATAAGAATCAATCATCTGAACATGCTTATTGGACATGCATTGTGAAGTATTTCTCACCTGCCTCTAATTGCAGATTAGGACCCAAATGATGATATTTTTGCTTTTTTTTTTTTTGCGTGTGTGTTATTTTGCCTCAGAAGGAACCCTAAACGCAGTTCTCTCTAATATCCTTTCTTTATCTGACCTGTTGCAGCATGCTTGTGCTTTCTCACTTCTGTGCTACTTAGAGGTAGAACATTTTCTCAGAAATCTTCAAGGCCTCCACATGACCATTCTCTTGCACCAGATTAGCTTTCTCTGTCATCTTGTAATTGGCTAGGTCCCCTTCCCAACAGGACCTGTGGTCTCTTCTGTGTCAGAGTAGGATTAACTTCCTATAAGAAAACCTTGTTCCAAACTGGCGTGTCAGAGAGCTTCTTGCGTAATACCTGGGAAAGCAGAGTCACTGGCCATGCAGGATAATACAGAATAATCCTTAGCACAGCTAAATGGAAGGCTGTTAAAAAAAGATATCCTACTCCCTTTCCAGAGAAAAGGTGTGTTGTTTCCCTGTACTCCCCACTATTTGTTGTTGTGGGGGTTTTTTCTGTTCTTTTTGGGGTTTTTTGTTGTTGTTTTGGGTTTGTTCGATGTTTCAGTTGGTTGTTTGAAATCCTCTTCATACCTTCGAGGCAAATCTTGCTATGGGTTATTAAAGGAAGAGGAAGTTGCCTACTTATTTCTTGTAAAATGAGAATTTTCCCAAAGGATCATATTTGAGCTTTACACGTGTGCAGACATGGATCTACTGAATGAGTGCATCTTTTAATCCTTGTACCTGGATCTTAGTTTTGTTGCAGGAGAGACTGTAACTGGAGAATTAAAATAGCTGTACTACTGGAATTATCATTCTATATACTGGTGTGGGCTTTCACTGAATACCTTGCATTATTTAGTAACAAGGTAGAACAGACTTCCTGTACCATAGGTAGCTTCTAGTCCACTGAAAGGCTTCTGTTACTTCCATATTCAGTGGGAACATCTTACTTCTGTGTTGCCAACGGTTGAAATTTCATTTTACATCTGTGACATTCAATTCTTTTGATAAAATTCCAGACCCTGGAGTTAAAACTAAAGGAAGAAAATATCACTTTGTATCCCCTTCCTCCACTTGTTCCTTCCCTCTGCATCCTCCTGGGAAGTGTTTCTGAGAATATTCTTTCCCTGCTAGGTAAAATGTGTGATTTTTGAATATGGGAACAATACCTATAGCACGTTTTGGAGCCTAGTCCTCTTGCCCTTTGCAGATTGTGGATTGTAGATTCTGTGACTGCTAAAATATTAAATTGCATTTCAGTGCCCTCTACTGGCTCAGTGATCCTATTCAGTTCTGCTGTAGAGGAAAACACAGCTGCTACAAAACCACCATGTTTGTTACAGCACTGAAACTAACTCAGAACAAGGTGATGATATGCAGAAATCTGGTATTTTGAGTCATTGTGCCCTTCACTGGAGCGTGCATGATAGTGAATGCTTAGGAAGTTGTAACTTCATTCTTTTTATTTTCTCTTGCAGTTTCGACAATGCCTTTTGCAACTCCTGTGCTTTCGCCTGATGAGATTCCAGAGGACCATAAAAGAGACACCAGCAACAGGGAGTGACAAACCAATACGACCAATAGTTATGTCTCAGAAAGCAGGGGACAGGCCAAAGAAGAAAGTGACTTTCAGCTCTTCATCCATCATTTTTATTATCACCAGTGATGACAGTCAACAAATGGATGACACCAGTAAACACAATGAGACAAAAGTAAATGTCATCCAAGTAAAACCACTATAGGGATGAGGTGAAGAGACATGAGAATGAGGTGGATTTCAGCCAGCAGACTATTTAGCTTGGAGGCCAGTTTCAGTGGCAGTGTCTGTGGGCGGCCAAATGTGGGTTTCCCCACATTCTTAAGCTGTGAAATTCTGAAGTGATTCTGCACGTGAAGCTCTGACGGCAGTTCTTTTTTGGTCACAGTACTGAAATCTCTGCCAAAATTGTTGATGGATGTCTTTACTCTGAATTTTCTTGAAGCATATTGTAGGATTGCCTTTCAGAACTTGGTCAGTGGAGAAATGCTCTGACAGAAACGTTACAAAATTCAGCAAAGACAAGTGCAAAGTCCCGCACTCAAAAAGGAAGAATGATGCTGCAGCACAGCCCGTCAGGCCCTGGCTGCCTGGGGAGAAGCTCTGTGGGAAAAGGATGTGGAGTCCTGTTGTTTAATGAGTAGAGCATGAGCCTGCAGTGCACCCTCATAGCAAGGAAGGGTACCAACATCCCAGGCTGTACCAACAGGACTGGAGCCAGTAGTCTGATTATGACCTCAGCTCAGCCCTCATTACACCACATCTAGATACTGCATCCAGTTTTGGGACCCTGATACAAGAAAGGCATCTGTACACTTGGGTGAATTCAGTGAAAATCCCCCAAGATTGTAAGGGGTTGTAGTACTTGGCCTCTGAGGGGAGGCTGAGGGAGATGCACTTGACCAGCGTGGAGGTGAAACTTTTTCTGGGGAACCTGATAGCAATCTTCCAGCAGAGATGGGGAGTTTTTCAACAAGATGGAGCCAGGATCTTCAAGGTCACTCACAGCAGAAATATCACAGGCAACAGGCGTGAACTGAGACAAGAGAATTGGATGGGATATAGGAAAAGCTTTTTCACCCCAAGGAGAGTCAAGCAGTGGAACAAGTCAGACTAGAAATTTCCTGAAATTCTTTGAGCTTCAGTTATGTGATCCCTGAACTGCCAGTGCATAGAGCTATCAGGGAAGAATAAGGAATGTTTGAAGTTGACTGCACCTTAGTTGGTCTGAATTGGTGTTTTGCAAGTTGGGGGGTGGGAAAGTGATGTCAACAACGACTGGTGTTACAGGTAAACCAGAAGCTCCCAGAAAGTGGTCCGTCTGTAGAGAGCAAGCCAACCTCCTGGTGCTACCTGGTAGGATCCCTGAGTTACACAGTGAAGAAAGTCATGCAAATTAAAGCACTGATGCAAAAAGGTCAGTGAAAAGGGAAAGTTGGATTTCTTTTTGTTTTTGGTTAGAACATGCACTTCATGCATTTTTATGTTGCATCCATTTATTTTGTACATGGACCATGAGCATTGTCTAGTATTAATCCTGAACCTGCTCTGGCACAAGAAATGGTATGGAAGAACAGGGTGACTTTTGCCTAAGTTGCAGTGTGAGTAATGATTGTCTTGCTTGGAGTTCAGTGAAAAGAACAGATAGATTTTTGGGTATTTTTACCCTCACCTTTCTAAGTGTGCCTGCTACAAAATGGCAACAGGATTGTGCCCCAAACACGGCTTCCTGTCAGTGTTGGATAAGGTAGAGAACTAATTTTGAATTATGGAAGCAAGTTCTTTACAACATCCATTGCAAGTGTGTAGTTTCTCTTCCTCAGCCTGCTAAATGGGCAGTGTGGATCTGTAACATGCAGCTTTTCCATCTCTGCGAAAGCTGGAAAAAAAAGCAATTAAGAAACTACTTGCATCCTCTGGGGGCTAATCTTCTGAGAGTTACAAAGGGAACATGCTGAATAACTGTTGGCACTGTAGCCACTGATCCTGCAGTCGAGAATAGAACTTCAAAATCTAGATGCATTCAGCTAGTTCTTGAGGGCAGGAAGTGACCACAATTCAGAACAAGTGACTGATTTGCCATGCTTCTGCCTGTGCTTTTGAAGGGGAAAATTTGTTCTATGTGCACCCCTCTAGAGCTTTGGCACTGGTAAACTGGCTCTGTCATGTTTAAAAGCACATCTGGAGTCTGCTCTGGTTTCTAGATTAAATCATATAATCTGAGAGAAAACAGATGATAAATGCTTGTCTTTGTTTCTTTCATATTTGTATTTCTTGTTTTGCTACAAATGCGTAGACAAGTGGTTTTACCATGTCAAAGATCAGCCCTTAGTAAAATGTGTTCATTGCAACATCAAGACCTGTGTTTTCAGCCAGTGATCACTGCCTCTATGCACATTTATATTTATAAAGGAAGAAATATGTACAGTAGCATTCTGTGTAATGATTCTATCCTTGTAACAGAACTTTTGTTATTTTAATGTTTTCTGTATGTTGAGCCTTCAGTGAGTGATTAAATGTACCTTATTTATATCATTTTGTTCTCAGTGAAGTATTTTTTTCCCCACCAAGTGAGAGGGTGGTATGGTGTCATTGCTTGTTGGATACAGCACAAAGGGTAGCATTGGGTCCCGAGAAAACAATAGTGTTTCCATATTTCAGTTGACTTTGAAAAGAACAACTGTAGGGTTTGTAAAGAGAAATTATCCACTGTTCAGATTTATTAAGGTAAAATTTGAGTAATTATCAGGAACAGTGTATGACTTTTTAATAATTTATATGCAACATGTTTACCACTACAGTATTTACCACACTAACAATTATGTAACAATATGTGAAAACTAAACACTAAAAGTTGTTGTAAATTTGTTATCTTGGCTATTTGGTGTGAATTAGTGGCCTAATATTATAACTTTTGTGAACTGTCTGAGGTACCTCATTCTTAAAGCCTGTCATTAGCTCTGTAAGTGTGGCTGTATGAAGTTAGCATGCTGCAGTCCAATCTGCTCCTCTTCTAAGTGTAACTACTTTATGTGCTTACTGCAGCACTGATGCAAAGTTCACACCCTGTTATAGAATTTAAGTATTGTAACAGTCAGTCTTTGAGCAGCACTGGGTTATTCAGAGTTTTGTTTTTTAAATTTTCAAGTCTATTTTTGGTCTGTTCTGGAGTTGCTGCAGCTGGATAGTTTATTACAGTGGAGGTGCAGAGACATATGCTGGACCTTTCACTCCCATTACAGGGAATGGAAGATGGTTAGTATTAACATTTGGACCATTAGCTGTTCATAAAGTAACAGAAATGCAGAGAAAGAAAGAGGAAAAGGAGAAAGTGTGAAGGGCAGAAGGATAAGAAGAGATGAGCAGGGTACTTAATTTATGAAGATTTTAAATAAACTAGTTGGTAAGAACTTTCATAATCCTGTCATGCAAAGGGGAGTAGCAGGTATGGTGAGTACCATGATAGCCTTAGAGCCAATTATTTTCTCTTAATGATGTTTTGTTGATTTTATGCTTTACTGGAAATATACATATGATGATTTAGTTAGAATGCCATTTGTAACTTGTAAATGCAGGAGCCTCAGCTGACTTGTTGCCTCCCAGCAGCTGGTGTGCCAGGACTCTCTTGAAAGGCATTTCAGCATCACTTTCACGCTGGGGAAGGTATCCCTTTGCACCCTGTGTTTTGAGGCAGTCATGAATCCTTAAGCTGTGCCCACCGACCTTCCAGTGCTGGGGCTTCTGCTGCTGCCCTGGATCCCAGGGAGGCAAGAAACTGCAGGATGTGTGGTACAGATCTGCTGCACAGCCTTGTGGCCCTCCTCCTTTTTCAGCTACCAGAAGAAAATAGATTTGTGCAGAATGTATCTAACTTCATGCAGAAGAGTTGGATCTCAATAGTATCAGACATTCTTTTTTATCACAATGATTACATTGGTCAGGAGATCAGTATTCACAAGCGTATCCTTTTTGCTCCTGTCCCTTGCATAACATCCATCTCCTGCTGCTGTTTCCTACTGGAATACTGCAACAGCTAAGTGAAATGGATATGCAACCACTATACTGTGCTAAACCACCCAGAAAGAACAGCCTTTAAGACTACATTTATCCTTGGCTTATATAAACAACCTTCAGCTCAAGAACAGAATTTGACTGTCTAATACCCAGAGGTAAGATATGAGAAAAATCTCCCTACGAGGTTGGGAGATTTCACAAACCCATATTTGACCCACATACAAACATCTCAGTTTGAAAATATCTGTTGTCAGCTGTTTCTTTTGGCAGTCTATTTCACCACAGTTAAGAAGCGTTACTTTTTGTCTCTCACGAAGGAAAAGAGGAGGAGGGAAGTGTGGCTGGAACAGCCCTAGAGGGTGAGGATGCCTGTTCCCTCTGCTATTAAAGGTTGGCAGTAGGTGCCTCTTTTGTGTTGGACTGGTACTTGCACATGGCCCAGTCCCTCCCTTGGTGGCAGCAAAAGCGGGATGCAAAGCAGGAGGGAGAAGTGTGCAGCTGATCTCTCATTTTTTCTGCCGCAGGCAAGTACTGCAGCCTTTTAGTTCCACTTGCCTGACACCCAAGGCTGCTTTGCCTGCTGCTCTGAGCTGTCTCTACATTCCATTTATCCGGTTCAAGATGCACATTATGAAAGCTTTTTTTCTCCCTTTCTCCTTACCAGATTAGTACTGAAGAAAAACTTGTAACTCGTTAAAGCTGAAGAGGAAATTAGATTGAGTTTTAGTACAGATTAGAATGCATGTTATTACCAACAGACTTGGCATCAAACGCTGGTTGGCCCTGGCCCTTCTAGCTCTGCTTTCCTTGCGTTTTCCGACAGTGTTTGCGCTCCCTCTTGTGGCTTGCTCAGCCCGGTGCCTGCTGATAGATGAATGGGCCTGGCCTCCTGAAAAAGTGTTTTCATTACACATTTCCCCTGCGTATGGGAAGATTCACTGTTTCATGTCTGTTATATTTTGTTGATATTGTGTATACTTCTGTCTTTGAAAAATTATGAGAAATAAATATATGTAACTAGTAGGAAATCCAGCCTGTCACAGTGATAATTTGAGGGCTTTTGTCTTTGCACGTTCTGGAGCATCCACCCAGATAGGCTGGTTATATAGATTGTGTAGGCATGGTACTGCATGGTACTGGAGGAGCATATTAAAGTGCTTCTAAATCAATTTTTTGCCTTGCTGAAACTTTCTCCAAGTGAAGATAAAATTCCATCTGTTACTTCTCAAAACAGCCTGAGGTCTGCTCTGAGAGAGACTGAAGTGTATCTATATCGATTAGCCATGCTAGTTTCCACCAGTCTCTTTCACACATAAACAATCAAGTCTGAGGTCAGGATTCAGTGTAGAATTATTAAACTTTACGTATTAGGCTTGCTGCCACCCTCTTATTTATTTATATTAACTGAATTTCTATTATCTTAGTGAGTTTCTGGGTGTAGTTAAAATGGGATTTTGTTTCTATGATGGATGGATCTGAGACGTTATTGAGAAATTACTCTTCATCCTCATGTATCCCGTTGTCTTTGTGGTTTATCTAACTGAGGGCAATTATATGCCCTCAGTACACTGTGCTTTGATTTGCTGTGCTGGTGTGAAGAGAGTACTGAGTACATGGGATGGGCCTTGGCTGATATCTAGAACAGTGTAAGTCCAAATTTCATCTGCAATTACTCTTTTCTCAGGCATGCTGGAGCCTTCAGAGAGAGGCACTTACACAACCTTGCAGGGTTTTCTTGTGCCAAGTATGCATTTATTTTAGTACCCTTTCAGTAATATGTCAGCATGTTGCATCTGAGGAGAGCTTAAACTGTGCTTGTGGGCTATTGAACATGAATTCCAATTACCCCTAGAGTTAAAATGCAGGTGAGGATTTTTGTCCACTTTTGAATCCTTTAGCATTGAGCTTAGAAGATCTTTTGGGTAGGTAGTACAGCATCAATGTACATCACACAATACCAGTCTGCACCAGAGTGTCACGTGATGGCTCCTGTTATTCGTGACTTGTGGGTTTGTAGATAGGTGTAAAACAAGCATTTATTTGAACCCATCAGAAAACAATGAAACTTTACAAATCACAGAACTACATATGGTTTTCAGTTTCTCAGTTACCTGAAAGCTTTTAAATACGGGGCTAGTAGGAAAGATGGGGGAAAAAACCACCGTGTAGGAAGACATGCTTTTCTTTTCAAAAACACTGGAACCATGCCTGATGTTTCTTCTGGTGTGAGGAGATGATAGTAGCCATGTGACTAGTAGGTACTTAAGATGTTTAAGAGTATGTAACAGCATCTAGAGATGTTCAGTACATACATGTCTTCAAGTAACATAGCTATTTATGGCTACACAAAACAGTCTAACTCATGAATATTAGACGTATTTAAGTAAAAGCTTAGGATAGAGTGGTCTGTGTCCTGCCCTGAAGCTTCTTCTACTAAAGTTAATAGTGTATCTGGTCTCCAGAGAATTGCCATGAAATGTACTGACAGTGGGGAGCATTTGCTTCAACAGCTGTATTGAAATGGCTGATTGGTACCTATTGCTGCAATAATGTGGGGTAGAATAATAATCATATTTACTTTGGGTTTAACTACATTTTATACATCCAGATCAGGGCATTGTTGTAAAAGATGCTCAGCTCTTAAAAGAAATTTGGGAGATCATATGCTGCCAATTTCCAAGGTGAGTGAGAAATCAGTGATTAGAAATGGATATGTTGCTACCTGAAGTGGGCAGAATGTTTCCCAGGAACAGCATGCCCCAAGCCATAGCTTTTGAACATCACCTCCTTATAATCAGTCCTTGAAATACTACAAAAAGGCACATAAGTGATCATGTCTTTCTCTAAAATATAATGAACAGCAGCAGAAATTATATTGAAAATGTCAAATTTGGAAATTTTGGTAACCATGTTTTCCTTTATCTAGGCATTTATTGTTCTTTGAAATAGAATTTTTAGCCTAACAAGGCATTGCTTTTTCTGAGTGAAGGCCCTTCCATGTTCTTAGTTTTTCTAGGTATTTTTTAAACTAGTTTTAGCATTCTTTCATCAAGATTATGTTCTTTTCTAACAAATATGTGTTCTTTTCTTCCCAGATGTGTGAACTCTGATGTAGAGAGGGAAACACAATATATTTGAGATCTCTGTCTAATTGCAGGGGGGGGTTGTGAAGATGTCATTGATTTAACAGTGGGGAAAGGGACTGAATTGGTACATATGACTGATATTCAAATGAGGCAGCAAGTACTTTAAATCTGATATATCAATACATTTAGTTTGCACATAACACATAGTTGTATCTGAACATAGGGAATTCACTGATTCTAAGAATATGCCAGGTTCCACTAGAAACAGCTTGAGGTGTGCATCAGTTACATAGCAAGATCATTTTATGTCCCAATAAGGTATGTCACCCTGCAGAGGGAGCCGTTGAGTTATCAAGCCAAACATGATGGTTCTATTTATTGCTAGAATTTGACTTTTTTTTGTGTATGTTCTTGTTGTGTCATTAGTTTTGTGGGTGTTTTTATTATTATTTGTTTGTCTGTTTTATATTGAGCTTGCATGAATGCTTACAGATTTAGTTTTCTTCAGGCTTTGCTACATTTTGCAGAAACTCATCTCTTAAACCATTTGTCCTTCCTAGAGGTGACAATTATATGCTTAGTGCTTTCTCTGCAAAGGAAACAAGATAGGAAAAGAGGTCCATCCTGTTCTGGAGCACCAAGGACAATGCTTAATTTGTATGAAATGCAGCAGATCTCACAAGGGTACAAACTGTCCAAGTGTCATATCTGAGTTTAGAGTGCTCTGTGCAGATGGAAGCAGAATTCTGCCATGACTGGGGAAAGCAGAATTGAGTTATTTGCATGGGAAAAAAGACTTTAGCATCAGGTACAGTCTAATGTGACATGTACAGAGAAGGGAGCGTCTTTACTTATCAGAATGTTATTTGTTGCTGTTTCTAGTTTTAATGTACCCCACTATTGCTAGTCTTTCCCCAGACCAGAAAGCTGCACTCCTGGTTGTTCTTTGCCAGTCTGCTAAGGTGACTGTGTCTGGCATTGCCTCAGATGTTGGCAGGAGTCACATGTTGAATTATGATTATGTCAGATTGACAGTTCCTCTTGGGAAGCTAAAGTTATTCTATTTGTATTATATGTGGACTCAACTGGAAGACACAGAACTAAGAGATTTTTAATTGCAAATAGAGATTCAAGAGTTGTTTTACACTACAGCATCGTACTACTTGCAAGCTAACAGTCTACCTCTTAATGTCAGATCTTTCCTGATAAAGCGATTATTTTGCTTTCTTCATAAGTAAATATGCCATCAAATTAGGAACTCCTTCCATTTCAGAACAGTACAATTCTGAAGAACATAGCAAGAAATTTTCACCATGTCAGTCCATTTCCTACTGTTTGTGACACTTCTCCCTTGATTTTGGAGCCATTTAACACTTATGGGCAAAGATGTATCTGTGATCTGCAGGACTTTCTGTGTTATGACAGAAGTGTCTTTATTGGAGGCAGTCTGTGTCCAAAGAGAGTTGCTATTCTTTTCACAAACATTTGCTTTAGTAAGCTGCAAGTTTGTATTGCCCAGAAATAGTTTCCCTATATTTTCTGGCTTATCCTTGTTTTTTTCCAATGCTCCTAAAGTTGTCTTTAAAACTTTTTTGAAATGGTCTCCACTGGCTCTTGTACACCCCAGTTTAGATAAGATAATATTGGGGAGTTCTCATTGCATTTTTCCCTTCTAAAGAAGAGAGGAGCATGCTTTAATTTTAAAACCTAATTGGTTTTCCCTTGCAAGTTGCATTTTTCAGTCCAGAGTTCTGAAATGTGGCTATATTTTGGTCAAGTCATAATGAGACTTACTGACTTACATCTTCCCCAGTTATACTTTCCCAAATATAACTTGCTTAAAATTAAGGATGTGGATTGTTAATATTTTCTTATGCTGAAGAATTTATATCAAAAATCTGAAAAATATGCTGAGGTAGGAAAAAATACCAGTAGGATGGGGAGGCCAGAAAGCAATAACACTGCTGTAAACTGTTCTTCCTATTCCCTTCCCACTCAGAGAAGCATAGGTTCTCCTGGTTCCCCTTTTCCACTGGGTCACTTTCTGTCCCAGTTATAATTAATAATTCGTAAAGGCAGCATAAACTTTTCCCCCCACATGCTCCATGGACTGTACTTCAGTTTGCTGTGTAAATGCAGAAACCTTTCACAGAAATTTCACATCCCTGTAAAACTCTGTGCTGGTACTTTAGTTAAGTTTTGGCTTTATTTTTTCCCTAGCCCACAAATCTCTTTGTAGATCAGTCATCTCATTGCTACTGTAAATGGCCTTGTAAATGACCATACATGCGAAATCTCCTGTCCTCCAGATGAGTTCATAATGATGCTGCTCCTTTCCACTCCATGTCTGGAAATCCTGTAAACATTTTTCTGAGAGATCTGCTAGATAGATAGAAAGAGTTGCCTGCCCTGAGCTGAGTGACATTACACTGTTGTTCAGTCAAACTTCTGTGGTACAGACAGTGATTTTACTCAACCCTTTGCTGCCCAAGAGGGCTGGCAGCTAGAACCTGCAAAGCTCTAGTGTCACTTAGTTCCCATGCAGAGGCTCAGCTATTGACCATCAACATGGTATTCTTGTAAAGTAGCAAGATTATTAAACAGCAAAATTGGCCCACTCTGTTACTACAATGTCATTCTTAAAAAACCAACCAAACAAAAACAACTCTAGAGTTGTTCAACTCGTCTTGAAGCAAATACATGTCTGATTATATGCCAAATTTTGAGGATTCCATTGCTTGTATTGACTGAAAACTATTGATGGTGATGCTCATTACAAGTGCATGACCTCAAGTTGCTGCTCCACAAGGGTGCAGGTCTTTTGTATGTTCTATATCAAATTTATATATGTGGATGTCTTAAATACCCTAGAGTATCTCAGGTGCCAGTAGGCACCTACATGGGTGATAAAGTCTGGAGACTTAGATCTCCACTGACTACAATGAAAACCTATATACATTTATCACACACCTAAGCATTAAATTTTATGTGTCCAAATATGGGTGTCAAAATGTTGGCTTGAATCTTCCTCCTCTTGGCTCTTTAAAACAATGACTGAGTCATACCACTTTCCTCCCTTCCTGCCTTCCTCCCTTTCTCCCTTCTTCCCTTCCTCAGAGTACTAGGAACTTCACCTGGCAGTTTGGTCCCCCGGCAGCTAATCACCCAGCATCCAGGTTGTCACATGTAATAATGCTTTATGCGGATGCATGATCTGGTCCAGATTGTTACAGTTATGTCGGGTGGCTGACAGTTTGGGGCAAGCTGTTGTCTGGACTGTACTCTCTGTGTGTGTCATGATCATTGCTAGTTTCTCCTCTGAGTTTGACACTAATTAATGCAATTACACTAAATGGTATAATTTCCTTGGAATAGTGTTCTCTGACTGAAAAGCGTTGCATTGAAATATTTTTGGCTAGCATTACTTGGGAAGAATGAGACAAACAGAGGTCTTTTAGTCTTTTCTATAAATAAAAAGTCTTTAAATATGTTTATGCCATCCCAAGTCTGTAGAGATTTTTGTCATTTCAAAGTGAGCAGCTGCTGAAGTATTATGGGCTTCAACAGGAGATAGTGCTAGTATAAAAGCAGCACAAGAGATGGAGGGAAACTGTTGAGTATATTACTCCTGAAAACTGTGTTCTAACTGAAAGAGCTTTCCTTAGGGACATATCATTAGCTTGAAAAAGAAAATTTTGACTTCCCCACAAAGAGTGGAGCACTGTCAATTGACAAATTTATTGCTCCTGACTATCTTTCAAGTCCAGTGCTGTTTGTTCCTTCATACTTGTGGTACTGTTATGAATGTAAAACAGTTTTCAACTTGTTTTTATCAGTTTGTTGGCAACCAGTGAAAGGGAGATGCAAAATGCTGCCAAATCAAGATTGCAGGGATTTGCATGCATTTAGCATTCTGGGAAAACTAACTGCATGAGATACAAGGCAAAAGGGATCCCAACATAAAGCTTCTCTAGTAGAATCTACTTTGCATCCTGAAACAGTGGTTATCTGCTCATGGCTTCTCCATCACTGTACTGCCTGAACATCCCAAATTATGCTCCCCTTTTTCTACAGCAGGACAGTACTGTATCTCATACAAGTAACCAAGCTGAAGACAGGCCCCACAGAAATGTCTGTGACAGCAGAAGGAATGTTTTTTGGTAGTTTAGTGCTCTGTGAACCCTCCTACTCTTGAAAAGACAACCCCTCCAACAAAAATTTGAATGACTCTTCTTACCAGGCAAGAACATACATTTAGTGCTGCTAACAAGGAAGGAAAAGAAAGCAGTTCTTGCTCAGAAAACCACAGGGGGTAGATTTTTCTGATGGCAAAAGTAATTGTCTTTCATTAAATAACATGCAATCCCAAACTTTAATGCTGCTTTCCTTAGCAGCTATTTTAGGATTCAAGAACATTTGAAAGTTACATTTAATTCCAGTGTCTAATTACTTTTTTAATCTTCATTTTTAAAAGCTGTTGAAATAAAGGTCACAAAATGCTAACTATAAATTTCCCAGGTCACTGCCTTTCAGTGGCTGTTGATAGAATGAGCAACAATGTTATGATTGCAAAATGGATTAAACATGCTAAAACATGTTTTTTACTCCTTCTATCCAGCAAATCACAAGGCATAATGATTTAGCAGACATTTGTCCATAGCTTGATCGATTACTGAGTTAACAGAAGAATCCTTTTCAAATACAGTTTTTAGCAGTAATAGCAGTGCTGGATATTTCTTTTTATTAGCTAATGACTTACTTTCAGGGGACACTGGAAGACATAGTGGATATCTTTTTCCATCGTGTAGCATGAAATAAGTCATTATCAGAAGTTCAAACCTTTAAAATGCTGAACAGATAAAAGCTGAATTTGTCTGTCTCAGACAGACATTCCCTTAATTTTGTGAAAACAGAGCACAGAGGTTGAGTGCCTTCCCAGCTTGTTGTCTTAGACTTTATCATCTCTCAGATTTCCCTACAGTCACTTTCACGCTTGGCTCTCAGTATTATACTACATCCCTAACGACAGCAAGATTTGGAAAATTATTAAGAGAACAAATGTAAGTGCTTTGGGGATGAACTTTTTGGTTTGTTTTCATATTGTGCCCATTCTGGTTAATGTTGACCTTAAGTATTTGACAGCTGACATTACAGACCATGACATCTCCTATGGAAAGACACAGTATTGGCACACTCATTCATTATGCAAGAAATCTAGCTGAAGGAAATTTTGGAACATGGAGTCATAGCTCCAAATGGAAAAGACAGATTGCCATAGAGACTGTTCAGACTGACCTTGGATAATAAAATGCCATTTCATGGTCATGGATATAAATCCATCATGGAATGCCTTGTTGGCAATGCTAGTTGCAGTGCTTCTGGTCATGCAGGGTGGATAAGCAGAAACGTTAAGCAGAAAAATGAGTGTAGCTTAAAACAATGTGTTGCAAGCGCTTGGATGAAGTAACAGAGAAATTCAAATGAGAGTGCAAAATCTGTTTGCAGCTGTAAGAAAGGTTTTGACCCAGGCAAGGACACTTGCTAGCAGTGAATTATGAAGCATCAGAGCCATAGCCATGGCAGGGCAGAAGGCACAAGGCAAGAAAGGTGCTACCAAGGAATCAGGGAGGCAGGCCTGTGGAAGAGAGCTGGACAGGAGGTGAAAGCAGGGAAGCTTAAAGAATCTGGCAGGAATCTGATACCCACAGAAGTAGCTGTCTTCTACTGCCTCAGGCTATCTTTCTGAAAATGGGCTAGCTACTGATAGTGTAGCTCCTTTGTTGATATTATAGGGAAGCTATGTTTTAGTTGCTGATTTGCCAGAGATGTCGCTCAGAAAACCCTGAAATCTGTACCAAAAGTAAATAAGAAACTCTATATAACATGAGCTGAATGACAGTTTTTACAGCTGAGTTTGCTGAGTCAGAGAATAAATCTCACAGTTCAGTTGTTTGATATCAGCACTGTTTGCTCACCACAGAAGAGGTTGAAGTCAGTGGGAGATGAATGTAGGCAATGCCCTTCAGTGTTAAACACAATTGTTTAACAGATTAAATTATCTTGACTATCTGTGGATTTCTTTTCAAATGAAGTTATATGTCTCCTCCTCCCTCTCTTTGCATTAGTGTTGTCAGCTGCTGTTGTTTACAGGAAGCATTAGGAGAGAAGCAAAGGTACAGACCCAGCAGAGTTCCTCAAGGTCAGCTATTGTGAGGCTGTTGTCTATGAACAGCATTGTGCATATGCTGTCAAGGTCCACAGGCTTTTCATTCACAGCAACTTCAATTTTCTGTTAGTGGTAATTGGGAGGTAAATCGGGGCCTTACAATATGAAACCACTGAATCTGAGTTTCACTTCTTCTACTCTCTTTGGTTTGCATGAGCATGAGAAGCACTTAGTATGAGTTTCGTATTACTGCTTAAGGGTGCTTGGATATCACAGAGGATCACTGAAATTCAAGGGCAGCAAAACCACACCATATACAAAGAAATTAATGGTTTTTGAGGCTTTAAACAGAGTAACAATGAAACTTGAATAAGAGACAGCTATATGAAATACTGTGGCCTGTTGGTGACTCCCTCAGTAGAACAAATTAAAATAAGATTAAACTCCTCAAAGTCACTTGTAACAGCAAGCTCAGACCCTGGTATAGTTTTGCAATAACAATAGGGCTGCCCTTTCCTGTAATCTCTAGTGCTGAGCAGATCTGGCCACAGGGCAACCCCAGGCCTGACTTTGATGCAATGATCTCATTTGGAAATGCTAAATTGGTGCCTGACTATGACGACTCAGGAGAAGAAGAAAAACTGCAAGTGTCAACAAATGTCCATCTGTCTGGGTCTCTAAGTATCCTCAGTGTGTGTGGAATTTACCCACAAAGAAAGCTATCAGTGCTCAGTGTTAGCTTCTGGCTCTGCAGATGGACCTTTCCATTCACTGTCACACTCCTTTGGCAGTGTGTGACCTGTCACTAGCAATGACAACACTTCCCTGGCATATGCTGTTTATAACACACAAGGACAAATGCATGTTTGTTTTTTAGCTTTTGAGTGTAATGCTCCCAGCTCATTCCGGGATCTCCATTCCTATCTCCATTTATATCCATGTCAATGCTTCCTCTTTGACACTAGCAGAAGTGTATAGTGTCCTGGATTTCTTTCCCAAACTGCAAAATGTCAGAAAAGACTTTACTCTCAAAGCATGGTTATCTTGGGCAGAGACAAAGCAAGCATGAAAGGTTTCAGCAGTAAAGGAACGTGATAAGTGAGGAGTGTCTTCAGTTAAGAAACTTAAATAACTTTTTCCAGTCTTGATTGCCTCTTACCACCTGCAAAAGCCATGATGAAACAACTTGTCTTTAAAGCCAGATTTATCTTCTGGACTCATGCTGGGAGTTCAACTTGTTAGATATGAGAAAATATTCTTCTAAGTGGATTATAGATTTTGAAGAGGTAAAAATTGGGATAGGTTCATACCTGATGTCATTCTTTAAAGATGCACCAGTGCTAAACCCAGAATTTAAAATGTGTCTTCTGGGAGATCAATCAAAACATCTGATTCTGTGTTCTTTTTCTTATCAATGTCAACCTGTGGTTAGACTGCATTGTGCTCTGTAGGGTAATCTTCAGCTACAAAAGACTAATGAAAATGCCAGCCTTTACTTCAGGGAACGCATCTTTCAGTTTCAGTGACAAAACAGCTGGAAATGTAACCTGTTTCTTCATTCCCCACTGTGAAAGTATTTTGTGGGGAGAAAGCCGCTGAATTGAGGTTACAGTATTAAACAGAAAGGTGTTTTAAGTGCTTTCCCCCCTTTTTAAGGTTTTTAATCTGTTGTAGAGTGGTATTTCAACTCTTTTCATTCAAGCAGATGTGCCAGCTAAACCAAGATGAATGGGCTGGCAGCTGTCAGTGGAGAGATGTTATAAAGCCTTCACAGGTAGAATTTTGCTGTTGGCTGTATCAGAGGTATCATGAATTGAAGTGTCCTGCAGAGTGAATTTTCCTCACTGAGTTAACTGTGCTGCTCAGCAACCTGGCTCAAATCAAATTTTGAAATCCTAAGCATGAAATATTTTAAGCAGAGACCTACCTGATTGCTCATGTTGTGAGAAGCAAAGGTGTCAGAAAGGAAAGAAATAAGATCCAGAGCTGAGGGAGTGATTTGGAGAGACCATTTTGCCTTTACTGCTTCTGCTGGATGATCAGAAGGTGAGTGAACAGCAACTAGTTGGTCTTGGGTCTTTCAGTCTTTCCTAGGGTTGCAACTTTCTCTGCAGCATTTGTGCATCAATTGGTGTCTGCCTTGATGATGCAAAGGTTTAGTCAGAAGTGTCACCTTGGGAATAGTCACTTAGCTTATTGCACTCAGGTCCTAATTCATTTTGTGGGGCTGAGGCAACATAAATCCACCTGAGACCTGTAGTTAAAGGGTTCACTTTATTAATGAATTCCTGGGTGAAAGAAAGCTAATATGGTCTTAGAGGGCATTGGAAGTTCCTAATGACATTCTCAGCTTAATAGCATTTGCAAATATCATTTACAGCATGGGTGGGTACTCAGTCACGTCCACACTTTGCCCTTTTTTTTTTCTCTGAATGAGAGGGAAGTTCTAAAAAACTGGGTTTATAGTTGCTTTTGTGGGCAATCTTGGTGTGTTAGGAAAACTTATTTCAGTGAAAAAGGTGGAGAGGTTTTAGCCTTGCACATTTGTCCTCTGTAATTAAGTGCAGTGGGAGACACAGAGCTATCAAGGGCATGAGAGGTCAATTTCAGTGACAGGTTTTCAAACCTGTCTTAGCATAAAAACTTCCACTATAATTATCAAAACAGCATCTCTTCTTAGAAATACTAAGCTCCATGGTATCTGCAGGCTTACAAGTGCAGGAGAATAGGAAATGTTGCTTGAAGGTTTCGTTAATGGCAGAGCTATTTAATTAATCAGTGCTTATATCTACTTATTAACCTGACAGCTGCTTCCCTCATCTCCATCCCACTGTTTGTTGACACCCCATTTGCTTCTTCCTTTTTGGAGAATGGAACATTAAGGCAAGAAAAACTGGTATAAAAAGTGACTGGTATGGGGATAAGGGGCCTAGTGTAAATGAAATCTTTCAACGACTTTTCTTGAAAGGAAAAGTGACCCTATTCTGTGTGAAGCTGTAACCATGGCAGCAGATCTAGTCACTGTGGAAAAAATGATGCTGCTTTTACAGTAGGAGGTGGAAATGGACACTCTGAGCTGAATGTTTTCAAGCCCATGATTGGGAGCTGAAGCCCTTTTAATTTAATAGGCTTTGACTTTGAAGCTGTTACTCTGTTTCTCGCATAAAAGATGTCAGTGGAAAGAGATCACATTTGGTAATTGGGCTATACCAACACAGGGAACTGACGGACACTTGTATTAGAAGAAAGATGAATCCCTGATGATAGTTTCCAATAACAGGTGTCAGGGACACAACAAACTGTCCCAGATACAGAGGGACCAACTGTTACTTAGATAAAGGATCTTTGCCTCATTGACTGTGTAAAGGGACCTTGAAGCATTGAAAAAGGGTCTGGATGTAATCAGGAATTCAGGCCATAGCAGCTATGGGGCACTGTAAGTCTCTGAAGTCCTTTACAAAGAGCTAATTCTCATTATTGATGGGGAAAGAGGGCAGCATGGATAGTGAGCCAGGAAGGTCAGATTGCTTGCCTAAACCCAGAGAGAAAAATGTGTCAAAGCTAGTGCTGGAAAACATGGTTTTCAACCCCATGCTCAGAGCATTCCTGATCCTGCACCAGTTGTCCCCACTGTGCCCCCCTGAGCTGTGTACTATATGCTTAATTTGAGACCTCTGTCTCCCTTTGTAAAGAAAGAAAATTTGACTTGGACTCCAGAAGCAGAAACTTGTTCCACAGCAGCACTTTGATTCAAAAACCGTTTTGTTACCCCTGCTGTGCTACACAACCATGGTAAAATTAAAAACACTTGTTCTTGTAAGGCCAGGTAAGACAAGCTGCTGGTTCTACTTGTTTTCAATGGAGATTACTCTGCAGTAATACACATCCAATTGTAATTCAAAGGATAAAAAGTAACAGCAATAAGCAACTTCAAATGTGGTGTTCAAAATCTAGCAGTACCTGGGCATGCTGCTTCCTTTCCCAAGTGGGATGAATGCTTTATGTATGTGATAAAAAAAGGTTCCCTTTTGAAATCCAAGTATCTGATCCCAAACTTCCTTACTGGTTTTACAAAAGGCTGTGGCCTTGTTTGTGCTTCCTGGAGACACAACCAGCATAAGACTTGCGACAGACACACCAGTCACATTTCCAGTGGAGCTATTAAGAAATTTTTTTCTCTGATTATTGCTGCAACAGAGACATACACTTGGGTTTATATCTACAGCATTGTCCCTTTAGCCCAAACTAAGTGAGAAAGTGACCATCAGCAGGCGGTAAGGAGGAAAGGCAATTTGCTTCAGTAGGCACTGAGAAATTAAAGAGCCTTCAAAAAGATCAGTTTGAGGATAATGATCAAAGGAGAGAAGCAGAGGTCAGAGAAAAAGGCAAGTGTAAAGGCTAGAGAATCAGAGGATGGGAGAAAAGGAAATTAAAAAGTACGGCAAACACTTCAATTAACTCCCTTGTGGATTTCAAACGAAGAGAAGGATCAGACTTCCTTCAGTGCTGGGTCATTGCTGGAAGACTTCTCTCAGATCCTCTGAAGATGAACTGTCCATTTTGACAAGCAGCAAATGATTGTGCAGGCTGACTGGCAAACCTTTTTCTATAGACTAATCCAATATTAGAATCCTTCTGGCACCATTTTTTGAGTACAAATTTGAAGAGAAAGCAGATCTCTCTGCTTCCCCAATTCCCTTTCATATGAATCCCTGCTTTTTCCACCTCATAACTAATTCTAGTGTGTACAGAATACATATATATATATATATATATATATATATATATATATATCCATAATAGTAAATGGGAAAGGGGAAAGGGAGAACTAGCCACAGAAAGGCAGGAAAAGAGAAGATAATGGAACATTCAGTGGCAGTGGAATAGCCACACAATACAGGACATGAGAAGAAAATGAAAATAATATGATTTTTTCAGGGAAAATTCTAGTGCAGATGAACAGATTTAGGAGAGAAAATGGCAGATACATATATGAAGAGTTAGTGGATGCATAAAGTTAAGCAAGGTTTTGTTTCAAACTTCTATTCAGGCAGTAGATAAAACTTGCAATACTGTTTCAGTTTTAGCAAATAGTTAAAAAAACCCCTGCAACAAATACCTTTCAAGTAAAAGCTTTAATGAACCTCTGTTGATTGTTTTTTTGCATAACCTTAGCAGAAATAGAAAGGCATATCTTTAAATGACTAAAGAAGCTTGTTAAAAGCCTTTGGCAAGATTAACTTTGTGTGACTCAGATTAGCATGTTGAAAAGGCATAATCATATTCCTAACAGGAGAGGAAAATGTCCAGTTTTGCAGAAATATTTGATTTTTGCTGTACTGTGATCAGTTGCATATTGTAGTCACATGAAGCTAGGAGTTTATTAATTGTGAAGCCACATAATATAAAATACCTTCCAGTGGCATATAGTACCTGCATATCATCCATAAAATCCTCATTTTTCTTAGCAAAAGTGATACTAGGAGCATACTGGAGGAGTGTTTCTATGCTGAGAGTTCAAAATAGTCCACAAAACACTCCAATGTGCACTGCTTTGGATAGCCATACTACTAAAATGTTCTTGAGGCTTTGATATGGCTCAGTTTCAAAGTGGAAGGTAAATCTCTGTGCATGTGTGCACCTGAATGTGTGTTTATGTGCAGAATGAGAGGAAAAACACAGGTACACACAAAGAAGGCAAAGGAAAACTGCTGGTGTAGACCATGGGCCTTAGTTAAGGAGTTGTAGCTGTTGAGTTACTGTATTATTTATATAAAAGAATTCATAGTTTTTATCCTGAAAATGCTGATCACTGCTGCTGATAACATACATGTGCTCATTAGATCAAAAATGCATTACATTCCTAAAAGCTCCTAGGAAATGCCTGCACCTCCCTCACTGACAGCTGTGTCATCACAGCCTGAGACAACAGGGGATCAGCAAACTAATGAGAATGAAGGTAACAGAGCTGAACATCCACGTAGGCAGAAGCCTGAGGCAGGCACCTGTTAGTCTGAGAGTACAGAAAGCACCTATTTTAAAGACAAAGCATGTCATGAGTGAGCTAAATCATAACTTGCTTTAAAACTGGCCTTTGTTACAAAGCTTTTTTCCTTGTCTCCTTTCCCCTTCTCCTCTCCACTACCCCAGATGTTGTATTTATTTGGATAGGGGATTCATGTCAGTGCTTGAGCTGATGCCTAAAAATCTTGCAAAATACTTTCAAGACAACATTACTGGAGATAGATAAAGTAGGTTTTTTATTAGAAGCTTCTCAGGTGCACACGCATCAGCCAAATGTTAACAGTTCTTATAACTTTCAGGAATTAACATACGTGATGTCTGTAGCCAACCCATGGTACCATTCTCCCCTGATGCCCACCCTCAGAACTCCTCAGAACTGCCCCTTGGAGACTCTGAGCTGACTCTCCCATTTTGACTACAAGCTTATTGTCTCAGGTGGAGTTCTTCAAAACAATGTGTCCTTGGTAATGTGTGAGAAAGTGCTCTAACCTCTAAATACCACCTAAAATGTGAGAAACTTAGGAACACTTATTCAACTTATGTAACTCTATAAAAATCTATAAAATACACATTAAAATCCCTAGACATCAGAGCAGTGGATAATTTCACTGTATTAAGAAAGAAGTTAAGTCACAAAGAGAACAGTGACTTTCTCTGATGGTAATTAACAGGCTAACTGCTTCCATGCTTGTGATTCATGTTGAAGATCTCAAATGCTAACTTAAAATACACAAAAACAAATCCTGTACAAACAAGAGGGTGAAGAATGCCATCAGTATGGGTAGGAGCTTGAAGAGAGCCGTGGGTCCAGCTTTTTGAGTGTGTGAGCCATCTCTTCACTGGTTAGGCTAATGGAATTGAACTAGAGGCATATTAAACTACAACGGTCAGGATAATAAATAACACTGCATTATCAAAACCATACAGATCACAGGTTTGTTTTCTTGTTAGATATCTGCTTGTTCTTCCATATAACTCAGCTAGGGTGCTCTTTGCCAAGGCTGTATTGGATCAAATACTCTGTTGTACTCATCATTTTAGCTCATGAACAGTAATTCCTCAGGGAAACCTCTTTTTTAGTCACCACCTTGCTTGCATGGATATGTAGCTTGAATGCTAACCATCCTTCCTTGTCATTACATTTATTTTTATTCAGAGTAGAAATGCCTGCAAATGTCAGAGACATAAAAGCATTTCCAAATAAGAAGCTAAGCAGGGAGTGTTGTTCAGGGTCTGCTGGTTTCCTTCTGCAGTGTCCTTCACCTGACAGTGAAGTCTTTCACAGATACAGGGTTGTGCCGAGACATATGATGCATAGAAAGACTTCACTTTATAATGGGGTAGAGATAAATAAGCCCAGCTGACACACTGAAACATGTATTTCTAAAATACCAAGGAGGTCGTGTTCATGTTTTTCTTATGCCTGATAATTCCTGCCTGCTCACACTCTGTTATCTGTACTGTGTTAAATATCACTCTTACCACTGGTAAACATCAAACATTGCACTGGGGCTAGGTCTGACAATAACGGCACCCTTTGTTTTGTATAATCTTTCAAAGTGAATTATGCAAGTTTTCAGTATTTCTTTTCTGAGAGCATTGCTTCAGTGTCTTGCTTTCAGAGTACATAATCTGAATGTAATTGAGTAAATACTCTCAGACAAAGGTATGTGTCCATCAGTACATATTGACAATTACATGGTTATAGTAAGACTCTGCCTGTGCCGGACAGGTCCACCAGTGTTGACACCCTGCCTGCCCTTCTGGCCAGCTGCCATCATCCTCTCTGGCCATGGGCCAGAGGAACACCTTGAAGTAAGGAAGATGGAAAAGCTCAAGAAGAGGGCTGAAGCATACACTGCCATTTCTTTTTCATTCCTGTGTCATCTTCAGCAGCCTGATCAATTTAAATACACATAAGTTTATTTTAAATTTTAGCCCTGGAGGAAGGTCCTTCATGAAGAAATAGCTTCCTTGTGTCCAACAGCTAACATGATGCTAGGTTCCCAGTGTAACACTCTAGGATGTCACTTGTGTGGGGCCCTTCCAGACAGCGACTCCTGCAGCACATCACGTGGAGTGCTGGCACCCTCATATAATGTCTAATTTAGGGTGCCTTGCAACTCCAATGCAGAAACACTGGTCTCCCCGCTCCTGGGATAACAGAAGGGCAGATCACATAGAAAACCAATGTCCTCTGGAACACCTTCAAATTTGTCTCAAAATTCAGCTGTTCTGGACACTGATTCAGTGGGCATAAAAGCCACCCAGCACCCAAGTCAGGAGGGTTACTTGCTGCTTTCTTTGAAAACATTGATGCAGCTCAAAATCTGTCCCCTCTTCCCTTAATCCTGCCTCCCCCTTTCTTTCCTGATTCAGCATTAGGGAATCAAAATGCCAGGCAGACTATTCAGCAGCTAATAGGTGGAAGGATCAGCAAAATAAAATAACTAGGATCAGTGGGAGAAAGCTAACCTTCTTCTGTGAGGAGTCATGTGAGTAGATGTATTAGTAGACAAAATAATGTTTGGTTTTGGATTAGGTGTACTGCCCTGAACTCACAGCAGTCATTTAGGTGCAAAACACTATACAATTTAAAAAAACAGACTAGTGGCAGGAGAGAGGTTTTGTTTTCTCCTGAGGCAGACTGGAAAATCCAAAGGAGGACAACAAAGATGGTGAAGGGCCTTGAGGGGAAGCCGTACGAGGAGCAGCTGAGGTCACTTGGTGTGTTTGGCCTGGAGAAGAGGACATTGAGGGGAGACCTCATTGCAGTCTACAACTTCCTCATGAGGGGAAGAGGAGGGGCAGGCACTGATCTCTTTGTGGTGACCAGGGACAGGACCCGAGGGAATGGCCTCAAGTTGTGTCAGGGGAGGTTTAGGTTGGATATTAGAAGAAGGCTCTTCATCCAGAGAATGGTTGGGCTCTGGAACAGGCTCCCCAGGGAAGTGGTCACAGCACCAAGCTTGACAGAGTTCAAGAAGTGTTTGGATGAGACTCTCAGGCATGTGGTGTGACTCCTGAGGATGGTCCTGTGCAGGGCTGATGGTTAGACTTGATGATCCTGGTGGGATCCTTCTGTGATTCTGTCATTTATGTGTACCTTCCTATATACAACTTGCTTTCTGTGACTGGGAGAGTGGCCAAATGAAAATGTTGTTATGGCAAATAAAATAAAAAAGTGGCTACTGCCTAAGTTTTACCAAATGCCCGTGGGTACCAGTGGAGGTCATTTAACAAAAATTACTTGTTCAAAGAAAATCAGAATTACTTAGATCATTCTGCTGGATGCCTGTCATCACTGATTAAAAGAGTATAACCCTTAAGATGTCATGGCTGAAAAGTGCCAATTAACCCCATAAAAAGCTTTATTTCACAATGTAACAAAATATCTTGGCATTCATTCTATAAGGTAAATAAAAATCATCTCATTAATCCCCTTTTGAAGTCAGTAGGTATTTCAACAATTAAGTTGATAGACATCTCTAATTCTTTTGGCCCAGAAAGGATGTTTACTTGCCTACTTACATCTGGCCAAGATAGAAGACCACAGTGTATAAGCTTTTTTCTCCACAGTCACGGGAACAGCTTGGGATTTCTAGACAGTCATACACATTGGGATCCAGAGGAGGTGTCCAACAGACAGCCTGGGAGACTTCAAGTCAGTTCTCAAAAGCAATTTAGGAATTAAGGAGCTAATGGGACTAGGATTTACTTGAGAAATGGTATTTTAAAATCTCCTGGATTACCACACTGCTTCCAAATATTGACCTCAAATCTAATGCTGTTGAGGATACAGGGTGAGCTAAAAACCACTCAGTGTAACTGTGTAGGTGTAAAACCATTTCCAGTTTTTACAGCTATTTAGATTACTACGCAAGGTGCTATATGTTTGACTGTTTGCTTTGTATGTTGAGCTCATGGATCTCAAGACAACTACAGCATTTTGAGGTCAGAGCTGCGGAACCATGTAAGTAGAAGGACTTAGTGACACACAAAGCCTGTAAAAACATTGAAAAGCAAGCTAATTTGGTAAAGATGCAAAGATGTAGAAGAAAATCTGCAGAATTTTTCAGTTTTCAAATTACTCTGAAAAAGCATTGGTCGGAACCCAGATTACTTTTATTTGGAATTTTATTTCCTTACATAGAGACACCAGATTACTAGATGAGAACACTAAAAAGTGAACTCTAAGGAAGCAAAGGCAGGATCCATCTGAACCAAAATGAAACAGCTAAACCAAAATGCTGATAGCTATTGGTTGTCTTTGAGCTGCGGACAAGGTAAATGCTACCTACAGCTACTTGACATGAATAAAAAGAATCTCCTAGACACACTTTTTAGAAAAGTATCTTTTGGTCCTGGAATGTATATGATAAGATTTATCACTGACCTGGAATGGAGTCAGGCTAACAACTCAGACAATTTTCAGAAAGTGCCTCCACTGGTGGGGAGCAGCACCATGCCAGAAGCATCCACTAAAACATTATCACAGTCAGCACACAGACAAACCTACTTGGAAATGCCACAGGGGTAGCAGTACCATGCTGCCAAACATCCCAGCCAGCGAAAGGATGCTGGGGACAGCCTGCTGGGGAATTGCAACTACTCCTAAGAGGAACAGGCCGCTTGTGCTAGGCTGTTATTCTGGAGATGCCTGTGGAAGGGATGCTGTTACTGCTGGGAATGGAGAGTGAGTCCTGAGTTCTTGTGGCAGAGGCTACAGAGGTTAGGGATTGGACAGCTCCTTTGCACCATTGTCTGGCTTATCTTCTCATCCTGGAAATGAAGCACTTTCATTTCCAGAAGAATTTGTGCCTACAAGCAAAGAACCTTGCTTTGATGTTGACCTCAAGTTAATAAAATAAACGTCTGGACAACACAAAGATAGGTAGCCTGAAGTATTATCTGCAAGAATCTTCCTTGAAGCACACTAATCACCTCATTCTGTAAATTATGAAGCACTAAGGAAACATAAACCACTTGCTTCTATCATCCATTTTCCTACTACTTTGAATCTATGTAATAAAAACAAGTGGAAGGGGTTCCATTTTACTACACGTTATACTGTATCTGTTTGAAAACAGTTACATTTATTTCTAATTTACACATAAGCCTTTTTACACCATGTAGGGGGGCCTTCAAGGGTGTCATTTACATTATCACACACTTCGAGGACCCTCTGTATTGCCAGACTACCAAAAAGAGCCATGGCAACCTCCAGGAAAGTGGAAATCAGTCATGGTTCCTCTAAAAGTGAACCTCATTCGGGCAGATCTGCATCCAGTAGGTGGGAGGTGAAAGGGGCACTTGGACAGCTGAAGATAAGAAGTACTGCTCTGTACTTTAGCATAAACCCATTCTCCTGTCCTCTTTCCTCTCCCCTCTCCTCTCCTCTCCTCTCCCCTCCTCTCCCCCTCCCTTCCTCTCCTCTCCCCCTCCCCTCCCTGTACATCTGTTACAGCACAGAACTCTCACATCTGAAAAACAGAAAAAGAGGGAGGAAAAATTATTTCATCATGATCTCATGTGATTCCCTGGATAGGTAAAGATAAAGTTGTTAAACTGGTGACCATGCATGAATCTCACAGAAGTGACAGCACCAATTCCTCTGTGCTTTTCTTATACAGCAGAGCTAGAAATAGCCAACATGATGTTAGCCTGAGATATTATAAGACTATGTTCCCCTGATGACAAAGAAATGACCTGGCAACATCTTTTCCAGTGCCAAATCAGGATATGGCATGGAAAAAAATTACATCAAGAACAACAAGAAATGATAGGGAGTCTTTCAACAAAATCTTCTCAGATTTCAGTGGGGAGAGCAGGAGAGTGAGTGGTTAGTGTGAAGGTAGGAGCAGCAGGAGTCAGCATGCAGTGAATGTTCTATAGTGAGAGCAGACACATCCCCTTCTTCCTCGCCTTCTTCCCCTCCATATAACAGAGCTAAGATAATATTTTTTTAAAAATTCTGAATTCTGAACCTGATATCCAAGAGACTTCCCTGGTTTCAACATCAATGACTATCCTCAGATAGTACTAATGATCACTCTCACTATCTCGCCTTTCTTCCTGGTCCCCCACAGCACTCCAAACATATCTCAAGACATAACTTTTCTTTTGGTTTCACTCTGGGATCAAAATCTCTCCATTTGTCATCAAATAGAATTATCATGCTCTGGCCAATGCCAGTGAGAATGAAAACATGATGAACAAGATCTGTGTAAAATGTAAAATTATTTTTCAAAGAACACATCAGTAGTATAATGACTGAAAAAAGTAGTAAAAACCACTCACAGGCAAGCAAGAAAGGGATCTTTTCTGAGCAGAATCACATCTTTGCACTCTTTTTGTCTTCAGACGGGTTTCACAAGAGGGGCTGTGAGAAGATCTGACCCAAGCAGACTTTCCATCAAGTGAAATCTGCTAACAGAAATGTCTAATAGATCCATCATGCAACAGCACTTTGGGATTGCTATTGTTTTTCTAGCCCACAGTTATGAGTAATCCCTCGTTTCCTTCCTTCTTTCTTCCACAGGATATCGCAAGGCAGAGCAGATTGCCAAGAGAGCAAATGAAGGGATGGCACCAAAAGCAGCTGTCAGGTTTGGATTCCTTAGATAGGAACAGTCTGATCAGCTTGAAAGCCCAAAGAAATATTTGGCTTTGAGTTGTTTTCTCAAGCACCATGGGGAACAGAAAGAGAGGGGCAAAGCAGTGAGAGAGAGACAGAGATTATTTTACTGCCTGTTTAATTTTGCTCTACATGGCTGTTTAATTATGGAATAGAGTTTTTCCATGCCCATCACATAAATTAGAAGTCCAATATGATAAAGACAAATCAGATACTTACCAAATGCTCAAAGAATATTGCTCAAATTGAGAAGATCACAACAAAGCCATGAGTATCTTTTGCAGCTTGAATGCACAGCTAACGGTGCCAGCTTAAGGCAGGGGCTTATAACGACTCAATCAGCCTCTTCATTATGGAGACTTTTCCACTTGGTTCAGGACTGGACTTCCTAACTTATTTGGGTGAGCTTCACCCATATGATTTGTTAATTTCTTTCAGTTTGTACCTTTGATATCTGTTTTATATTTCTAAACGCTCTCAAGGGATTAGTCTGGCCTCATGGTCGCCTAACATCTTGTTGGTCTTGTACATAGTTATATACAGATAGGAGAGATGCTTTCAATGATCTTTCCAACAGCAGTGTAAGTTGTTTCAATGCTTGTATGACACTAAGCGTGTGCAGTGGCAACCTTCCAGTTTTTGCAGGAGCTGGCAGCTAGTACAGCTCCTTAATAGAACAGCAACATATTTCTCTTTCAGATTTGCAGTTTCTAAATGTCAGTCTTTTATTATTGATTTATTGATATCTTTTCTTGCCAGACCCAACCAGAGCAGTATATATACATGAAATAGATATAATATACTGCAAAAATAATGCTTTTTCCTTTGATTGAATCAAAAATTATGGCAAAGCATTGTAAATTTTTTCTCCTTTGAACCATTTTATAAAGTAAATCAAATGGTTGGATCTCTTTGAAAGACAAGTCTTCTAATTTTATGCAGAACATTGCACAGTGCACTGAAGAATAAGGATGAATGGTTGCCGATTTACAAACACTCTTGACCTTATATTTAATTCCTGTAAAGGATTGTCATCCCACTGTCTCATTTGATAAATTTGAATGAATAATGCATCTGTATTATTTACTGAAAGTTATGCTTCAGATTTCTCCTCTAATGTTTTACTTGAACACTCTAAATCCCCCCAAACCTACATAAAATTAAAAAAAGAAATCTAATAGTAATAGTACTGCAAATGAGATTTTAATTGGACAGAGAAAAAGACAGCAGTCTTACCCCTGCTATTTCTCATGAAAAAAGAGACAGTATTTGGTGGTCACCCTGGAAAAAATCAGTATTTGAGGGACAAAGGTAAAAATTTTGGGAAAAACAATATTGTGGTTTCTGCATATTTAGCACCGAAGTGGCCCCTCATATTGGTGCAAATGTAAGGGAGTTTTGGAGTCTTTCCAGGCTTCTGGGCTGCAGGTGAGAAACCTTCAGGACTACATGAGTCACTGTGGTCAGCGTCATGCAATTTGCACTGGGCTGCGTTATAAATAACTTCCAGTTCTCTGGTCGGCTTGTGCAGTTAGAACAGCTGCCAGTGATGCTCAGCAGATTTGTAGGGTTTGTGATCTTTCAGGTCCCAGCTGAGCTGACAGCTTCACCTTTGACCCAGCAGACACCACCACCATCTATTTTTTCCAGATGGAGGAATGTTGTTGTTGCATCACACTTGCTCACCCAGCCTGCTAACAGGGTTTCAGCTCTTCCAGGTAAACAGGAGGCTGAGTCTGTTGCAGTTAAGATTTCTGCTGGCTCCTGCTTTGTCCTACATGGAAAATGGAGAAATAAATGTCCCTCAGTGCAGGTGTAAAAAGCCATGGAATTGCAGCAGCATCTGAACTTTGCTGCCTTGATGGAAGCATGCCCAGAGGGGCTGTCAGGACATCTGAGTCTTTGATTTTTGGGAACCTCTAACATATTTTGAAGGGATCTGTTTCCTGAAATATTGTCAGTGTGTGGCTGAATATTTTTTAAGAACAATTCTTTTCTGTATAGCCATGCTGCTTACTTTCAAGGGGAACATCAAGGAAGAACAACCTTTTACAGAATGTTCTTCAAGGTTTTAAAATATCTACTTTAAATGAATAAAAAAAAAAAAAAAAAAAAAAAGAAGTAGATGCCAGCTACTTAAAATGTACCAGCTAAACCTAATTTCAGATTTCAGGCATAGTCCGAAAGCTAGACCAGAGTATGAAGGGGTTTGAAAGAATGTACAGTAACCAGAATTTTCCAATAACTTTATTTTTTATATGTATAGTTTTTTTAAGGCCAAAATTAGGTACTACTGAAATTTAAAGAAAGAGGTATGTATTTGCTAGCATATAACTCCTACAGGGAGTTTTAAGGTGATATGGTACAAAGAAACATCTCAAAGAATAAAAACCTTGCCAAAGATGGAATATTAATTAGAATGAAAAGACAAATGCCAATGCCTTTTGAAACTGAAACCTTTACTATTGTATAACATTCTTTACAGATGGAATTGTAATTTTTCTGTATTGCAT
>JAWWEU010000111.1:47187732-47270233 GCA_035583155.1 Acropternis orthonyx | reverse complement strand
CCTTTGAGAGCACACGCAGGATCAGTGTTGAAGAAAAAAGACAACGCAGAAAGAGCCGTGCCTTGCCAATCCCGCCTGTGGAGACTTTCCACTGTGTCATTTGCAACCGGACTTTCCTATCTCGCATTGGCCTTTTTAGCCATCAGCGTGCTTGCAGCAAGCGTGGGTAGAGCCCTTCCCAAATCTTCGTTTGCGAAGCCTAGCCATGATGACTGTAGGATGTAACATCCTATAGACCCCCTTATTATAATGTGAAGGAAGCAAAGTTCTATTCATTCAGCCTGACAATTGCTATCAAGTTCCCATTTTCCTCCTGTAAAATGGGAAAGCACATTTGATCGAATACCCTTCATAAAAATAATGGAGGGGTTTCACAGTATGGGCTTCCTGCTCAATTTGCCTGCGTTTCAGCTGACTTCCAAGGCTGAAGTTCTGTCTTTGTATATAATCAGATACAGACATTTCCTTTAGATCTTTCTTCCACAGATGTTCTAGCTTGCTTCCCCACCAATTACCATGGAAAATAGGGAGGATCTCTTATGTGTCATTTCTTTATGTGCAAGCTATGAAATGTTTTATCTGAAGAGAACATTAAAGTCTTAAATTCTAAGAATAAGAGGCTGCAGCTAAAGCTTTATCTATATATTAAGTAAGACTGCCTCCCGAAAAGCAACCTTGTTTTGGCAGAAGCCCATACCTGTCTCAGCATGTGCCACAAGGAGAGTCATGAGGAATTTCATTCAAAGTACTATTGACTTGCACTGTTAAAACATGACAAATTTTGGTCTTCTCTGTATTTTCCAGACTGAAGAAACATACCAGCTATTAAAAATGCATGCCACAATTGCATGGATTTATTGCTTAATGTCTTTACAGAAATGTAATTAAAAAAAACCCCAACAACAAAACAATGGCACTGCTTCATTATGAGAATTTTTTTCTTTCTTTCTGATACTTTTACTAATACAAAATGTAGGTCTCTGACCTCATTCATCATGCATAAAGACTGAAGCAAGTCTCCTACACAAATGTGTAGTGCAGATTGTTATAATGAAGAACATCAGGATCCTATTTGAATGTGCACATTCAAATGTAAAATTAGTTGGTTCTTTAATGTCTATTACACTTAAGATCCCTGCCACATAGGTTTTTACTTTTCATGTAATTTATGTAATTCAAGTTTTAGAGTCACTAGAGGTTCTGAGTGCTAAATATATCTAAGAAACCTGTTTTAAAGGGGCTGGCTCTGAAAAATGATGATATTCAAAGGTGTCTCAACTGGGACTTTTTTTTTTTGCTTCTGTATGTGCAGGCAAATGTTTAGGTTTGTGAGTATGGTGCACATAAACATACCCTTAAGCAAGGAGGTTGCATGAGTGGTTGGGTTTCAGTCTGAATAGAGGGTTTGTCCTAAATTCAGGGTAATCCTATTTCAAAATACTGCTATCAGTAGGACATGCATTCTGCAGCTGTCTTTGGCAAATACATAAGGAATATTCTTTTTGGGTTCACTATGTATTTCTGCAGCCCTTTTAAAATACATCTCGTTGTTCTCTGATAAAAAAGAGAAGTAATTTGCTCATAATGTACTGTCTTTTAACATTTGCTTTCTCTACAAAACCTTAGGAAAAACGTTGGAGTTTCCCCTCACTGTTAAATATAAAAGCTTCACAGTGCCTTTGAAAACAATAACTGATGAGCTCAGTTTAGAACACATAGTTGCTGCTTTTACTACTACAGGAGTCAATACAATGCAAGTAACACATACAGGGCAGTTCAGAGGACAAAGTACATGGTAATTTAGAATGTTCACACTAAAATGTAATGAAATATTTATTATTTATATCTTATATATTTATTATATTTTTTTACCCTGTTATTTGAGTAAGTGCATTTATAAATTTTAAATCAAATCACTGCTAACTGCTGAAACTTTGTCTAGTCACCTGTGAATCCAGTGATGAGCCTTGGACTATAGGCTACACTGTAAAAAGAAAGGCAACAATGTTACTTTTTTTGGTTTTTCTTTTCACTTCCTCTTTCACATCTTGTCACTTCAGGGCTGGTTTCAGTACAATGTGAAAACTTTGTGCAAATGAGACACATTTTATTTATTTATTTATTTTAAAAGTAGCATTACAGTTTTGCAACCTGTGGTAAGGAATTAACACTAGTATTCAGACACTTAAGTTCCTAGTTACCAGCACATAAATGAACATAAAATTATTAAGCAAAAGAACTTGAACATCATCAAAAGCAGTAAATGTTCCATAGAAAATTAATTTGGTAAATTTTAAGGACATTATAATTAATCACCAAGATGTGTTCAAGAATTATAACTATTTTGGTACTTGGCTACAATTATTTTGATTTAATGTGTGGGGCTTTTTTCCGATGAGTAAAGTTGTTCAGTTCCATTTAACCATCTAAAGCAATTTGCAAGATCTAAACTATCAAACACCTCTTCTTGTTTCTTTCAGTTCATTCTCTTTTCCAGCTTTTTATGAGTCACATGAATTATTTTTAAAACCCAGACACATTTGGGTAATTTAGAAAACAACTGTAAAAAGATGGATTTATCCTGGATTATTAAAATGATGACTGTAAATCTAGGTTTGTATAAAAGCCTTTAACTTGTTTATGCATGGCTTTTTCAAATCATTGCTGCAGGGCTGGTACTGACCTGCAAAGGGAAGGTTCCCTTCAGTTCCTGTTGCTGCAGAATTTTCCTTCTGAAGGCCTCAAAATGATTTAACCATTAATGAATCAAGAGGGAATTACTTCTTATCCCAAACCCATTACAATTCTGTCATGAACGCAGTGACTTAAGATGCCACCTTTTACAATTAGAAATGGCTTTTGATTTGCGTTTGCTCTTTGCCAACAGGAGGGGAAAAATAGGGGCATAGAAACATCTGGAAACAGCATAAATAGGTCTGTTAAAGAGAAACAAAACATTGCTTTGGGGGAAGAAAACCTGCTTTTTGCAACAGAAAAATATGTGATAGGTAATAGATCAGTTGCACAGGAAAATGAGCTATTGTCTGCACGTCAGGATGGGGTGGACTGAGGTATAGGCACAAAAGATTCTCTTCAGTCTTCTGCTGAATTGCTAACTGTGCATGTCTAACTCAAACTTGGAAAACAAAACCACACGGGATGCTTTCTCTTCATACACCCATAGCAGAAAATGCTTTGCTGATTAATATAAAACTAAACTGTATGCAAGTGGCTTATGCCACCCGTTTTTTGAGCAATATAACTCTTGTGGAAGATGTACACAAGTTGGTGCCATCAATTTTTCTTCCTTCATCCTAAAGCCAGGGGAAGGATATCAGTGCCACATCTGTTAAGATTTGCCCAAGAAAGCAAGACAGTCAAAAGGATATCCAATGCCTCATCCAATTTCTGGATTGACAAAGAAGCAGTCAGTATCCTCACAATGTGAAGGTAAGCATGAGCGCAAACAGCAGAGGAAAGCTTTCCAGCAGGGAGCACACTCACCCCCCAGAGCTCTGAGCAGGGAAATCATCCTTCCTCCTAACACATCAGAACGTCTAAACTGGGCCAGAGTGGTGTAAGGAACTCATCACACCTCCTGATAACACGCCCTTTGGCCCTGGGCTGTTGGGGCTCAGGGGCTTCCCCTCCTATCACATAATCACCTCAGTGGGGCTGAGAAGCAATGGGAAAAGTTCACAGATGAAAATACTGTAATTCTGCCTAACGAGACAGAACTATAACCAGGAATGAAAACTCTGTACGTGGGAAAGATAGAAGCTGTTCCAGTCCTGGAGAAGAGGCCTGTCTCAGGAGACAGCAGGATTCAGTGAAGCAGCATGGCAAGAATGAACCTGGAAGGCAAAGCCACTTGGCCCTATCCTTTCCCATTCACACCACTGCGTTTTACCTTGAAGCTCTGCTCCACATTACACACCAAGGGCTTCACTTGCCCATAAGATGTAACTGAAAGCTGAGGCAAATATAAAAATTCTTGTATTTGGCATATGCCTATTTAAACTATATTTTATTAAGAAATACATTGTGTTTCCACCTCTGTCAAAAGCTGTGTACACCAGACCTCTTGTGGGATGTTCTTGAGGGTATTGACTCTGAAATGGCTCTGAACTTCTCTCACTATCACCTCACACTCAATTCCACATCTTCTTGTGCCTCTTCAAGGAATAAATGTTTGGACAGACTGTAGAGCTTCCTATTTCAAAACTTTCCTTTTCTTCTGACAACTGTTCCACTTCCTCAACTCCTATTGCTTTTTCATTTATTTTTCAATGGTAGAGATACTGAACCACTGAGAAACTACATTTCCAACTACTGTTTTGGTATAAACCCTACTGCTTCTGGGACACAGGTGCAACTTTAGGTGTACTTTGACTTTTTGCATTTGTTACTGTTAACATCCACAGTAACTGTTAATGAATCGCAGTTGAAGGCAGTGGTCTCTTTTCTAGATCGTGACAGCAAGAAACAAGTATTTTTGTTTTATATATCTCTGTCATCCATGACATGTATATGGAAAAATCTTTCTCTGTGACAAGGAAATTAAGTCTATTCGAAAATTCAAACAGTACTGAAAATGCAAAAATAAGTGAAAGAGTGGCATTACTGAATTCTAAAATAAAAGTCTCAAAGAGGTAATGACTTGCATGACATAACCACTTTTTTACTACTTCTTTGAATAAAGACCAGGTTTGAGCCACAAACACTGCATAGCTAAAATGATACTGTGAAAACAAAAGAACAAATAAATCCCAGTGTACATATTAAATGATTGCCTTATATTCGTTATCTTAGCCCTTGCAAAACCACCCACTGATTTACTGGAATGTACAAAACTGTCAAAACTCCCAATATCCTTTATAATCTTCTGTGTTATTCTACACAGAGGCCACAGTCCTCAACAAGCAAATTAACATTGAGAGTAAGAATGATAAAAAGGGTGCCAGTGCTGCTCCATGAAGGAGTATGAGCAGGAACTGAGGGTGATACCAGGCCATACCCTCACAGACCAGGGCACAGTCACACTGTCTTTGGAGATGGCAGGTGAAGACAGTGGAGATGGATACTTCTAACAGAGTCCGCTCTCAGCCCCAGACACGGTTAAGTCATGAACTTGTTCAGGATACTTCCAGCGAGTCCAGTCAGGAGCAGCAGGACACAGGGCTGGAGAGAGTGCTGGAGAGGAGGCTGCAACACATTTTCAAGAGACAGGTATATCTGCAGACACTGCTCAGGGCAACTGAGGCCACTCAGTACCCACTGCCCTGAAACAGTAACGTTTACATACAGTGTGCTTTAGTACAAGGCACAGGCATTCATGTTAAACAAGGTGCTGGTGGCATGTAACATCTTATAAAGGACAGTAAGGCTGTTTCTGGATTTTGGTCTGTTTATTACCATTGTTTAAGCTTTTTTGCAACTTGTGTTTCTTTTTGATAATGTGAAATTATCTGAACAATTATGAAGCTATTAATAAAAAGGAAAAGCAAGCCTGCCAACCATATAAATAAAAAAGTGTTATATCCTTTGAACTCCAGAAAGTACGCAGGAGCAAGCCACAGGCCTTGTCCAGCAAACCACAGAAAGAGAAGCAGCACAGCACGATGCCAGGACATCTTAATACTAGGCATTATGAGGGGCAACAGGCAGAGATACCAGACAAAGTACTGGGATGTGCATACTTTGTTAAAACTCACAAAAATAGCGGTGTGTAGGAAACAACAGAAGGCAAGGTCTCTGTAGAACGCTATGGACACAACCAGGAGCAAAAGCACCTGGGGCAGGAAAGCTGCGAGCCCAAGTGCATAACTCCATTTGCTCTCTGCTGTCAAGTACAACATGTAGAAATAGGGAGAGAAGTTATGACGGATGTCCCTCCTGGTCAGGTGGTAGAGGTAGGCATTCTCCAAAAACTCCCAGCCGTAGAGGTGATAAAACACGACAGTCAGGGCAGCCAGTATCGATCCGGCCACCGTCCCAAAGAGAAGCACGTCGCGGTTCAGCACCTTTACAAACAGCTGCCAGACGTGCGCCCTAAAGGCAGGCCGTGCCCTTTCGCCCGGCGCCCCGCCGCCGCTCCGCAGGTGCAGAGCGATGGGCAGCGCGTAGGTGAGCGGGTATATCTTCATGTGCACGGCCAGCCCGTAGCACGCCGCGGCCCGGCCCAGGCTGCCCGCCTCCAGCCAGCCCAGCGCGGCCAGCACCAGCAGCGCCACCAGCGCCTCCGCGTTGCCGCGGCTGGACACGGCCATGGGCAGCGGGTTCAGCAGCCAGGCGGCGGCGCAGCACCCGCTGGTGGTCCCGGCCGCGGCCCCGCGGCGCCGCAGCGCCCCGTAGGCGACAGCGCCGGCCGCCAGGTCCCCGGCCACGAAGAGCAGCTTCCCGAAGGCCTCGGCGAGCAGCACGTTAGGCGTCAGGAGCCAGGCGAGGAGCGGCGTGTAGCGGTAGGTGGCCCGCCCGTAGGGCGAGCGCCCCTCGGCCACCAGCCGCGCCGCGTCCGTGAACACGCGGTAGTCGGTGTCGGTGTAGCGCACGCGCAGGGCGCGGTCCTGCAGCAGCCCGTACAGCACCAGCGCCAGCCGCGCCACCAGCCCCGCGGCCAGCGCCGCGCCCGGCCCCACCATCCCAGGACAGAGCGGGGACCGAAGGGGGGCCCGCGGAGCCGCCGCGCTCCGCCCCGGCCGCACTCCGAGCCGCTTCCGCCCCCGGGCGCGGGGAAGGGGTGGCACCGCGCCTGCGCCCTGCCCGCGCCGGGGCGGGGCCCGCGGCCGCTCGGGGTGTGCGGGGCGGGAGCGGGCCCGTCCCTGCCCCGCCTCTGCCCGGTCACTGCCCGGTCCCTGCCCCGTCTCATCCCGCCCCCCGTGTGCCGCGGCAGGGATGAGTGCCGGTTTTACCGGGTTCGGGCAGCGCTGCGGAACATCGTCACTGAAGGGCGGCGTGTGCAGTGGTGGTTAAGTAAGAAGGAGAAGGGAAAATGACGTTTCCTGTTTACTGCCTGCGCAGGGCCGTGTTGTGCCCAGGCGTGTGAGCGCTCTCCGGAGCACTTCGGTGAGCTTGCTTTCATAGCAGGTTTCTCATTTCATTAGATCAGAAACAGTAATGTGAAAATCAGAGCTTAGAAGGAGTTACAACAAACAAATTACTTCCACTTTATTTTGAAGGGCTATTTTGTATGGTTTTTATAATAGTTTTCCTGTCTGGATATGTGCTATCCACAGTCGAATTCTGGCTGGCCGAAAAGCAGGTGTTTGTTACTTACCATTATATGCATTTGCTTGTTTAGTAGTTAATTGCAGCTGGCTTCTTTTTGCTCAGTGGTCTCATTCGAGAACGTTTTTGGGAGCTGCAGCATTGCTGGCTCTCGTTGCTTACAGAAAAAAAAAAACAAACAAACCTGCTTTTTCTCAGTTCTGGGGACGCTCATCAGAGGACTGGGAACAATTGTTTTGCATTTGGCAGAGAAGCCTTGGAGGGTGTCCTAACTGGTAGGAGATTCAGGGGACAAAAGATATTTCTATGTGTCTGCACGCAGCTATTCCTTTTTATCTGTTAAAACATTTTTATTGTGTATAATAGTACAATGGGGTATAGTCTGAGGTGTCCAGTGGGAGAAGCATCATAACTGACTAACCTGGAGAGTCAATTTTTCCTCGGTCAGAGAGTTGCATATTTTATACTAAAGTGGACATCTTCAACAGGAACGATCAAGAAAATTCTCCATTAAATCACCATACGATATTATTAAGTCCTAAACCTGATACTTAGGGTGTTTTTGGGTCAGGGCACGAGGGTGGCAGTTGCTCCTTTGTAAATAATTGCTTGCTCACTACAGCTGTTCTACTCTAGAACGGAAAAGATTGGTAACATAATTGCATTTCCTTACTTCTTTATGTATCTTGTACTACAGTGGTTGAGATAATTTCAAAAAAGGTCCCATCATCATATCCATTGTTGTGCCCAAGATTTTTCTCTGTAAATGCTAGGAGATAGATCCTGAATAAAATCACTGGGTCTGAAGTCACTTGATATTCTGTGGAACAAGTCTGAGCAAAAGGATGCATGTAGATACTCCTAAATTTTTTGTTTAGGGGAGGTCACTGTGCACAAACAACTGTTCTTGTCACCTGCCTGCTTTCTCCCAGGATTGTTTGCAGTTCTTCTGTTGCCTCTTTGAATGGAGTATGTTATATTATTTCAGCTCCTTTGAGAAAACTGCTTATGGTCACAACAGAATGCAGCTTATTTGCTGAAGTGTCTAAGTCTAATGATATTGGTGAAATAATACTAGTTTAATAAATAAATTTAGGAGTCTGCAGGTGTCTAGTTTTTTTGTCTGACAGTCTGCTTTCAAACAAATCTTTTATCTGAATTTAATAGAAGCTGTTAAGCTGCTGGTAGTGACTGTTTATTTGGATTCTAAAAAAGAATAAGTAATCTAATTCTAAAGGGTTGTGAAGTTAATAAGACAGCAAATCTGCCTTAGCTATTGTTGCATATGTTGTGGCTATATATGACATTGCCTGAGCTGGAAAAAGAATTGATATTTCTTATCGATTACTTAACATCTTCAAAATAAGCCTGGAGCTCTTCAGAAAATTAAGGTTTGGCTCAAAAATGTGTTTGGCTTCAGATCTGATACCAGCTTGCTTAACCTGATTTGTCATGTACTGTAGACTTCAATGCAGGAAGGAGAGTAGTCTTATTAAAGTTATAAATCTGTTGTTCCTGTAAAAAGCTGCTTTTATTTATATAAGCCACCAGGAGCCACTTTTAGAAAATGCTGGGAGATAAAACTAATAGACCTGCTGGGACTGAACCTGATTTGTTGTGCTTCACATTAAGATACAAAGAGTATGAAGAAAAACATAGAGTCAGACATAACTGTTAAAATATTAACTAAATAGGAATGCATATATACGTGTATATGCACATGTGTGTAAAGTTAATTTTCCCATTACATACTAGGCATTTTGTTCACATGGTCTCGAATATGGTACCATTTATAAATTGGGTTCACATCTAACTGTGTTTCTATTGCATATTCATGACAGGGGATTAGAAACCTGATCTCAAACATTAACTACTTCAGCAGCACCGGGGCATATGTTCGAGAAACTACCTCATATGCCCTGTCATTATTTAAGATTTACACAGCAGTAGTAGCATCAAAAGGACAGTGAATCTGGGGCCTCATTATCCAAAGTACTCTAAAGCCTAGTGGAAGTTTTCAACATCAGGAAACCAAGGTACAACTGGAGAGTGGCTGCTGGTGAGGGAGAGTACGCCAAGCTGGTTCCTTGTCAGTCATAATCACATTTGGTTATGTACTTGCCTTTCAGGGATTTACTATCCACACTATGGTAGAAAGTTACCTATTTTGGGGGGTGGGGGGGATGAGCTGAGGCTACTGTCATTAACAAACAAAGGTGAACATATGGCTAAAAACTAGATCTGATGGATACAGTAGGGCTAAATATTGGAGGGACTAACAGATTAAATTTGAAAACTTGGAGTAGAATAAGCATGCTAGTGAAGGCTGACAAAGAATTAGAAGATGATTTTGGCAGCTGTGCTTTGAAGTAGCATAAGGGAGACAGGTGATTGGTATCAGTGCAAGGAAAGAAAACACAGGTGTTGTGTTGCAGTGGTGAGACCCTTACTAAGATTCAGGTAGCCTAGGCGGCTAAACAAGGTTGAATGTCTAAAAGTTAGGGAAGAAAGAGCAGTAAGAGGCTTCACAAGAGGAAGGCAGTTGGAGGATCCTTTTACGTGCCGCATACTAGATCATTCTAGCAAGATATCAAGGTGACACCCTTCTTATGCAAATCTCTTCTACCCTAATTGTTAATGTCTAGCTATACTTTGAGATTTTGTTGTTAAGAGATAAAATTTGATCATAATAATTAGTACATTTTTTTCTACGAGTTGTCTGATTTTATGTGTGTTGTGCTGTAATTTATTAATTTTCTTGGGGTTTGAACGCAGTATGTTTCCTTACATAAGAAGTGCTTCTGCTTAATATATTTATAAACTGACAGTAAATTTTTGATGATAAGTACAATCTGTTTTTTGCCACACATGAAATTCTGTAGAAAGAGTGACTAACACTTATTTTGGATATTTTGGTCTTGATAAATTGTTTTTGCAAATCTGATTGATGCCTTTCAAATATTTGTAGTGTGTTGAATTTGAGATATTATTAGCAGAAGAGAAGTATAATTAAGATTATCTAAGGAAGTGTTCATTTCTGCTTAAACACTGAAATGAGAAACACAGGAATGTTTGCAAAAGTAAGGTGAAAAAACACATTACAATTCTTCACAGAAGAAAATCGCAATTATAAATATAAGGCCACTGCTATTCCTTTAAGCTTTTTTTTGTGTTTTCTTAAAATTGCTCGATAAATCTATACCCTTATTCACACATTGTGCTATAATTGTGGCTATTTGGAGAATGTGATCTGACTTATAAAGGAATTTTTTCCCCCACCCCATTATGATGTTGCACAGTCTGCTTTAAAGTGGTGTTGGCAGAGTTCTGCTTGCAGTGGTTATGCTGATTGTATGCCAGTGTATTAGGTAAAGTTCTGGCCCTTCAGGGAAAATAAGTACTGAATAAAAATTAGTAAGTAGGAAAACCTGTTAAATATTACTGTTCGAAAGAAAAGAAAATGTAACATCTGAGAAAACACATATGGCAGCAAGAATAAGTCCAGTGAGCTTTGATGCTGGCCTAGGGGGAGATTCCAGAAAATATGGCCTGTTTTGCTTTAAGGCCATGGTGAATCTGAAGTGTGCTGTGGTAAAAAGGAGTTACCTGAATCTAAGTTGGACAGTGCCCAACTCTCTCACTGCCTGACTTGAAATACCAAACAGAAGTCTTTTCCCTGTTTTGACATTGCTGCTGTACCTGCAGCTAATGGTGCAGGGAGCCCAATGGATTAGGATTCCAGAAGTAGGAGTGTACAACCAAAAACTGAGTTAAATTTCCTTTACTGTTTTTGGTTTCTGTTTCCTATTTGCTTCTGCTAACAAAAGTGCGGAGAGAGAACTGATGGGAGCCAGGGCGGAGGAGAAACTGGATCCAAAAGACAAATTATGGATTTAGGAGGTGGAAGGTTCCTGGCACCAGACTGCTAGTTTCTGACCATTGTGCAGAGCCCAACAACACATCCAGAAAACACCTGTAAAAGGCTAAATCTAATTGCGTTAGGGTCATTTCTTGCCAGCTTTGGAATGTGTAAGTGATAAAATAGGTACTGAGGACTGATGAAGTCTCTGTTAGAGGATGTTATAGGTGTGTATATGCACAATTCATATATTAAAGGTGTATATATAATATATATTTACAATATATAAATTTGTTACATATATGTATGGTGAGCATACTGCAGTAATAGCTGTGTCTTTCTGAATGCCCACATTATTTTAATCTCTTTTGATACCTCTTCTTCTGTCTGAAATGTGGGGTAGCAGAGCTTGAGAACATGAAATATATGGGATTCATCCTCTGTTCAAGCAAGAACATTTTTAACCCTTTGTATGAGTAAGGAGATTAGATTTTGTATGTCAGCATCTGAGATGCCCATGGCTCAGAAGCCATTACCCATGAGTGCAGCCAGCCATAGGTGTTCTAAACAGCGTTCAGTCACAATATTGGATTTTTAAGTGATTAAGGGAAACATTTTGTGAATTTTTAATTTATAGCCACTTCCCCCCCCCCCCCCCCCAATTCTTTGGGAGAGGAAGAGAGGCAAAACTTGAAATGTTACTGTTGCAGCCTTCTCACAAAATTTTTGTTTTGTCAAATATAAAGGACAGCCTGTAGTTAGTGGGGTGGGAGGGAGGGAAATATATTTTCTGAACCTGCTGGAACACCACCTTCAACATCGGTGACACCTCACTAATAGCCAGATCTTGAGATCATATTGAGATATGTGAATGAGACACAAAACTGTGTTCTGAACCTCTAGTCTTGTTTTTTAGATTGACAAGTAGACATCAAGTATAGAAAGAAAACCATATCAGCATCTGCTACTGAGCTTGTTAATTTCTGAACACTGCTTTTAGAATGGATGGGATATAGACATGAAAAGGCACAAGAGGTATGCTTATCAATAATTTGTTTAGAAATAGGTCTGAATTGTTTTGGTTCAGTGGCTGAAGGAATAAGTTCTTTAGGTGCAGTGTTCTGGGCTGTAACTCAGGTTACAGAGGCTGTGGTTGAGTTTATTGTAATCCCTTGAAACAAGCTGGAACTGGAATATGAGCCACTTTCATGGGTAGCTGAACTGCGGAAACTTGACCTCTTCTAGCTTAGGTAGCAGTTGGGTTCCATGTGATCCAAGAATGTAAGAGTTTTGATCAAACCATTTCCTGGGAAAGATGCAGCCACAGTTTCTCCTAGTCTTTCCCATCCCATTACCCGGACTTCATTTTCTAGTTAAGACAGTGTTTGTGCTGTTGCTTCTGCTGCAGCAGGAAAATTTCATTTTATTTAAATGTGTATCTTCATGAAGTTGGTGGGAATTTAATCTCTGAATATTGTTCAGTATTGTGCTACTGAAGTAGATGTGAAGAGCCAAACACAGGTTTTATACATTTTCTGTGCCCAAAGTATGAGGAAACAATTCTGATTTGAGCCCTCTATTGTCTAGCAGAGGGCCTGCCACAGTTCCATTTCTACCCACTGGAGTGTCTTTCCATGCTGTGCTCTCTTCTCTTGATTTCCTGGCTAAGAGGACTAAAATAAGAACTAGCATTATACCAACACATAGTAAATAAAACACCTTAATGGAAGACACAGGTATAACAGATATGAAAGGCAAATCAAAAAGTAGTGTAAGTCTCTCTAACAAACAATATGTGGAGAAATGGTGAAGTGGTATGTATTAGCTATTGCAAGTTTGGTCAATATAAATAACTGCATAACCATAATGGACTTCTGTGTGTTGCTTGGTATGTTGTGCTTCAGTGTAACCAGAATAAAAAATAAGATTGAGCATATATGTTTGTTAAAAACATGGCTTGTTATTACCAAGTTCACATACCATTTCTTAAAAGTTTCTGCTAGAAAAAAAAATGATCGGAGATGCTACAATGGGTTAGTTTACACAACTGCTAAGAAAATGTTTGCAGTCCTTCAGAGTGAGTATTAGATTGTTTACCTGTGATGTTGGACACCTGCATTTGAATGGGTTACATCATGTTTTCTTCATCACCGGAGAGACTCCGCAACATAGTTTTGTAAACTCTGGAGGTAGAAGAATGATGGGGAAAAGTCAGCTCTTAATTGGTGGTTAATCCAAACAACTCTGGAAGTTGGGGTTTTTTTTAGCTTAGCAAAAAAACCCCCAAACAACACCAGCCCAAAATACACAACAAAACCCCCCTAAAAAACAACCCCAAAACAAAAGTGGTTTGTGCAGTTGCATGGAGTAACTGTTGGGCATTCTGTCTGGAGACTTGCCAGAGGACTAGGGCTCTCAAGTGCTTTTACAAGTTTTGGAAGAAAGGTGGTTGACTCTATTAGAGATGCTGTTATTGACCCTGCAAGATGGACTGCAGCAAGAATTCAAGACACCAGGGAATGAATGTTACCCTGAGCATCACTCCTAAGTTTTGTCAGATAGTGCTCTTACTTTCGGACAGTGCAATGGTCCAAATGTGCAACAGAGTTGTTGCATATCAGGCTTTGCTGTTCTCAGGCTGTGCTTGTGTTGGCAATTACTCACTGAGACAAGAACAAGTAACTGTAATTACAAATGTAATCCCAAACTAAGTCTTGCAGAGTTGGCTGATACAAACTGTAGGTACAATTCTCATCCCCTCTTTTTCATATGCTCTTGGGCATCAGATGGATTTCGAAGGATGTGGTGGTGCTTTATTTACAATAGGTAGAAAAATGGGTTTGAAGTCTCTACTGCAGATGGAGAAGTCATTTTAATTTGCATAGCACTAAAAGGCTTATAGAATTAATGAATAATGATGCAGTTTCCTGCTTTTGTCTTCATGGTTAAAACTCATCAGTTGATCAGAGAAGGTAATTTCTTAATTTGTTTTGTACTGTGTGACCAAAAAGTGCCTTATGAAGAGCTGCCTTTCCTTCTCACGGTAGATATCTTACTGTTTCTTCTGTCTATAATCCTGATGACATTTTTGCACTTACTTTCAATATCAGGTACAAACATTGAAAACAGCAAAAAAAGGTCTCTTAACCTTCTCCCTTCTTAATGGTGTTTTGATCTGGTCACAGTGAAATAGTTGAGAGGATTGTGGGTGTCAGGGGGAAGAAGACCTGCTTCCCTTTGAATGATTTTCACTTTCATTCGGGAAATCTCACATGCTTCAGCAAGGGATTGTTGTCCTACTATCCACTTTTTCTGTGCTGACAGAATATCTTAGGGAGCTGTTCATTGAGACAGAAGACTGAAGCAGCATGTTACAAGATATTCAGGCCTGTAACTGCTGTGTTGAACAATAAATATAAATCAAAATAGAATCACAGAGTCACAGAATATGCCGAGGTGGAAGGAACCCACAAGCATCAAGTACAACTCCTAGCCCTGCACCCATTCACAAGAGTTACACCATGTGCCTGAGAGTATCATCCAAACACTTCTTGAACTCAGGATTGGTGCTGTGACCACTTCCCTGGGGAGTCTGTTCCAGTGGTCAACCACCTTCTGGGGTAAGAACATTTTTCTAATATCCAACCTAAACCTCCCCTGACACAACTTCAGGCCATTCCCTTGGATCCTGTCACCGGTCACCACAGAGAAGAGATCAGTGCCTGCCTCTTCTCTTCCCCTCACAAGGAAGTTGTAACTGCAATGAGATCTCCCCTTAGTCTCCTCTTCTCCAGGCTGAACAGACCAAGTGACCTCAGCTCCTCCTCATATGGCTTCCCCTCAAGACCTTTCACCATCTTTGTTGCCCTCCTTTGGACACTCTCTAAAGCTTAATATCTTTCTTATATTACAGTGCCCAAAACCGCCCACAATATCCAAGGTGAGGTTGCCCCAGTGCAGAGCAGAGTGGGACAATCCCCTCCCTTGCCCGGCTGGCAGTGCTGTGCCTGATGCCCCCCAGGACAGGGTTGGCCCTCCTGGCTGCCAGGGCACTGCTGACTCAGATTCAATTTGCCACTGACCAGGACCCCCCACGTCCCTTTCCATGGCACTGCTTTCCAGCATCTCATTTTCCAATCTGTACAAACATCTGGGATTGCCTCATCCCAGCTGCAGAATTCAGCACTTTCCTTTATTGAAGTTCATATGGTTGATGATTGTCCAGTCCTCTCATTTGTCAAGGTCTCTCTGCAGGGCCTCCCTGCCTTTGAGGGAGTCAACAGCTCCTCCCAGTTTTGTGTCATCTGCAAACTTGCTCAGTATCCCTTCCAGTCCTGTGTCCAGATTGTTTAGGAAGATATTGAAGAGCACAGGGCCTAAGATGGAGCCCTGTGGAATCCCACCAGTTACAGGCCACCAGTCTGGTGTTACCCCATTCACTATCACCCTCTATGCTTGACCCGTGAGCCAGTTGCTCACCCACCACATGATGTGTTTATCCAGCTGTGCTGGACATTTTGTCCAGCAGGATCCTGTGAGAAACAATATAGAAATCTTTATTGAAGTTCAAAAAGATTCCATCAGCTGGCTTCCCTTGATCAGCCTGGTGGGTTACCTTGTCATAAAAGAAAATCAGAGTTGATAGGCAGGAGTTTCCTCTCATGAAGCTGTGCTGACTGTGACTGATGACTGTGTTGTCTTTCAGGTGCATTTTGAGTTATTATGGAGCATCCTACTTCATGGTAATATGGTTCAGCCTAACTATTTTTCCTGCTGTGGCTGTGCAGCTGTTTAGAAACAGCTGTTAGGAAAGGCAGAGCTCAGCTGCTAGGACCAACTGTGCTGGAAGGGCTCCAGGATGCTGTTCGTGAGGAGCTACAGCAAGTACGTGTGTGTGTGTGTGGAGACCATGGGCCTTCTGTGGGAGTGGTGACAGAGAAGAAGGAATAGTTCTCTGTTTTTCTGTTTTTGACTGGGGATGTCTAGAAGAAAGTGCAGGTGGGGTTTTCTATCTCCCCTTGGCTGGAACAAAGGAACATTGTGTAAGGGAGAGGAATAGCTGTTAGGTAGCTCTAATCTGTAGAGATGTGAGTAATCCTTTGCTCTACCCAAGGCTGGTTTTGCCTTTTTGCTTCCAACTGTGTCTAAGTTCTATCTGCCTAAATGAAAGAAGACTTGATTGAAAAAAAAAATCATGTTAGCTTTGCTCACAAAACAGTGCTCTCATTAATGGTTGGTACTGCTAGTCAGGTATACAGTGTGTGTGGAGAAATGGGAATGAAGTTTATCAGGATTTCTGTGTCCTCCAAAAGTTTTGTAAAACCCCCTGTTTTCTGTTGCATTAAACCTCAAATATTCCCTCTAGAAAGGGCATGAAATGTTCTTTTAGCTACCTGTGATACTTTTGGCCTTAACCAATAAAGGGCTTCCATGTCTTATCACAGGAATGATTTACAACTGGTTAAATAACTGGTTAAATATCTTTTGGAATCTTACTGTTGTTAAACGTTTTCCCTTCTCTGTTTTCTAGGGGATGGCATGGCCTTCCAAAAACTTTTTGGGAAAGAATCCTCAGTTTTCCTAAAATGTATTAAGTGCATTTATGGGAAAACGATCATCTGTCTTTTTAATGCCATTGTCTTCCTCTTTTTATTAGCTTGTCAGAGAGATCTCCTTGAAAAGTGTTTCTGGGTAATAATTCTAGGTTATTATTCCTTTTGCAGTATCCTGTTTTATTGTGCACAGTGGCTAAGATGCCATTGCACTTGGCACTAAAGTGGGATTTTCCTAGAGACTTAGCTGTAGAGGATGTATCCTTCAATAGCTGTCTGTGCAATTCACTTGCCCCCCCTCCCCGCAGTGACTGATGTTTTTTGTCTCCTAAATATTTATTTAGCTGTTCTTCATTCAAACTCTGGCAGTTACTTGGCTGCATGAGTTGCTTATGCACACTGTGTTTGAGCTCTGCCTCTTGTTGTGGTAATGATCCCAGGTGGTGGTGCTTCTGCAGAGTGTAATTACCTGGTAGCAAAGTTCATCCTGTCTTTGGTGCTATCTTTGGCAGTTACAGTTCTGTCCCTACCTCTCTCATCTCCTTGTCATATGGAATGATAATGTCCTCTAACCTTATGTATATGTGTCTCTTAACTCAGCTTTCAGAACTTATTCATTCACTGCTGATTCAAAATGACAGCTGTACCGTCAATCTGTTTGTCAGTTTTCCCCCATTTGGTGTGTTGGATTGGAGCATGCTCTCCTTCACACATATGCTCAGGAATGCTGTCTGGCCCCTTGTGCTTCACAGGTCTGCTGCACCTGCATCAGAAGCTGGAGTCAGACCCCACTGATATTAGCACTTGTGGTTTCAATGGTCAAACTATCATAAAAAAGTAAACCCATGGTAGAGGACTCAGGCAAGCCATGTTATGCAGACTTGGGACAATTCATACATAGTGTTCTATATCTGCAATGCAACTGGCAACAGACGTGTCACTAGTTTCAGCATTGTTTGTCTTTCTTCATTCTTGTTACTGTTGAATTTCAATATTTGTCCTTGCTGACTGCCACATTGCTGAGTTTGGCAGGTTGTTGCCAGAATTGGAGTCTGCTGACATAAACTTTGCATATATGTAAGTAGAGAGTCAACCAATGATTATCCTGTGTCAGAGTAGATCCTGCTTTGATTTTGTATAGTAGAAGATTAGGAAAGGCTGCCTTTTGAGAAAAAGAGGGCAGCTGCATCTCATATTTATTTGATGAATCTTTCAAATAGTTGATTGTGCCAAAAGCTACAGCACAATAATATCCCCTGGGTAAGGTGTATGTTAGGTTGAAATACTGATGCAATGAAAAGCAATAGTAGTTTGATTCTTATTTAGATTACTATGTACTAGTACAAATTTTAAGGTAATTTTTTCTGTAAAAAAGAACAGATCACTCAGGATTTGATACTTACCAGGAGCCATGCTATTTAAGGATAATAGAAATTGTCAGAGTTCCTTGAACAACCAGGATTGGACTCATGCAAAATTAACATTGTGTTGAACTGTGTGTCATGATTCTACAGAATACATAAATTACTTGCAATAAATCTTACTATTTAAGTGCTGTCTAGTGTAACTGTGCAATTCCTGAGAATTAGAAGAAAAGGTACATTTTCTACTTTCAGTAAAAATCATGCTGTAGTAGTTTTTAGCCACCACAATCCAGAGGCAGTATTGAAGTGAAATTTCTGCATCAGTGAACCTGTGGGCTTCTTCAGGAAGACTGCTCTGTCAGGTTTTAATTCCTGTTAAAATTATTAGAGTCTTCAAAAAATGGAACAGTTCTTTATGTAAAATGACTAGAAAAATCAAAGACCTATTTTGTTCTGTGTTTGTTGAGTTGATGTGTAAAGGCAATTTTCCTTTCTGAGGGCTAGGCTATTGATAGAATTGTGTAGGAAAAAACTGAGCAGAATTTGGCCAGGGGACATTGCTACGCACCTCCCTTAGCACCATCAGCACCAGAAATATTCGTTTACTTGGTGTCCCTTTTGATGTTTCTCTGAATTTCAGAGTTCAACCTATAATGAAATAAGAGTATCCCAAGCAGAAAGAGATAGCATGTTGAGATTTGAGTTCCCTGTATCCTTTGATGTTCTATGAATGCAAAACTTTGTGTGTATTTTTCAATTGAAATAAATGACTTTATCTACCTGACTCCTTGGACAATTCTTAAAAACTTAAACAATTCATTATAAGAATTTATCTTTAAGCCTAAGTCTAAAATATTGCATCTGTTTTTCCTTACACCTCACAGACTTGTCACGGTTGTGGCTTTTCATGTGACTGTAGTAATCACAGGGGCATCACACATTTCCATGTGAATGGTTTGTCTAAAGAAAACTAAGAAAAGAAAATTTTCACATAAAGTAGTGAAATTTCTAGTGGATAATTCTAACCTAGGTTATTGTTTTTAATTTTTAGACAAATATTGACATGTTCTCTGTGCCATTTCTCCAATCCTAACAACTTACCAATGAACACTGATGAAACAAATGCTAGAAACCATTTTTATTCCCACAGTGGTCAAAATCGGTGGTTTTATTTGTGGACCTTTAGAGTCTCTTGCCATGAGACTCCCATTTTAGAGATCTACTTAAAAACAAAATAACTTTTCTCTGAGTTCTTTTTTCAGAGTTCTCCAAACTCTGTTTGGAGGGGAGACAAAGCAAAGCAGGTTTTCTTGGGTATTCTTCAAAACAGAAACAGTCTATTTATGTTGTAATCTTTGCAGCATTGTCCTTGGGTTGAATAAAACTGTCACCAAGGTTGTAACTTCTGTGGAGATACTTGAAAAGTTTCATGTACCGCCATCAGTCTGGTAAATGTGGTACTGGTGGGTAAGTAGGAACCTTGATGCTTTCAGCACTCTTCTTCTACGCTGTTCAGAACAGTCATAGTCAACATTGTAGGGATGGTGCAGAGTAATCACAGAATCATTGAAGCTGGAAAAAGACACTTGAGATTGAGTCTAACAGTAATGATACAGGTTCATTCCTTTCCTGCCTTTTGTAGGCCTGAGACATCTGTCCTTGCTTTAGATACCACTGTTCTGATGAGAGAGGTGGGTAGGAAAGAGAGCTGCTAAGAGGAGATTCCTGTAGGTGGTGGTGCTGGTAAAGTCAAGTGCTTTGCAGGTGTGTGTTTCATGGTAGTGACAGTGGTACTGAGAGGATCAGACACCATATGGATTTGACAGGTTCATTAAGAAAAATCATCACACTATGTATGAAAATGGGAATATGCTTGCAGTAGCATCTATAATAACCTCAGGAACAGATCGGTATGTGTGTTCTCACTTGGTCTTCAGGATGCTGCTTTTGGGGTTACTAAAAAGCAGTGGATAAGGTGGCAGAATAAGCCATTTCCTAAAAAATGGGAAATTAAGTTCAGAACTGAAGTATCTTCTGTTTCTTGAAATGTGATTTTTTTACTGATATAAATTAATCCAAATATGTTAAAGTGGGATGTTCCTGTGGTAGTCTTGCTCCCTGTAGCGTTCTTGTCCACTTGATTTTTTGGATATGAGAAAGGCTGGTGGAAGGTTAGGGGTAGTAGTGCCAAGTCTGGCCCTCGTTACAGTGTAATCCTTGCAGAGGAGGCAGCAAACAAGCCTCCATGCTTGGAACAAATCATAAACCAGAAGTAAAATACAGTGGAGCATGCTCCTATTGTATGACAAAAGTGCAGCCAGTAATGCTACTCTGAAGGGTTCCTTGTTTTCTAAAGGTAAATATATTGTTGTATATGGGGGAAGGGGTAAAAGGATCAATGTGTAGGAGACAAATATGGGCAACAATTCAAGGCAAAATCTTGATTATTGATCTTTCCAACGAGTTCTAATTGCATTTTTTTTAACCTCCTCCAGGTTACGTCATAATTTATCTTTGACTACATATCAGCATATGTGGTGATGCTGCTTCTGTAATTCTCTGAAAGTCCTATGAACAATTACAGCATGAATTACTCATTTTTTCTGTTGCACATTTTGCTTAAATGCAGAGGCATATGAAATTGAAGGAAATCCAATTAAACTTGGCAGACAGTTGCTAGTTTGAATTGTTTCAAAGAAAATGACTGAAGAGAAGATTAAAAAAACCAGAAAAGTTAGATGTCTTACCTTTCTTACCTTTTTCTTTTTCTTTTTTTTTTTTTTTTATGTTCACATGAAAAGACTTTTGCTTGATCTTAACAGTTCTGTGTGAGAGTCAGTTTGATTTGAATGTCACTGAAGATTGTCTCCAGCTTCTTCAGGGGTCTAGATGAATCTTTTCAGAGGTGTACTGAATTAAAGGTTAATAACAATAGAGAGGGGAATTTGGTGAGGGAAGGGTTAACTCTAATGTCATATAGGCTTGACTTACTATCTTTCAGAGGTTAATTTGTAACATAGATTTTTATGAAGTATTGAATTTCGTGAACTACTTAACTCTGTTCCCATGTAAACTTAAGCCTTCATTCTTTCAACCTACATTTAAAAGTTTAAATACATAGAAGAAACACTAAAACTAGACTTTGGTTCATCAGCACAAAATTTGATTCACCTCAATAATGTTCCTGTTTTCTTTTTGGAGCAAGATAGTGCAGGATATCAAGGTTTTGGGTGTGTGTAGATGGCCTGTACTGGTATCTAAGTCAACAGTGCAGAACTGTACTGGCTGTACCAGATTTGAGAACTGAGTTACTTTTGGTATGTTTTTGCTTCAGGAAGGGCTTAGAAAGGTTTATGCAATATAAAACTGAATGAAAGTGACCTAGAATTATGTTACAGAGTCTTTGCTAAAAGTTTGATATCTAGCCTAAACTAGCTGTCTAGCTTACCTCTGTAATTAATGGAAAGAAGTAGATACCTCCAGAGAGCTAGAGCAGGTGACTGCACCAAAATGTGACTGACAGAAAAGTGTAGACAAGAGAAATACTTTGTTCCTGTGTGTCTTTCATATATTCTTACAGTGAACATTAAATGTAAAAATATGAGATAATGATAAAAGCTAAATTTACTCCTTTTTAATAAGTAAAAATGAAGGTTTCAAAGGGAGAAAAATAGATATTAACACAAAGTTAGTGTACTACCAGGTTCTGTTACAAATTTGTATTGAATGAAGGCCCTGTATTTAGAGATTGTTCTTGAGAGGAAAAAGTGTTAGTTTGTACAGTGGTAAAGGTTGTGCCCTTCTAGTTCAAACTGCCAACCCACACATAAAACCCCAAACTTTTTCCTCCATAGTCCTGATCCACTTTTTTCCCCCCATGTGTCCAATTCTGAATATATATAGGAGAGATATAAAGAATACCTAATCGATAAATCATTTGGTATTAGATCATAGCAAAGTCTATCTAATATGATTTGATTGTCCATATAAGTAACTCTAAGACTTTTGTGAGTCTTTGATTTTTACTTCAGTGATATGTGTTATATAATAAAGCAACTCTTTCTGTTCAAAGAGGGAAGACAGCCTTTAGACTTTGCGTTTTGTTTCCAGGAAGAAAGTACTTCTTCAGATAAATGTTTCTGTTTATTTTCTTAATGACTTTTTTTCTCTTTCTCTCTCCTGTCCTCTTCTGCTTGTGAGTCGAGAGCTTTCTGGGAAACATGAGATAGTATCTTTCACCAAAGTACCCTAGAAGAGCTTGTAGGAGTCTGCAACAGGTTGAAGACTTTGCTTCTTAACCCAGACAGTCCAAGCCTGTAGAAAGTCACCCTTTTGTTTCCCTTGTTCTTAGACCTGTTACATTTTATCCATGTGCCTAAATCAGTTGTAGAGCTGAGAAAGGTACCTCTGTGGACAAGTGATTCCAGGATTACTCAGCAGTGTAAAACTGTATCTGTCCTCCTTCAGTTCCCATGCACAATCTGTCTCTCTGCCTACACACCAGCTCTCACTTTCCTTCTAGCTTCTTTCCCTGTTCCAGTATCTACTGCCTTGGATTTTCAGTTCATGTCCTTTTGTTAGGACCAGAGAGTTCTAGAATCACTTTTCCCTTGAGCTTTTGAGTTGGCCTTACTAGGTGGTAAATCCTTTGATTTTTTTTATCCAGATCTGTTCCTCTCCATTTCTTGTGGAACCTTCATATGAAATACACACTTTCCTTCACCCTAAAAGGGTAGTGGTTCAAAATGTAGGATCTCTAACCTCCAGCTTGGATCATAGCAGTTCAAAACAGCAAGTGTAGGGAAATGCCTGATCACTTTAGCCTTTACTGTCTTGCTGAAGTCTTCAGGAAAATTCAGGCTAGGACCAACACCTTCTATGGGAATAAATCTAGCCTAACAATTTTTGTTAGATTTCTAAGCAATTTCACATCTTCAGAGAAGTGTTGGACAGCTTTAATAGATGATTAGATGATATTACCAGCCTTTTGTATGCTTGCTTATTCATTCCCTCACCATTGCATATTTTACCTTGGCAAGTGAATCTTGTCAGCAGAATTACATCATGCTGTAGAAGTCAGGAGGTTTGCTCACACATTAAAATTTAACCAAAACAGAACTGAGTCTGGGTTCGTCAAAAGGAGAAATTATAGTCTGGAACAAATAATTCTTGCAGCAAGAACAGCCAAGAACTATTTTTACAAGTTGTTGTGCATGTACATTTCTGGAGAGCCAAGGACTTCAAAACATGACAGCACTTGTCATAAAATCGGTAGGAGGGATACCTGCTTAAATTTGGAAATGAAAAAGAGCACCTGAACTAAACTGAAAAAGGTATTTTAAGTGTGCAGCTTTTTCCTTTGTGATTTTTTTTTCAGTATTAGATGTGTTTATGAAAAGAACTGTTCTAGTTCAGCTCCTTTCTTCCCCTCCATCTTTTTTTAAAGGAGTGGGAAGGAGTTGCATATCTTTAGTGCATCTTTAACATGATAGTCTGAAAATAATTCTATGTATAATATTCACAGTAAGTGTAACGAATAAAGAAGCTTATCTTAAACCTTGTTACTTTTGCACTTCACCCTCACAAGATCTGATATCACTCTCAGGGAAAACTCAGAAAAATTTGAGAGTGCAGTCTTTTTAAAAGAACCTTGATTACAGCTCCACAATCCAGTTGTTCAGACAATCCATGTAATGCAATAGTAATTCTCCATGTGCACTAACTTGAAGAGGGATGGGTGAGAGAAAAATAACTGCTTTGGGCCGTAAGACTATTCCTCTGTAAGCAAACTTAGTAGGGCTGGGTATTGGGTTTCAGCACTGCCCAGTGATTCCGTATTCAGAGAATGTCCTGATGTGATTTTCACCTCTGGCAATTGCTTCTTTTTCTGACAATGCCTTGTGATGAATAGCATGGGCTGGCAACCATTTCCAATAGGCAACAGGGAAGAAGTCCCCCTTGTTTTGAGGGAGGACAAATTAGCCATAAGGATGCAAACTGTTGTGCCACACTTCCCAACAGCAAGTGTGTGGAGAGTAGCCTCTTTCACTTCCCACAGAAATACAGTCCTACAGCCCAGTAAGACAAGACTTGGTGATAGGACTGAACTCTTAAAGGATCCAAGTATGAAAAAAATTTGAGTTATTTTCAGCAATTGAAGTTTCAGCAGGAGCATCTTGGAGGAGATGTCTTGTATTTTGAGTCTGTAGCAGTATCCAAATGCTGTAGAAAACAAATATGATTAAAATTTGACTTCTCTGAGAATAACAATATCTGTGTTGTTTTTAAAAAATCTGAAATTTCAATTTTATTTTAAAAAAGCAGTAAATGGTCTACAAATAGAGAATGGAGTGTTTTCTGTAGCTTTTTAACTCATAAACCTCAGTGAATGCAGTGGAAATTTTGCCTGAAGTTGCTGAAACAACTTGAAAAGTAGCTGTATGTATAAAACCACCTTCACTTAGCACTGATATTCAAGAGATGATTAGTGTTTAGAAGGACCAGAAAATAACTTTTTCCTTAGCATTCAGATTTTTTTCCACAAAGTAGACTAACAACCTGCACTTGAGTTTAGTCAGAGCATCAGGATCTACTTTTCAATCTTATTTAAAGTCCAGAATTAACTGATTAAGAGAATTGTTAGATTAAAATAGCAAACATCCTTTTCCTAAACACTCTCCTTACAAATCATGCTTACAAATCCTATGGTATGATATGGTTTGTGTTGACCACTGATTTTTGAAAATCTAATACTATTTTCCTGCAGAAACAGCATTTTCCTGACCATCTACAGATAATCCAGATCTGCATAATTCGTGGAACGTATGAAAGCCCTTGCCTTATATGCTACATGTCTCAAAATACAAAGCAAGTGCAATTTTTGGCTTCGGAAATAATGCATTTTCTGTTTGAAATTGCTCATGTTTTCCTGTATTTTGGGTCTTTTATAAGCCATTATTTATAGCTTCTTTCCATCTCACAAAACATACTCCTGTGATCCTAGGAGTACCACACCTAACTTTTTTGAAAGATGAGTATCCTCAAAGAGAAATGCCTTTCTGAATGCTAAACCTGTTTTTTCTTTCTCTTACTGTGTTCCCACCTCCCTCTTTGACCATAAAGACCTTTTTTTCTCCTTTTGATCTAACCATAGGCCAGAAGGGTTTTGTACTATTGTCTCTCTCCATTAATTTCGTGGGCCTAAATTTCTCTCCAGTTGTTCATCTGCTTTCTTCATACCTGCAACTTTGTCAGTCTTAGTTTGCTCCCTGTGCCAGAGTGGCTGTCTTAGTGCTGTTCGTCAAGTAACATACCACGTCTGCTCCCATTTGCCTCCTGGGTTTATTGTACTCTTCTCTTCCATAGCTGTGTTCATATTAAATGTCTCTGTTGTGTTGTGTGTCAGAAACAAGCTCCTTGGGTTCTTAGGATGCCACTGAGATGAGGTTTGCAAGAAGCCCTTGGTGGGATTCCTCGGGGTGAGGAGACCAAAGCCCCTTTCCTGAGTGTACCCTGGGGAGCTGTCGTTTCTATGGTATTTGCCATGAATTGGGATTTGGAAAGCTGTGGGATTACTAGGCCTGTCCTCACTTATTGGGGTCCTGCTGTTCAAGTCAGGAAGCTGTGGCTGTCCTGAGAAAGGCTTCTGGATTTTTCTGCACTTTGGGAAGGTATGCCTTGCTTGGAGTCCTGTGCAGATGGTCTGAGTTCTGCTGAGCTCCTGCCTGCCTTTGTGGCCTGGAAAGTCAGTATACCAATATGGAAAGTATTAAAAAAAATAAAAAGTGCAGGATTGAGAGAAAACTGGACAGAGGAAGGAAGGGGGATTGTTGCTGTCTCAGCACCGGAACACTGTAGCTGAAGGGTGGAATTCGGGCCCCAGTGAGCAAGTTGGACTTTGAATTCCCTACATGAGAAATGAGTTTTCCAGGTCAGTTAGCACTTGCTTTGTGAAGCCAGTGTGTTCCTAATAAGGGAAACAACACAGGAAATGAAGAAGGTAGTTTCTCGGCAACCCAGAACTGACTCATGCTGCCAACATCATAACTAGGAGTTAGAGCCCTTCAAGGGTCTGTAATGGAGGTGTTTATCTGATAATCATGACTATTTTCAATCTTTTCCCCATGTCTTTGAGAAATCAGTTGGGAAGATTCTATAGTTTATCTGCTTGTCCTGAATATAATTTAGTTGCTGTAAGGCAGAGCAAAGAGAAAGGAATTCTTTCCCATTTTACCTTCCTGAAAGAGGTGTTTTTGCCATAGCCTCTGGGAATTGCAGAAAGTGATATTCTTTGTTTAGAATAAAACACAGTCAAACAAGACCCTGGGCCCAAATCCTTTTATTACATCCCACTGGTGTAGTAATAAGAACTATGTAAATTGGTAGCTAAAGGTGGATACAATAAATAGTGTTTGCTAACAAGTGAATGGTGAAAGTGCTTGTTGTTTTTTTTTTTTCCCCCAAGTCATCTAATTAAATTTTCAGAGGTGAGACACGAAAACAGTATAGTTAAGACTGATAATGACAAATCACAAAACATTTGGTAACCTGGGCCACATTAACCTGTATGAGAGTAATGCAAATATGTTTCTTTTAATTAAACACATTTTTTAAAAGTTAAAGATCTGAAAAGAAAATTAATCATGCATTGTGTCCCACTTTGGATGCCCTAGAGAGCTCTTTTTCCCATTTCCCTTTTTTTGCTGCTTCACCTGTTTAATTGTAATGTTTTAGATACTGTTCCAAGAAAATCTGCAAAAATACTTCATCAGTGTTAAGACAGCTGGACTTTACCCTTTTCTCAGGTTTCTTTGTTGGTAGGAGTGCCTTACTGGGCTCAGACATCAGTGTTGCATTAGTTTAAGTGAATATTTTTAAATGAACAGACATCACCTTTTAAATGTGCTACTGGAACTTTTGAAGGTCATACCTGATGTCTTGCCCTGTAATTATGGTCCTTTTTATTTTTCTTCCCCGGAGATGGTTTCTGCAAGGCTGTTTTAAACATGTTGTAGAGCTACGTGGCTTCCACTATGAAAATAAATTAATAATGCTTTTTTAGCAAGAGACCTGGGCAAAGAAGGATCTTGGAATATTGCAGAAAAGTTAGTATGTTAAAATAACAAAACTCCTCACCTCTTCATGCTGATGGATGAAGCTATGAATATTTGATATCAGTAAATACTATGACAGCATTTTCACTTTTGGGATGGAGGACAGTGCTGGTTTGAGAAGGAAAGGGGCCTGAGAGATGGGCACCTCTGTTACAGTCTGAAGCAAAAGCTGAGTGAAGTATCTCATTTCTCTGGGGTTGTAGGACTTACTCCTGGAGGATTTTTTTGTCCCAGAATGAATACTGCAGCATAAATTTGGCTGCTGAGATGTGAAATCATTGCCTTAAAGCACTCTCCTCTCTGCATCCACAGACTGCCTTATTGAGTAGTAACTCCTTGCTTTTCTGCAGACTGCAGGAAGCAGGAACCAGCACTGTGTATGAGGAGGAAGAAATGTGACTTCTGTTCTGCTCATTTCCCTCTGCATTGCTGGCATAGAGAGGTTATCCAGGTAGCACTGCCCAAGTGCTGGTTAGTGAAAGGGAGAGAGGCCAGACTGAAGAGGACGAAATTGGATGCAGTACTTGTATCCTGCAATGATGCCATTATTACCTGGTGATGTTTAGAACTGAAACATTTTCATGTTAGTATTAAATTGCCCATCATCAGTTCAAGCCCATGACTTCATCCTTGTCCTGCTCTAACAGATGATGGCCTTCCATTGTCACCGGTGCCTGTGTACAAATGATTAGGACATTGTGTGTACCCTTGGGGATGAGGTTGGGAAGGGCAATTGATAGCTGTGTTGTGATTGGCAAAGCAGTGCTATATCATTTATAATATTAGCAACAATATACTGGGACATGCATCACCACACAAAAGTGATACTTGGCTAAAAAAGTGGTTAGGCTGGGGTGTGTACCTACACTTCTGTATCTGCATTTAGCCTCCTGGAAGTGAGCCTTGTGTCTGAGGAAGCTGCTGTGAAAGTGACTGTTGCTTTGCAAGATATTATCAGTCTAGATTGCAGGATTGGTTTCATATTTCAAGATTATTTCTCTTACGTGTTTGCAAATTTTGATGCTTTAGGAAAATTATTTCCAGTTAAGAGAACTGAAATGATAATGTAACCATAGAAATAACCTTCAAACAACTCAGAAAGAAATGATGAAATCAACTGAGAAGAGCTATGGCTGAATCTGTGGACTTAACCATTGGTCACCCCTGAACATGTGCTGGATGCCAGAAGAAGTGTCTTGATTGCTGCTTTTTTGCTCAGTCTAAAGGTGAACTGAGCTGAAGCCAGATTTCACTTCTGTTTATTTTTCCACTCTCGACTATGAAACCACTTTGTGATGAATGTGTGCTAGATATAACTGCATTATAATGACATAAACTTATTTATTGCATATATTACCTAGCCACACTGGTGAATGTAGGACAAAGAGTACCATGAGGTCAAACACACAGGTTTGATAACCTTTGCATTAGCATGCTGTGCACTGTCAGATGAGAAGATGCTGCATAAGAGAAGGAGTGTGAAAGAACTATGAACATTGCTTTGAGCTCATGATTGGCCCATAAGAGCCATTTACATAGGTCTTTGCACCCCCTATTGTGACTTTTTCTGCCTTTAGAGAACTCTGTGAAAACTCTGGTGGCTTAAACTAATAAATTAGCTTCTAATATTTTGCAACCACCCTTGTTCCTTACTAGATAAACTTACTCCTGCATAGAAGACATGCTCTCCCCTCTAAAAGTTGCTCGGAACTTGTTCCCTTGTTCTTTGTAGTCAGGAAGTAGATGTTGTCAATTGACTTTAAAGACTGGCTGTCCTTGCCCATGAACAGTGGACTCTTTGCTCTGTACCTATAATGCTCTTTCTTTTTCTTTGTCCAATCTCCAAATATTTTGATTTCCTATGACTACCTGAACCTTACCTTCATTTTCTTTTATTTGTTAAGATGAAAAGCCAGGTACATTCTTCTTTTCTACAGAGCTCAGGTTTTTTTAAAATTTTGTATGTTCTTGGATTTAGTTTTAGTTTTTGTTTCATTAATTTTATCCTGAAAAATCTAACCAATTTGCAGAGAAAGTGGGATTGATCCTTGGTTTCTGAATTATCCTTCTTGCTCCCTCCCTCTCATCTTAGCCCATTCTCTAATTTTACTGTAGGAAGCTGCACAAGTTTCATTTGGCATTCAGAGTCATTGAGATAGTGAAATCTGATTTCAATCTGCTTCCTTATTAAATTAAGTAGTACTGTCCTTCCCCACTGTGGAACATTTTTCAGTCTAGTCTGGATGTATTCATGCTACCTTCCTGCCTTCACTATTATGACCTCTTTATTCATTTGCTCTCCCCCTCTCCCCTTCTATTCTGTTATCCAAAGGCCCATGACTAAACATATTTCTCTCCCCCCATTCAAGACAAGCCTTTATATTGTGCAAATCTTATGCTGGATACCTGATACCTTTGCATGAAATTTTAGTTCCCAGTCTAGCACAGCAAAGCTCTGTATTTTTTTGGTACCACTTTCTTTTCCTGCTCCTGTCTGTCTCCATTCTCTTGCAAAAAGTTAAGTTTAAACCATTGCTATGTTAGGGGGAAAACAATTCTTTCATGCTAATCATTTTATCTGTCAGATACATCATCAGGCTTTACTGTCTGCTTCTTGTACTTCAAGTAGAAACTAGTGAAAGAAGCCAAATGCATATATCCTTGTGTTCAGCAGTTCTTTATATTAACTAGAGAATGATACTGGGCACAGTAATAAAATCTGAACATTTTGGAAGGAGAATACACAAAATTAGACATTTTTTTTCTTTCTGCCTGGCTATTTCAAGCTATGAGGTCTAGGTCAAGGTTACTTAGTTTTCCCTGCTTACAAAGTGGCCTGATATTTTAGTACAGTTTAAGTAAAGATTCATTTTTTACTCCCCAACTCTTAAATACTGAAAGCTGAGGCAAGTTTTGTGATGTCAGAGCTTTTGTAGGATTTTTCTTGACTGTTTAAACTGTTCTGACTGACTTTGAACACTAATTCTACTTTAGATTTATTCTTTTTCAAACTCTTTCTTAAATTCTTGTTATGATTTTAGTGGAGGTTTACAGAAGTTGCCTTTAATATTGGAGTAATTAGATAGAAGTTGAATGTGTGATAATAATCTTGTAGATTGAGGTTAAAAGAAAAAAAAAAGCACCTTTGTGATATGGGATGTGTTCTGGTAAGGACTTGAGTTTATGCCATGGTTTGAAAAGAATCCAACAAACCCACTTCCCTGTTTTATGGTTCTATTGTGTTTTTTTTTTTTTTTTTTTTTTTTTTTAAATGGAAATCTTTAGCCAACATAGACACCTACTTATTTGGGTTTTTTTGCAGTTTTTAGTCCTTTGAGTTTCTGGTGAATTCAATTTAAAAAAGCAAGCCCTCCTTTCAACCTCAATACTATGCAGAGTTTAAAAGAATGAAAACTCCATTTATTTCCTGTGAGGGAATAACTATATTTATTGTGTGTACTTGGATATAAATGGATGCAGATTGGTTGAGTTTGTGATACACTATCAGCAAATTGATTTTGGCGATTTTAAACCTTTATAAAACAAAGCAACCTTGGGAGAAAAAAGCTGTTTTATTAGATTTTCTGTGGATGTGAGGCAGGGAATTCGTGAATGATAGAGGGAACTTCAAAATGAAAGGTGGGGGAAGGAAAGAAAAATGATGAACGAAGCCTGTTAAACTGCTGAGCTCTCTTTTTCTTCATTGCATTCAGCTCAGTGAATTAATGAGATTAAGTCACATCAACTCTGATTGCTGGAGGGAATGAGCAAAGCGGGCAATTTCAGTAGTAGCTTGCATAGGCAAGTTTGGCACTTGCAGGCTACCTATGATGGTGTGGTGCTAATGTTTGAAGCTATTTCCTGGCTTGATATCTTCCACAGTTTTTATTATTTTTGTAGCATGTGTAATCTTAGCTTGCAGTCAAAAAGGTATGTTGGAGAAAAATTGCTTTTTAATAAAAGAAAGCACCTGTGAGAACTGACAAGACCCTACAAAAGTCTATCTGTATTCTGTATTTTTCCCATTTGCCTATTTTGTCAGAAGCTTCCAAAAGTTCTGTTTCTGTGTAAACAGGACAAGATCAGATACACTAAGGGACAATTTTTACTTTTCAAAATTTCTCACTTGCTCCCTTATCTCTCCTTATGAACAACTTAAACGCATCTTCCCTAAACCCCATTTCAACAACTTGCAAGAACCACCCCCAGCTAACTGTGACCAAGTCCTATGTCTCATTCTGTACTTTTTACCGTCTCTTCTGAGCCTCTTGTTTTTTGCTTGGGTGTTTTCTTCTTTCTCTCCTTATTTTTGTCTGTTGCATTATTTTTATTTATCAGCTCAATTCTTTGCCACACAGGTTATTCCTCCAGCTAGTTCTCAGTGTCTGCGGTTAATTTTGTTATGATGTCTTTTGACAATTAATCTGTTCTGGTCTGTAACCATGGAATTCTCATACATGATGCTCTTTTCCCGCTCCCTTTATAGGGCTTCTGAGTCCTTCATTCTCAAGTTCTTTCATGTCAAAGGATTCTAAATCAATGTCTTCTTCCTAACTAATCCTTAATAAGTGGCTTATTCTATATTGATCTGAACAAATGCTGTCCTATGAATCAGGGCTGGCTGAGAGATTTTCTTGAGGAATGAAGGGGAAGAGCCTGTTACTTGGTTTTTTGGGGTTTTTTGTTGGTTTAGTCGCAAAAAAACCCCCAAAAAACAAAACCAATTTTTTTTTTTTAACCTGAAACTGCCATCAGATTGAATTAAGGTAATAGCTTGGGCTAAAAACATTGTAGCTAAATTTACGAAACCACAATCACTCTTTTCTTTCTCTACTTTATATAAAGTTGCTCATTAATTGGACACTCCTATGTGAAGTACATGGCATCTGAAGATGTAGATATTAACCTATAAATTGCTCATCTTTGCCTCTATGGAGAGTGTCATAAATACCAAGTGATAGGAGATGCTGAGAGCAATACATTGTTATTTTTAATTATTTTATCTGAAGCAGAGAAAAAGTGTCCCATTTTTCAAACTCAGGGCTTGTTCTATGTCAATAATAATATTTTTAGACAAATGGAAAAGCCTCCCCAAGAGCTGTTTTAGAAGTTGGGAGACCAGGATTCAGAACCATGCTTGAGTTAAGAATGTTGGTATGATGAGATCCAAATTTAACTCAAATCCCCCCTTTTTTTGTTTGTTTGTTTGTTTTTCTGGAGAATAGTTCTATCCCTATGTGCTTGATTGATTTCTTAAGTTGGAAATTTATTGTAAGATCGGAACATTAATCATGGGTCTTCCAGGCAGTTTTAAAGGAATGCTGTGTGTGTGATATGTTTCATTTCTGTAGTTGCTCTCACTTTATGAGGAAATAAGGATGTATAACCGGTTGTGGTACCTCTTTCTGTAGGGTCAAAAAAAAAAAAAAAATCAGTAGTTGTGTGTCAGCGAGCTACCGTAACCTTTCTGTTTGCCTGAGAAAGCCTGCCCTCTTTTGGGTGAAGTTAGAACTTGCGAAATTACCAGGACTGCAATGCGAGTGCTGGATGTCGTTCTGCTTTGCTTGGAGAAGCTGTTGAATTTCCATGCATAGCTTTGGTGGACCACCACATTGCTATCAAATTCTGTGGAGCTGTGGATTTTCTATTACAATAATAATCTACGTTTTCAGTAGGGTATGAAAATTTTTTGCCCTAAGGTTTTAAATATATGCAAATTGTACTGTGTGTTCTCTGTGGGGGTGTGTATCTCATACTTAAAAAAAACCTGAAAGATTATGGAAATGTGGGCTTTCCTTATTTCTAATAATTTTCCATTCCTGTGAAATTGTCTGTCCATGAATCATTTTTTCCCTATCAAATCAGAATTTTTCTTCTTAAATCCAGATTGCCTTTTAGTTACCTCCTTCTTTTTTTTTTTTTTTGTTTTGTTTTAAAAGTCCTCTTTTTATTGGTTTTTAACTCTTTCCCTAACCAAAGAGTACCAATAACTTTGATCTTCAGTAATATAAACCGACAAAGATAATAAAATTCCAATAGGATTGGAAGGTAGCTGACAAACCAAATGCCTAGAACTTAAAAAAAGTGCCATGAAGGAAGTGGTGAAGTTTGTAAGTCAGTCCTGGGTTCAGTTCTAGAAAACGTATACAGTAACCTGTAATCATCAGAATGACATTTGAAGACCTACATTAAATAGATTGATTGCAATTCACTCCTGAAGGAGCAGGTGCTCAGATCTCATCAGAAAGGCCAAGCATTGGGCCTGGAAATCACTTGCTCAGAGCCTGGCACTGCAACACTTGTGGTTCTGTAAGGTCACAAATATATGAGTTCAATTAAAGTAGACAGACTGTGTCTGTGCTTAACCAGACTAGCAGGGAAAAAAAAAAAAGGTGGATTTTATACTTCAAGGTAGCACAGTATTATGTCAGTGTTTAGAGCCTAGTTAACTAGAATGTGTTATTTTGAATGTGATTGTTTATAATGCTGTAATGTTTTAAAGACTTGGTCAGGGAACAAGATCATGCTGTGCTAAGAGCTTGCACAACGTGTCTTTACTCCAAGGAACATTCAGTCTAGGCATAAGACAAGATAAATTGATGGATATAGGCAGAATACTAACATAATGCTACAGTACTGGCCAGCAGGACAGGCAGCAAAATTTCTGATCGTGTCCAGGTAGATTGTTGTATACATCCTGACATACTTTTTTTTACTTAAAAATGCCGTGTGCATGTGATGTTATTGGAATACTTGAGCTGTATTGACAATTCAAACTAAACACAGAAAATGTAGTCACCACCTTGCTCAATCATGTGTACTTTATTGCCTTGTTAGATAAAGCTGCCCCTTGGCAGCCTTTCCCCATCATCTTTGTTTTATTAATGAGTAGTTTTGCCTTACATTTTGAAAAGGCCATTCCCCTTCTGGCAGATTGTGCTTTCTGGGAAGGCTAATGCTGGTTGTCTATGAGATAAGTGATGACTTTCAACATGGGAAAGATGTGTAAGTAATTTATGAATTAAAGCCTTTTATAGGCTATTGAACAAACACATCCAACTACAATAGAATGAGATTATCCCATTACATACTTTTAGCTGAAATTATTTTCTTTTACTTGCATTTATGGAAGTAGTCCAGCCCATGGTCTCTTTCACCACAAAATGCTGGCAAAAAGGAAATTCTGTTGGGTTATTTCTGGTCTTGTCTTCTGTTTGCCCCCTTTAGGGCTGAGAACTTCTACTTCGTTTTGGCAATGAACAGGCTGGTAAAGTGAAAAAAATTTCGGTGTGCTTCAATGTAGCAAGTCTGCAGTTACGAGACACATCACTAAGTTGTGTAAGTTATTCCTCTGGTTTTGAGGACAAGATTAAGGACTCTGTGGAATATAGTTCCTTTTGACATTACTGGAGAAATACCTCTTAACTTCAGTGGGCCCAAGTCATTGCTCTACTTTAGAACTGCATTTGTTAATAAAATTTGGTTATTTTTGAAGAAAAAAAAAATTGAGGCAGAGTAAGAAAACAAATATGTGATTTTATTGGAAACTTGATAACGTTTGATTTTTATGCCCTTTAACACACTTACTATGGTAAGTGTTGGCTGGCACAACAAGTGGAAGGAATATGTATATTATCAGTATTTTTAAGGATTTTCCTTCTATCCCATTTTCAGGGTAAAAATACATTTTAAGCATATTTTTAATCTCAAAAAGAAATTTAAACACAAGTCTATTTTGATGCTATACAACCACAAGGGTGTCACTTGTGTTCTTAGCAGATCTGAGGAGGCATTTCCCTTTTCTTCCAGTGTCAGTCTTATATAGTCAAATTTGGGAGCTCTGAACACTGCAGTGCTGCTCATCTGGGATGTCTGTGTGAAAGCTAGGGAAATCATAGGCTGAGATCTTTATTGCTGGTTCCCATTTCTCAGCAGTGGTCTGGACTGAATCACTGGATCTGTTGGAAGATTAATATTTTGATTCAAACTTCATTAGCCTTTCCAAGATGCTAATGAAGTATGTCCAAGTATGTCAAGTCAGTTTTAATGGGAAACAGGTTTTTTCTCAGTTCTCTGTTTATTCTTTAGTTTCAGAAATTTCTCTGCCCACTAGTTTCTACATTGATACTTGACTTTACGCATGTACTGTTAAATTCTTTCCCTTGTTATCTTCCATCTCAAAACTCCATATTTCTCTCTTTTCCACATTTGTTTTCACATTGCCTTTTCCTTGTGACATGCTAAATTGTCCTCCCCTGGCAAAGTTGAGACACATAATGTCTGCTACAGAGCTCTTTTCCTTTGCTGCCAATGTGTCTCACTGAACTGAGTTGGTGGTTCTTATCCTATGTTTGTGACATTTCACCTTTTACTACTTCTGTCTCTGAAAAACATTCCTATTGCTGCTGGAGAGCATCTTTCTTTACTCTGGTGTTCATTCTAGGACTGTTATCAAACCTATGTCTCCCTTTCCTCAGCTCTCCAAGAAGTCCAGGTCAGCTCTGTCCTTTCTCCTTTGTTTTGTTGCGGCCACTGTGACTCCCTATTGTTGCGTTAGCTAATTTATCACATTCTCTGTTAAAGTATCTTTAACATACTGAATTAAAGTATCAGCAGGCCTCTGCAAAGTTAAAAGTCACAGTAGCTGATAACAGCAAACTTCCAGCAGGAAAAGCACCAGTTTCAGTCTGTCTGAGGTGTGAGAAAGGTAGAAAAAGTGAGGATTGAGATGACTCAATATGTGTGGAAACCTCTGTGCTTGAATTGCGTGATTTACCAGTGCACACTTGACAAGGTGCAGTGCACAGTAGATGATGACTACTTCTGCAAGATCGTTCTTGTAATAAGAGTAACTGTTTCCATAGAAGACACTTTCAAACTGGATTATCCCAAAGCTTAACCACTTAAGTATCTTGTGTTCTTGTGGATACTGAGTTCTGGGCATTTCAACCCCTTTGGAAAAGCAAAGTATTTTTGTCTGTATATGATGAGGCAGTAAGACTGACAGACTTGTTTTATTTTGTTGCCAATACGAGGCCTTCACAAATTAGGCAGTTGCCTGGGACATAATGAAACAGTCCTGAAGGTGTCATGAGGTGTCCTCAGGGCTTCTTCTTACCTACCTGGAACAGACTCACTTTCTGCTCTCTCTGTTCCACTGCTCAGAGAGGTCTGCAGTGCCAACAGGGCACAAGCTGTCCCTACTTCTCACTGAAAAAAATACATGAAGTGTCCAGCGTGGGCAGAGAAAGAGACAGATTCCTGTTGCTGTCGGTAAAGGAGTATGAAGAAGGCGACGGAGTTTCCCCACCAGCTCCCCCTTTTCCTTCCCTTCCCTCCCCTATCCCAATAGCCCACATTCTCTTCCTGCCCAGCCCTCCAGTGCTGCCTAATCTCATTTACAGGGGCTGCTGCCAGATCTGCTGGCAGCTGCAGTTTCTTGGCCGCTGTTTTCGGTGAGCGAGCCGAGAGCGCCGAGGAGGAGGAGGATAAGGAGGAGGAGGGCTGCTGCTGTGTGCCGGAGCGGCGGCAGCGGCAGCACCTTTGACGTGCCCGTCCCCCACGTGACGGCCGCTCCATTGCGGGGAGGGAGCTGAGCTGCCGCCGCTCCGGCAGAGCACGGGAGAGCCGCAGCCTCGGCGGCGGCGGCAGCGGCGCCTCCACCCGCAGTGCGTGCGTTTGTGTGTGTGTGTGTGCGCGCGCGTGTGTGATGAGCGATCGCCGCGTCCCTCCGCCCGCTGCCGGCTGACACCCACCGCGCGGGGCGCGCCAGGAGCGGCAGGAGGAGGCGACGAGCCGCGGCCACCGCGCAGTGACCTTGGCCCAGGAGGTAAACGAGCGGGCGGGCTCTGCGACCCTCCGCGCCGCCCGCAGCGGGGGCCGCGGCCCCGCTCCCGCCGGGCATCCCGGGCGGCGCCGCCGCCGCTGTCCGCGGTGCTGGAGCCGCGGGCGCCGCGCCCGGCTTGCCCGCGGGGGAACCGGGGCTCCTGGCCCCTGGCCACCCGGAGCCGCGCACCCCAGTACGGGAGGTGCGGGGGCAGCGCGGGCCGGCGAGTGGAGCCCGAACGCGAGAGGTCTGGGGGCAGGGGTGGGCTCGGGAGGTGAGTGCTTGGAGTAGGGCTCGGCGGCTCCCCGGGCTCTCCGCAGCCGCCGGTGCGGTCTGTAGATGGAGCACATTCTTACACCTGCGTGCAAAGCCGGAGCTACTGCATGATCCCAGCTCCTGCCTAGTGCGGCTCCCGTGTGACCCGGGAGAGGGCGGGGAGGAGACGCGGCTGTCGGGTAGCCGGTGTTCGGCGGGGAAGTACGATCAAAGTAGGTGAAAGCAGCCCGAAGGTGTTCTGCCTTGTTTCTTCCTTTTCCCTCGTCCTCTGGTTCCCCGCCCCGGCGTATGTCTACGAGCACACATGTGCCGGTGGATTACAGAGAAGTTCAAAGCGTTTGGTATGCTTTTTGTGCGTTCGAGTGTTGTAAAAGTTGTTGCGGCCCTAGCCGTGAGCTGAGGGCACTGCTGGATACGCGTCATGGGCCGAGTCAGCCCTCCCAAAACTGGCGTGGAAGGTGCGGAGCGTCCCTTGGCGGAGCCCGTGCAGGGGAGGAAGGAGCGCTTTGTGAGGAGACGTCTGCGTGATATGGTGGTTAGTGGTGTGTCAGGGAGCTATTCGGAGTGACAATTCATTAACGTCTATGTTAGATTAGCGTATTACATCCATTATTTACAGGGGAAAGAGAGTAATGACAGTAACTGGTGAGTTAGCAGCTTTGCTCCCATGTAAATATCTGTTGGAGTAAGAGCATACACTGATTTTGATGATATGCTGGGAGAAAGTCAGGTCCATTAATCATCAGGGAAACAAGGAGACCTGAGGCGATTCCTTCCTGAAACCACTTTTACCTTTTACAGTGCAACATCTGAAAGCGGATCAAATTTGTGGGACATGGCACAAGGAAATAGTTATGGGCAAAGCAGCAATGGGGTGGCTGATGAATCCCCAAACATGCTGGTGTACAGAAAGGTAAGCCTTTGTGTTTTTCAGAAGCCAAGGAAGGTAAAGTCCTGGACTCTTTTGCTTAGCAATTGAGGCCATTATTTTTGTTTCTCTCCAGTTTCATGAATAGAGAAACAATTGTATCTCTTGTTTGAAATGGTAAAATACGGAGATGTGTCAACTTTGCATCCTGTTCAGAAACAGCTGGTTTTCTGTTTGAAATACTTGATGTATTTCAGTCAGTTTCTGCATTGATACTTACGATACATGATGGTGGTAAAGTGCCAGAGATTGGAACATGTTTTGAGGTCAAGTGTTCGCTTGCAAAATCTATTTGTAGAACTGATTAAAGATATCACTTATCTTATTGCCACAACTTAAAACCCCACAAATACATACAGTCCAGAAGTTTTCTCTGGGAATAATTCTAATGTAATTATTCTAATAACATCACCATACACATTTCCAGGTATTGAGCTCCAGTAGTGGGGCATATTTAGCCACTGTGCTTTCATTTAAGTGAGAGTAAAGGCTTGGGGATTTTGAGATGCGTTTGTTGTTTTTTTTTTTTAATGAAGCATTAATTGCATTTATCGAAAAAGAATAACAATAAATTCTAATAATAATGGAGAAAAAAAATTTTGCTTTTGCAAACTGAAATAAGTTGTTTATTCTTAGAATGCAGTGCTTTCTAACTTCTTTGTGGTTGTTTTTATCAGGTGGAAAAAATCAATATTTTTACTTTGTTAGAGGCATTGACTTTTCCCTTTACAAGTTAACTGTAATAGAAAGCACCTGATATATACCCAGTTTAGTCTTTGAGGTGAACTGAGGTATCATCAGTAACTGTGGTAAGTGTTCTTTTCCCAGAAACTAAAAAATAATCTTGCATTGAAGTCTGGTGCATGCTTTTTTCTCTTCCTATTTTCACATATGTTACTGATTTCATTTAGTTTGTTGTAGCTTGTATTTTGTAAAATTAGGTTCCTTTTACATAAGTGAATGAATTTATGAACATAACTGTGTTTATCTGTTTATCTAAGAACGCACATCCATGAAAATGCAGGATTACCTTGCCAATAACACCATAAGTGTGTTTCAAAGTGCCACTGCAAACATGAATTTTATGTGAAAATAGGCTGCATATATTGCAAGGTATATACCAAAGCTTATGTTGTTCATTATGGGGTTTTGATCTTTCTAAACAGAATCTTTCCATGTTTACTATTTACTTCCATGCTGAGAAAAAGGTCTTTTCTCAGCTTATTTAGTTTGCAGAGGAGCAACACAGAAAAAATTGTTTCTCTTCCCCTGTAGGGACTTTCTTTAAGGAACTGGTAAAGCTTGTGACACGTGGTATTTAGTATGACCTCATGCCAAAATCTAACATTGCTTCTGAGCAGCCTCCAGGTGGAAATGGAACTGCCGATGCAAGTGAGGAGAATCCTGGTGATGCAGGGGAGATGTGAAAATGGGGAGAGAGGATGGGACACGCCACCTCAGATGTCTACTCAGCAAAACAAGGCATCCAACACCCTTATCAGTTCTCTGCAAATCATTGGTAAAGGGATATCAGTTTATGTCTTCCTGTGTAGCAAAGGGCCTTCCCGTGCTGTCAATAAAGTGCAAGTGGTACACTTAGTATTAAATTTTTGAAAAATGCTGACCTTCTAGAGTATTACCTGCCCTTTTTTGGCTTTGTACATTTACTTATTTTTGTAGCGTGGTGAATCAAACAAACATTTAAGATTATGCACACTGCGTTAGAGTACAGAGAGAAAGCTAAGTAGCCCTTACTTTGGCAGTGTTCAAGGCAACAAAATAATAGAAAACTTTTAAAAAAAGTCACCTGCCTTTCCCTGAAATATGATATTGCTGTAAGCAAGTGTGTTCTTAATTCTGGGTCTAGAACATAAGAGGAGGATAGTTAGGAGTAAATTATTTCACTTCAGAATATATCTTCTCTGAATATAAATCTTTAATAGGAACAACTAAATCACAGGATTCCTTGTAGTACATTTGAAAGCACAATACTTCTCTGTCTGTCATTGTGTTGGGAATGAAAGCATTGTGCAGAGTGAACAAAGGACTAGATCTGACAGCTTCATGAAGGACTCCCTTTTTTGGCCAACTGGAAAAGTATTAATAGTTGCTGGAAAAAAATCTAAATGTGCTATTGGCTGGCTTCAGTCCAAAACTGAATTTGTAGTCTTATATTTTGAATAAGGTTACTGAAATCCACAAATGTGGAAATGCTTTCTTCTAGTCGTTTATACAACATCAACAAATGGAATAGCACACATTTTGTGATATGTGTACCTGTAAGGAATAGATGGAACATCTCTTACTACTTGTGTTAATGAAGAGGTGAAATTTAGCCATGCTGAGTGAAGACTGTTGCTTTGGCTATAAACCACAATTTTGTAATTTGGTAATTCTGCTAGGCTGTCTAACTTCCAGACACAACCTGAACTAAGTATATTCTAAACTACATGGAGTTACAGCCCTGCATTGCCTAAATCCTGATACTGTTAGGAGTGTTTTATAGAAAATTCAATACAGAATGAAGTGTTGGTGTTTGCAAATTCAGTATTTAAGGCTGAATTGTTATAGAATCATTATTGCATTTTAATTAAATTTCAAACTCTTGACCAAAAAGGCTGGTTTTCTATTTTTTTAAAATGTATTTGGTTTGTGATTAGTTACTTATTTGAAGAATTGAAGACAGATTATCTAATTGTAATCTCATAGAATGTAAATAGCCTGTTATTCTCATAGTATCTTTTATTCCTAGCCAAAGAAGGATTTCCTTACATTTTGCTTTCAGATGTGATTTTTTTTTTTTAAATCAGCATAGGATAATTAAATATTCAATATATACATAACTTAGAATTACTTATTTGAATCTGTGATGGAAAAGACAGCAGCACAGATGAATAGATCCCTATATAATTTTTATACTGCCTTTTAAGATTCTTGTGTCAGTGTTTTATGCCTTGGGGAATAATTTTTATTTTAATAGAATGTCAGCTGCATTATTCTTTTTGTCTATCAGCCTAATTATAAAGTAATGACATGTGACACATCATTGGCACTGACATACCTTAAAAAAAGTCCTGAATTTTTCTGCTAGTAGCCCGAGGCAAATGTGAAAAGTGTAAAACCCCTTCTTTCACTTCCACTCCAACAGAATCCATTCCAGTCAGCAATTAAAAGAGAAAAGATACTAGAATCTATAGTGTTTTAATATCACAAATTGCTCATGCAGAAATCTCAGATTTTGGCAACACTAACTTGCTGCTACAAGCTAACTCTTAAACAAGGAACTTCAGATGTAGTGGAAAGCCAATACTGTGATGCTTTTCCAAGTTTCAGAGATTGGTCTGCCTTTTTTTTTTTTTCTCCCCCCCCAATCTCTGAACAAATAATTAAAATAATAAGAGTTGTCTTTGAGGAACTTCTATTTCAGACTCACTACTGGTCTTGCTAAACCTTTGTTTATCTTTCTGGTTGGTGCTTTGCTTACTTTTTTAGTCAAACATATGCTGCAAGGATTAGGAGTTCTGATTTGTAAGTTTAGTGGTTATTGTATTGCTTCATTTGAGAGCTGATAGCTTTATTTTGTAGCAATAAGATTAGCCTTGTCTGAAAAGTAATATTCTTGTGATTGAGACTTTGATTCTCTACTTTCCTCACTGCCCCAAGTGTGAAAGTAGCTTTTGCCAAAGTTGATTAGAATCACTAACAGTTGGGGCTTTCAGTACTCTCATAAAGATAATGAGGTGTTTGTTCTGTTTCTGTGACAATTGTGGGAAGTTATATATGCCAGTACTCAAGTAAGGGCTGAATTTGTAATCTCAAACTCCTTAGTTGATTATGATCTGGAAAGCAGTGTCACAGAAAGGCCCCTGGGAGTCCTGGTCCATGACAAGTTCAATCTGAGTCAGCAGTGCCCTGGCAGCCAGGAGGGCCAACCCTGTCCTGAGGGGCATCAGGCACAACATCACCAGCCAGTCGAGGGAGGGGATTATCCCACTCTGCTCTGCCCTGCAGCAGCCTCACCTTGAATATTGTAGGCAATTTTGGGCACTGCAATATAAGAAAGATATTCAGCTATTAGAGAGAGTCCAAATGAGGGCACTGAAGAAGGTGAAGGGCCTGGAGGGGAAGCCATATGAGGAGTGGCTGAGGGCACTTGGTCTGTTCAGTCTGGAGAAGAGGAGACTGAGGGGAGACCTCATTGCAGTTACAACTTCCTTGTGAGAAGAGGAGGGGCAGGCACTGATCTCTTCTCTGTGGTGACAGAACCTGAGGGAATGGCCTGAAGTTGTGTCAGGGGAGGTTTAGGTTGGATATTAGAAAAATGTTCTTCCCCCAGAGGGTGGATGGGCACTGAACAGGCTCCCCAGGGCAGTGGTCAGAGCTCCAAGCCTGACAGAGTTCAAGAAGCATTTAGATGATATTCTCAGGCACATGGTGTGACTCTTGGGAATGGGTGCAGGGCTAGGAGTTTGACTTGATAATCCTTGTGGGTCCCTTCCAACTCTGCATATTCTGTGATAGAAACCATGCCTCCAAAGCATGATACTTAGTAAATGTTGTAAAGGAACAATAGGCATGCAGTGACAATATCTTGAGGAAATAGTGATCATCATCTTCTAATAACTGCTCTCTTCTCTGCTTGGACCAGAGATGACTTCCAGTCTAGTCTGCAGAGAATACTGTGTTTTCATGTGGCCTTTCTCTACTGCTTGCTTAAAAAAGATTGTTGGAAGACAGTGATAATTGTATTTCCTAGAGTGTGTGAGACTAAGGAAGGACATTTTAGATAGATTTTTCTAAGTGCAGTCACTCACTTTGAGAAGGGAAGAATTGGTCTGACACTATGCATTTTTGAATATGCCGTCATAACCTGTGGAGGCATCCTGTTCCCAGGGTTTGTTTGTAACCACATTGGAAATGTCAGGGGTATTCTAAGGTAGTAGAGACAAGTGTTGCTTTGGTTTGTTTTGTTTCCTTTCTTCCCTAGTGTGGTTTATTTATTTATTTATTTATTTATTTTTAATTATAGATTAAATTACACTATATCTCTAGATTATTCTGTTTCTTCTTTTGATGAGAAGATTGGCACTGTTGTGAGTCTTGGTTGCTGGTTTTGGTTTTATTCCAGCACTCATCATTATAGAATTGACAGAGAAAGGTCCACATTTGTGAACCTCAGGAATTCCTTCTGTATCCAGTAGGTTATAACGATGTTGTACTTCTGGATTAGTTGGATGATAGCAAAGTAGGCTTTTGCATAGCTATATTTAGAGGGCAGGAACTTAATACTGAAGGACAGAATTGTTTCTGGATGCTGTGGAGTGCCTTTCACTTCCCTGTACGCTCTCATCCTCATGTTTTGTATCACCCCTGTGCAGTGATTCACTTTGCTGTATCCTCTCTTGGAATGGTTACAGTTAGTACTAGGTATAGCATATATGTTTTGTCACCATTTGTGGTAAGAGCAATATAAAGCATTTGACTGTCTTCACAACTCTACAGAACTACTGAAAATTCCAAGGAAACTGATTAAAAGTATCTCTGAGTCTGCAGGTGGCTAGATCTGCAAGAGGAGCACTAGCCTTGTTTTGGTGATTGCTGCTGGTATTTGCTGTGCTTTCTGTTCTCCTCTTCCTTCCACTAGGTGTAGAAATACATCAAGTGATACTGAAGTGAGAGGTTTACAACTGCTTACTGTTCTGAGCTTGGTGTGTTCACATCACTGGCACTACTGTCAAATGCAAAAACCCCACAGCATTCTGTGCCACCATGTTACTTCCTTTCTGCATCCCACATGTGCCATCTGTAAAATGTATGTTCCTATTTTGATTGTGCATTGTCATTTTCAGTTTTTCTGCTTCTTTCCTTTGAAGCAGTCTACATTTGTAGCTATGGAAACAATGATGCTATTGATAGTGACGTGCAATATTGAGGCAGAATTTGTTTACTTTGGAGTTTTGTTTTCCTTTACTTCAGACTAACAACATTCTTTGCAAACTGCAGGAATTTTTATAATAACCTCTATCATATCGTAACATTAGATAGATTGCCACCAAAACTGATATGAACTGTACTGATTAATATAATAAAATACTTGCATGTAAGTGCAGCTTTTAAAAATGTGACTGTTTTCCCATTTCAGGAATCTAAACCCAATTGAAACATATTTGTAACTTTTAGTACAGGAAATGCTCTACCAGTTTCTTCAAATCAGTCTGTAAAAGCTGCTAAAAGAGAAGAAATTTGGCTTAATTTCCATGGAGAAGTCATCAGCTGAGAATTTTTACTTCTTTTTCTTGATTGCCGCAAGCTAAGTAAAAGAAAAGTCCCTTTACAAATCCAAATCCCAGGTCCAGTCTAGAAAGAACAGAACAAAAGAAAACAGCAGAATATATTTAATTGTTTTTTGCATGCTATAAAACTTTTCAGACAGTGTTGTGGAAATGTAAACACTGCCAGTCTATAGAATGTGAGCAATAGCTTGTTTTAAACTATGTCTCTTAAAAATAAAACTTTGAAAAAGGGGTGCATAGAGTTATTCTCTGTGTTACAGATGAGTAAAATTAAGTGCCCCAGTGATGTGTTGGAGCATAGGAAAAAATAATTTTTTGTGGTTTTAAAAAAAATAAAAGGCAAACTATTCTCTACTGAAGAGGGAGCCATTAGGGCTGAGATTTCAAAATACTGACTGGAATGGCTTCTATTATTCCTTTTTTAATTTCCCCCTTTTTTTTTTTTTTTTTTTAAATGGAAAATGATTACAGTAGTAGGACAAGAAAAGTCTGTATTTTAATAGTGGTAATATGAACCTTACAAAAATTAATAAGCAAAGAAAACTTTGAGGGTGAGATTAGTAGTAGAAGATAGACTGCTTTAGAAAAGCATCTTCAGATAAAATTCTGAGATGATGATACATTGAAGGAAAAATACACTTACAATTTTCCTTGGTGAAGGGATCAGCTCAGAATTTTGATTTTTTGGCAAGAGATTGCCACCAGCTAAAAATAAAAGCTGGAGATAAAAAGGTTGAGCTAGTTATTAAAGTACATGTTGGTTATGAGAGTGACTGGAATATAGATACAGTGGGAATGAGGTTGGCTGGGAAGCCGCAGGGAGCATTGGAGCTGAACTGTCTTGAGCAGCAGAGCTGGGAACTGCAGTTGTATTTGGAGAGTGAGAACTGCCTGGGTAAGTGCAGGGTAGCAGACTGGCCAAGAAATGGAGCTGTAGGAACAGGTATAGGAAGATCTCATAAAGCCATTGTAACTGTCAGGGAAGATTTTATGAGATAACATACAAACTTCTCAACTGAGAGGAATGGGAGTGTGGTATTTGGACTATTTAGCCTCCTAAAATTTGAGGCCTGTTTTGTGCTTGTGTGTGTGTGTTTATCTGTGTTTGAAAGCTTCTTTTGTCAGATGCTGCTATGGATCTCTCTGAATTTGTTTGTAATGCTCTGTGTGTCTCTGAGAAGACAGTTTTATGGGCTGAGTTTCAGAGAAGCTGCTTTTTCTGTGTAGTTAATCAGTGTATCATAAACCAGAGCTATCACTCCTGCTTTTTCTTACTGTTATTGCTTTCTCTTCCCTCAAATATACTTCTGTCTAAAAATTTATTGCTGATGAATTGAAACTGGAAGGTGACAATGTAATGTGTATTTTATCCATATTTTTCCAGTGAAGATGCCTATTTTTGAAGATTTTTATAGTTGTACTATTTCTACTCAATTCAGGGTGTCTTTGATAGCTGCTAAATGAAACTGAAGTCTATTAGATCCACAGTGTCCTTCAAAAGATAAAGCCTTTGGGGGAAGCCTCCAATAATTTATCATGTTGTATTCATATCAAAGGTGTGCTGGTTTAAATCTGAAAAACCTTAATCAAGAGCCAGATGAACACCAAGGACCATCTGGATAGAAATTTATCTATCACAGTGGAATGATCCTTCTCCTGGCATTCATGTACTGTTTTTACTGAAACTGAGTAAAATGAGAATTTTGAAGCTGTATTAGCTCTTCTGCATTACTTCTGCTGGAGTTGTGTGTTTGCTTTCTTTCTCTGACCTGTGCTGGATCCTGTTTGACTAATGTGGTGTGAAGTTCTAGGGAGTAAGGATTGTGCCACAGAGAAAGAGAGAGCAAACTCAGGGGATCTTTTCACAGTACAGTTCAGATGTACAAGGAGTATCCAGCTGAAAGTGAAAACTGCTCCCTGTAACACCAAAGGAACTCTTTTCCTTTCCCTCCCACTTGCTCTTGATGATGAATATAGTTGTCTAATGTGAATGTACATGTTTCTATATGTAAATGCACGTAGTGTATCTCAGGAGTCTAGCTAACAAAAGGATCAGCAATTAGAAATATCCTGCCAGCTGAGCAGAATCCTGCTGCCCTGGGACAAGCAGGAACAGTGGGGTGGGTCTGCTTTTGTTGTAGTCTGTGGGGTCAGGACTCTTACTGGCATGTCACTTTTAGGTTTTTGTGACTGTTCTTTGTTGTTGATTAAATAGCAATCAGCACTCCAAAAAACCCCAAAACCAACCAACTAAAAAAAAAAAAAAAACAAAAAAACAAAAAACCCCCACAAAGAAACAAAAAATAACCAAACAAACCAAACATACAGACTCCATTAAATTTATTTTGGAAAGACCATTATGCCAGCTGGGCCCCCTTTTATTCTAATTTCATTTTTGATTCATAATTAAATAAACATGGCCAAAGATCGTATTAGAGGGCATTTAAATATATAATAGTTTTTACAATATGTCCTGTATGTGTTGTAGCATCATTGTACATTGTCTACCGCATTACAAAAATGAATTGCACCGAAACACCTCGATTAGTTGTTGTTTAAAAGAACCCTAAATTCTGGTGGAAAACCACAGTTTTTCTGATCTCCTTTTATATCAGGATGAATAAGCAATTTACTGAATGCCTTTTGAATGACATGTTAGTGCTTCTTAACACCTACACTTCTCTGAACTACGGATTGTAAGAAGTATTAATCTTGTGTGAGCTAGATTCTGCCCTCAGATGTAGATTCACAGCATCTCTTATCAGCGGAGACAAAGAATTGCATTTGATATAGAATCAATTTTGAAAAGAAGAATGGCAAAGCTTAATAATAACTCTCAAAATTAGACAAACTTGAGATGGGCATTTTACAATGAGAATTCTTTTTATGTTGTGCACTTCTGTCTGTATGGAGGGGAAAATACAGATCATTTTGTGGCTGCACCACAAACCCCCTGATGTCAGCGTGTTTAATGCTACAGGATTAAGTTCAAAAATTATAAAACAGGATAGCTTCTTAGTAGCAAATGGAAAACTTAGTGTGTGAATAATGAGTGCTATCACACAGGGCTATACTAAAATTTCTGTATGTCATGAATAGTTCGTTTTAGCTCTGCCATCGGCAAAATAGGTGGTCTGCGGTATAATTAAACAAATCTTAGTGAAATTCTGTAAAGATCAACTGTTTACTTTGTACAGAATACATTAAGTTTATCAAAATACTACATTAGATAATAAAGTACTACAGTCATAGGAATGCAGTAGACAATCAGAATACTATAAACAACAAGTTTTCTACACAGCTGCTCACAGCATTACTAGTTTTCAAATGTCTCTGTTTTTTTAAGAGTTACTAAGCAACAACAAATCTCATTCAAGTCACTAGGAGCTAAAGGCTTTTAGCACCCTTTCATAAATCGTGTCTGTGACTTGGTAGAATCATCACATTACCTGAATGAAATACTAGATTTCATATGTGGCTCCTGTGATCTGGAGGGCATATCAGTGTCCATCACAGTAGAGGAGCCATACTAATGCCCAGTAAAGTTATTGCATTGGTTTGGTTCCCAAAAGTGAGGAGAAATACCTTTGGTTTGTTAAAACAGGAGTGAATGATACAGTGCTTCATCTGTGCTCATTTCTTAAAAACCTGTAGTATAAGAATAGTACCTCTGCTAAAGGAAGATCTTTTCAGACTTTAAGTAGTGTGCTGTTCTACAGTCAATTGTGGCCTGAAGTACTCAGGTTTGTTTATAGTGGAAAGAAAATAGTTCCAGTCTTGCTTTCTCTTTACCATCAACTCCACTTCTATAGCATGATTTTTGTATGTTGATGTTCATGTTGAGCAGTTTATTAAACACACTGTCCTGTTCTTATATTGAGGTAGTGTTTGTGTCTCATTTTGAGGTACTTTCAGAAGAAAAGTCTGTGAAAATGTTCCATTTATGTAGTTGTATTTCTATTTACCTGCGATGCATCTGTAGTTGTCATGCCATCAGCCTTTTAACAGAAACTTTGGTGCATAGCTGATGAGGCAAACCACAAGCAACATTCTTGTCTCTGGGATTCTTTTGCTTTACCTCTTTTTCTCTCCAGAAACAGAGGGCAAGCTTTGATTCCAGGATACTGGACTTGACAATCCTTTTTTGTTCCGTATTCCAAAGTTTATGACCTCTTGCTCTGAATAATGGAAAATAAGCCATGTCGTGCTGTTGTGCAGGGAAAAGCACAGGACTTTGACTTGCCATCTTTGTATGTATGTTCTGTGTCTGTGTATTTTTTATGTATACATTTAATTTTAAATATATTAAAGATCTATATGTCTTGCTTCCCCTTCAAACAGGAATTCTACCCTTTGTGTCCTGTGAAATAGTTTATTCCAATAGATCATGATATGGGGCTTATTCTCTGTCATTCTCAGCTATACTAAAGAATTTGGAATAGGTTCAAGGACCAAATGCTGCATGTGAGTCACTGAAAGAAAAATACTTAGCGTTGCGTCATTCTGTCACTTGCAGTGCATAGTATTCATGTGAGCTATACCACCAAGTGCTCTGGCTGGTGAATACGGTGAGACAACCAGGGATGAACGGGATTGCCGGGATTGTCCAGGTGCTTCAAGAAACGCTGTCAGAGCTTCACTAGGTGGTGCTCTTCCTCCTGAGTAGGAAACATCCCACAGGGATGCTGAGAGGGATTCTCTTGAGGAAACAATCCATGCTGGTCTCATAAAGAGGTCTTCCATGCTAGATATTGATGCTGGTGCTGGTGCCCTGGTCAAATTGTTGATGAAGTCTTTTGACACTGGTTTTAATTCACTGGTACTTGTTCTGCAGTTTCCAGGGTGGGAAGCCTCACCTGTCACCACGGGTTGGTCAGTCAGAGTAAGCACTGCTGTTAGTTGCCTGCACTGCTGTTGCACGCAGGAGCCTGCTGGGCTTAGCATTCTATTGGCAAACTGAAAAGGTGATTTTTGTGCATAGAATTTACAATCTAAGTATAAAACAAGAGGTCGCGAAGTGGTTTGGGGAGACTAGACAGAAAAGGCTGAGACTGGATAATTTTAACTCTTTCCTGCAATGCATGGAATGGTCTTTGTATCAAAATAGTATTAGAGGATCACCAAAATGGAAGTGAAACTTCCCACAGATTTGGTCATTCACATGATTTAGTCTAAATTCCAGTAGTTTTATTCTTTGTTATCTTGACAGGTCTTAGTGAAGGGAAATATGTTTCTGTATGGTGTCACTTTTCTCCCATATCCCACCTTTTTGACCTTTGCATATGATCTATATAGACACAGTAAATGGATTTTAGCTGAATAGGCCACAGATAATATGTATATATTAGCATCAATTTAAGTTATTGCCATATGGGTGGTTCCATAGATATATTTTTGTGCAATTCTTTTTCCAAGCTGTCTTGAATAGCACTTACAAGATGGACTGCTTATGTGTTTATGTATTAGTCACTTAGACTTCAGAATGTGACTAGAAATGTTCAGGTTACTGTGTTATTACATTGTTAGCTATCCTGGGGACATTCTTGAACATCAAAAACATGTAATAGATGGGGAAAATGCCTGTCTCTTTCTTTCAATTTTTTTTTTCTTTTTTTTTTTTTTTTTTTTTTTTTTGAATCTAGGCTCTTTCCTATTTACCTTGTAGGAGTAGAGGCAAAATTTTGCTATTTTGCTTTATGTATGTGGCCCTAAGTGCAGAGGAACTGCTGTTCTCTCTTGAATTATTAAGGTTAATTTCTTAAAAAGTAGTACCACAAGGTTTCTATGTTGCTCAAGTGCTACAGAAGTTCTTACGTGTTGGGGTCCAGGGCTTTTTTTCCACTGAAGTAGACTATACTGTAGAATGAATTAGATGAAACATAACCAAAATCTAATGTTTTCCATTTTCCCTTCAAAACAAATCAATGTAATGATGACTTTTGAATTACTTGGTCCTTCTACAAGCTAAATGAATTTTCACAATTGATGTATAAATTGTGATGTTAAGTATAAATGCAGTGAATGACTCCTGGCAACTGAAAATAAATGAAGCAATAGTCCTTAGCCAGTGTAGCAACTTTTTCCTGAAGGAAGAGGTGGATGGTGTCCTGAGGACATAATCTGCAATAGAACCCAGTGGCAAAACAGTGGCTGAGAACACGTTATACTGAAATTCAACAGTAGCAATACTCTCAACTAATACTAGGATGATTTGTGATCAGCGATCTATTCCCTCACTATTCTAATGTCAGATCTCAGCTCACTGCCTCCTTAAAAGACTGAATGTGATCATACAGAGGGAGACTGAAAGTGAGACAATGAAGGTTGTCTAGGTCGTGCTGCTGAATGGTTTTGAATAAACCACTCCATATCAAGCTAGCTGAAAGGCATACAGGCACTTTGTGCTTAGCTCTGGATGCCCATAAGTAAGGTGGATATTATTTTAAATAGTACATGAAACAGCATTTATCTTAAAAGTAAGTGACCCCTTCCCTCTTCTCTAAGTAGAAAGATTGGAACCACAGAAATTCAGGATTTGTGCAGTGCTGTAAAAACTGGGAATTCCTCGTGGCTGCAGAATTCTTGTAATGTTACCAGAATGCAGTTTGCTTAAGAGCAAGGAGACTATCTAAAATCAAGTAGTGTGTTTAGAGAATTGAGTAGTGGGAATACGGATATGAGTCATTGTTCTACTCTCCTGTTTGACAAAATGATAGTAATTCTCTGCCTTTGTTTCCCCTTTGCAATTTGGAGGTAATGCAGCTGGATTATGAAGGCACACTGAGGATAAGATTAATTGTATTTTTGGATAGTGTATATAGTATAGTGGTGGCAGTTTTGCAGTTACCATTATTGCCTTATTTTTCTCTTTCCAGTTGTTTTTCACAATACCACTGTGCTTCAATACAGATCTAAACTTTGACTTTCTGACAGATTTTCTATCCCTTCAGTCTGGAAAACTCTTTCTTGCAGTGGAGTGTGAAGTGGAAATACAGTAGCTAAATCTCCCCATGGTGTACTGACAGTATACTTTCTAGAGTCATTGCTTCTGTTTCTTTACCTGCTTCTAATTCTTCAGTGAGTGATGACAGAGGGAAAGGAGATGTACATGGCCTACAGTACATGCCCATCTGTGAAGACCAGATGGCATAGTTAACAATTTTTCCATCAATTTGGTTATTTTCTCTTCCATTTCCTGTAAATTGACTAGGGGAAGTCATGTGCTGAAAGAAGCAAGAATGATGGAAGTGCTGACCTTTATTGACAGAATGGCATTTGATGCTTTATAACCACTGCAGCCTAGTCTCACTCTGTAATGCCTATAAATGCTGTGTTCAAGATATGTATTTTGATGGAACCCAAGCTCGTGGGGTGTTGGGGTTTTTGTTTGTTTGTTTTGTTGTGATTTGTCTGTTTGTTTTTAAAGAACAGAAGATATCTGTAACTAGTATGTGGGAGCATTGTTTGTGAGATTTTGCTTTTCAAGAATTTAAATTTAAAAGTAGTCAGAACACTGAATAAGTATCATGGCAAGTATAACCAAACGAGTATTAATCCATGCTATGTTTTCCCCAAGCTTTAATTTTTGTAACAGATACTGCAGTTGTATCTCTCAGCAGTAATCCTAACATTCATGATACTGAAGCAGAAAGGCCAGTCTTTCAACTTGCATTCATATGGATAGAGTGAGTTTAATATGGATAGTGATGATTTAAATGAACCCATGCAGTTTCATACACAGTATTCCCAAGAAATATAAGTAGACCTGCAAAATAAGTGGTTTATTTGTTTCTTTTGCTTGACAGTCATGTGGTTGGATGGGGGTTTTTTGGTGGTGTATTTTTGCTTGCTTGTTTGTTTTCAATAAGGCTGATATTGTTGACATCTCTACCATCCCCAGCAGGATGTAATTCCCCAAACTGTGTGTGCGCATAGACTCATGTAGGGTATTCTGGTATTCTACCTATGACTAAGCATTCTCTTCATTTACTACTTACACTAACCAAACTGGGTGCCCTGGACTGAATAGCTTTGCCAATGATATAAAATATTTTCCTTACTTTGGATTAGTGTCCAGTTTCTTTTTAACTTTTCATAAACTTTTATAAAATAACATTAAAAGCATCTTAGCATGTTACTTCTAAAATCCATTATGCTAAACCAATATATTTGTCAAAAACATCTTTACCTCTCAGAAGCTCTGAGCTCTTTTGATTATAAATGGCAATTCTGGAATCATAACACTAAAATAAATATCCCTTCAAATTGTTTTGTTAGAGTGTTGCTGTCTGCTAATGAGGTTGAATCATGGTCCTAGACAGTGCATGATTTTAAGTCTGATGCTGTGCTGGGTTTTGTGCAGTTCCTGGCTGTGTCCAAGAGAGATGACAGATTACAGTCTGAAACTGACCAGGCTTTTCCTTCTGCAATCACAAAAACTTTATGAGCCATCAGACAACTATTTTTACATCTTTAGTTCAATTTTCAGTATGGAAATCTGATAAAACCTTTAATTAGCATGATTTTATTGCATTGAATTTTAAGCCATGTTCCCTGACCAAGGAACCAAACTTACCACCCCTTACAGTTTCGTGGACTAAAGAAATGTACCTTACATACAGAGCCAATGTCATAGTCTAATTAAAGTATTAGCAATCTAATCAGAGTTATTATTTGTTCAGTTAGAATAGTCCACACAGAGACACACTCAAATCTATGTCTATAATTATCCAATTATTGGTAATTTCAAATATTATTATAGCTAAAACTCAGATACACAAGCTGTTTAGTATCTATTTCTCTGTTGTTAGGCTCTTTAGGGTCCTAGGGTCAATAATGTTATCTTCTAGAAGGATGGCGAAGGATTGCATCTGCATCCTGATAGAAAGTGTATGATGTTGATATCAAGTATTTTGTCCTCAGTGTTCTTGGATCTGCTTGTATTGTTTCTGCTTTGTGTTTGCTAACATGGTCATTTTGTTTGCTCTTTGGTTCTTCCCAAGTTCAGTTTTATATCTGAGTTTTACTATATATGGCTTTTGGTATTGGTTTAGCATAGGTTTACTATACCCAGTTTCCATGTTTGCAGTCCTTTACCAGAAATTTGACAGTATATGATTTGTGTTTTTAGCACTGAAGCCCAGGTGTCAACCTATACCAGTATCAGCAAAAACATCTGCTATCCTCTGCTGCTTGAATTTCTGGGGGTTTCTATAAAAAGACTCCTAAATTTCTCTAGCAACATTCAAGCTTCTTTAACATAAGTAATAATTTATTAGCACATCCTTGTCATCCCCTTGTATTTAGGGTCACATTGTTTACTGTACAATGAAAACAATGATCCAATAGGAAATCTGTGTATTTACTGACACATGTAGATACAATGCTTTGGTAATTTCTTGTTTGCTGCTAATTTTGCTGGCATGTTATCAAAATTCCCTTACAACAGTTTTCACAGAAGAAGAAAGATTAGTCTGGTTGTAAATATAATGGACCTTAAAGCTTTGGATTTTTGCCTTTTCAAAATCAGTGACAGAGCCACAACATTTTTCTTCTAAATCTTACATAGCCTACAATCTATATGGTGGACCAGAACCTAGAAGTAAAACAGGTAAATATAATAGTTCGAATCCATGGCTGTTATCCAAAAACAGTCACTTGTGGAGACTGAGACTATTGGTGAGTGTAATCTAAGAGGCCCTATTAAAAACCATGACCTTTAGCAAACAAGTGATCATTACTCCTGTCTTCCACTGGAGCCCTATAACTGATGCCTGACTTTGCAGCAGTTTGAACTTTGTAATCATCTTAAATGAATGCAGGAGAAAGACCTTATTAAATAAAAAACAGAAGCAGAATGATTTTGGTCATAATTTGAACATCCTCTTGGATTAATGACATTTACAGTATTAATCAGAGACCCTGAAAATCAGAGTTGTTGATGCCCAGAATAATTGAAGCATCTCATCTGACAGCATTGATGCTCTTGAACTGTGATATAAATGAAAGGCAGCTTATTTGCATATAACTTGTTTCCAAGTGCAGTCTGTCATCATTGACTATTTTTAAAAAAAGGCTAAGAATTCCAATTCCATTGTGAGACTGCAAAAAAATTGTGGGTTTCTTTTTTTTTTTTTTTTTTTTACATTAATCAAGAAATTGCAAGAGGTATTTATAGAACCTCTATTGGAACCGTATGTCTTAACCACTGCAACCAATTACTTCTGTTTATTACTTTTTAAGCAATACAAGTGAAAATTCTAAGCAAAAAAAACTCCCTCAGCTTATTTTAATAATATTCTCTACAAGGGCCTTTTTCAGTTTTAGCTGTCCCTATTTTTTTCTATCTTGAAGTGCTCACTAGACTTCGTAGTTCAGATGAACACAGTCTTTGATTGTCAGTGCTTCACTAAGATGGCAATAGAAAACATTTTTTATCTCACAGCCTGACAAATTGATTTTTTTCTGCAGAGTACTGTTGGATCTTAGAGCTTAACTGTGGTGTGGTAATGTCCCAGATGTATTTCCATTCACTGTTCCTCAATTGGAATTTGCAGTTTCTGAATTTTTTCCTCTTTGGAATGTCTTTGTAAGGAATGATGTAAGGAATTAATATACACAAAGGTGAGGATTGTTACATTATTTCATGACTAACTTCAACCATATTCCTTCAAAGGAGGTGTGTTTATTTTCTTTCACTTTTTAAATACTTTGAATTCCTGTTTTAAAATGGAGTTGCAATATCTCACAAAATTTTAAAATTGTTTCTATTACTTAAATACATTTTTTAAATGTTTTTATTTTAGAGGAGCCATGTAGGTGATTGAAAACTAGGCTGTACATTTATAATTTTGCTTTGGAATATATACTCTTATCAGTGCAGCTGTACTCAAAAAATGATGTGATTTTTGCAAGCACTAATCTGGTGGAGGAATTGATGATTTTTCATGCCCAGGCTAGAACATATCAAACAGCATGAAAAAATTATTTGGCAATATTATCATCTTATTTTATTATATGGAATTATTGTGCTGATGAAGAACGTGTTTAGGGAAATAAATTGCCAAAAGAACTTTGGCTTTTGTTATGCAAATTTGAGCAATTAAATATTAAGATGTTGTTGTTATTGTCAGTTGCTGTAAAAATCTTGACTGATTTTCTGTTTAGGAGGCTCTTAATTTTCAAACTTGTATTCTTTCTCATGTGTCTCTGTATAACCATTTGCTGTCTCCATTTCAATTCTTAATTGTCATGAACTTTGAAATGTTGCAAATACCACCTGTAAATAGTAGTACCTCAGGACAAGCATTCCTGTAGTTCTGTTAGTGACTGATCACTAGGAATACACAGGCCGGTGTATGCTTCTGAAAGAGATCTACTATTCAAGCGTATCCCAGTTGCAGAATAAAATAAAAAACTCAATATTTAATGATGGCAGCTCAAACCACAAGATCCTGATAGAGTGGTCAAATCTTAAAACTGCTAGAAAATATTTTGCCACTATACTTTTAGGGACTATTCTGAACTACAGTTAGTAGAACATAATAAAACGTTTTTCTGACTGCATGCCCATGGCTACTTGAAATTTGACAAATATGAATAACACTGCATAGGTCAGAGTAAGTTAAGTGACCTTTAAATGTCTCTTCCAACCTAAACTATTCTTGTATTCCATGAAGTCATCTGAAGGTGGGTTTCTTTTAGGGAGGTGCAGTGTGGGTTTTTTAGTTGGTTGTTTTTTGTTGTTTGTTTGTGTTTTTCATTTTTGTTGTTGTTGTTTTAGTATCAAGACTGGTTCTCTAGGCCTTAGCAGGAGACAGACTGTTTCTGAGCATTTATGTTGCCAAAATGGTAAGGCAGATCCGTTCATTAGTAGGACTGCATGGCTGTGTATTTTTAGAACCTTCCTGTAGTTCAGTGAATGCAAACTGTGTAATTTGTCTTTGACACAACAGCTAACAGATATAATTTACCATACTGCTGAGTTGACTTTCAGTTTGATCTGGTTCTATAGCTTCTCTTGCACTGCAGAATGTTTGGCTTAGAAGCAAAACACAGGGCAAGGTTTTCTAATTGAAGAATGTAGGCCTTAAGCTGGTGGGTGCAACAGCTAAAGGTATTGATTTGGAGATTCTTTGTTTCTTTCTGAATAATTTCAACTACTCAAGGAGGTGATGAAATTGAGTACACCAGAGACTTTTTTTTTTTTTTTTTTTTTAATGTTGTTTTGGTTGTTTGTTTCCCTGTGGAGGGCCCATCAGGCAAGTGCCTAACTGTAATAAAATCCCTTCCTGTTTTTATCAGTTATTAATTTTCTATGTTTTGTAAACTAGAAGATATGCATTTTATGCTGACTTAATATTTTCAAATTGACGTTTTAGAGGAATTTTAATTGAATTGTGCTTTGTTTACTGGATATAAACCCCATTTTGTTGATAAGGAGTTTCATTAATGCTGCTTTGCATATGGCAGCATTTGTTCTTTGATGACTTTCTTGCAGGTGTACTCACTGACATTAAATTAGTGGTTGATATCATTCTAATTTATCAGTGTTCTGATCTTAGGCTGTGTTGTATTTATATTTAGCTACCTGCTTTACTACTGATGAGTATCTATTGGTTTGCCTGCTTACCTGCACATTACTCTATTGATTTCACTTCTTATCTTGCATTTTGTACTCTTGTACTTCAGTCAATTTATTCCACGGACACAGAGTACTTTTCAAGTCATTTAAATACACAGCAGGAAGATTATCCAGGTGATAGTTTTATCATCGATTTCTATAAAAGGACTGTTGTTCTTTATTCCAAGCTGGCAACTAAGCCCTACACAATTGCTCACTCACTCCTCTCCCTGGTGGGATGGGGGAGAGAATCAAAAAAGTAAAAGTGACATAACTTGTGAGTTGAGATAAAGACAGTTTAACAGGGAAAGCAAAAGTTGTTCACACAAGCAAAGCAAAACAAAACAAGTAAGTCATTCACCACTTCCCATGGGCAGCCAGGTGTTCAGCCATCCCCAGGAAAGCAGGGCTTCATCATGCTCAACAGTGACTTGGGAAGACAAATGTCATCACTCTGAACATCCTTCCCTCCTTTTTTCCACAGCTTTATATGCTGAACATGGTGCTGTATGGTCTGGAATATCCCTTGAGGTGGTTGGGGTCAGCTGTCCTGGCTGTGTCCCCTCCCAGATTCTTGTGCACTCCCAGCCCACTTGCTGGTGGGGTGGGGTGAGGAGTAAAGGCCTTGGCACTGTGTGAGTGCTGCTCAGCAATAACTAAAACCTTCCTGTGTGATCAACACTGTTTTCATCACAAATCCAGAACAGAGCTCCATACCAGCTACTTTGAAAAAAATTAAGTATCCCAGCCAAAACCAGCACAAATTCCTCAACGAATATGATTGAAATCTAGCTGTGGATAGAGATGGATTTGAAGAGATGAGCTTTCTGTTTAGGAGGATAATAAATACATTTTCTTTTCTGTTTCTGAAAACATCTCTGGTGTTTTTTGTTTCGTGGGGTTTTTTTTGTTTTGTTTTGTTAGTTTTAAAGCAGAAAATGATTCTGAGAATTCTTTTTGGGAGATGGGAGAATGGCTAGCTTTTCTGTGTTTGTGGGATTTTAGTATGTAGCTTGTTTTATGGCATGCAAAAAAGAGTTCATAACTCAGGGTCTTCTGAAATTAAAAGGTGCTTTACCTTTACATTCAAATTCTAGAGGGCTTATGGGAAAGCTATCCTTAGCCTTTGATCTACTGTGTAGTAACTCCCATGTACTTTTTAGGGTTGTGCAACTATGAGGTAGGGGGTATATTGCTGGAGGACTGATCTAAGTTTGTAAGTTTTGTAAACCTGGAAATAGTTCTTCAGCAAACCTGCCTGCATTGCACCAGGAGGCAAGAGGAGGATAGAATGTTTTTAAAGGAGATGATTTAATGTGCAGGCCCAGAGATAACTTACAACTCCAATTATAGCGGCCACATCCAATTTTTGTGATGCTGCTGAAAAAGTTTTGTTAGGAGAAGCTACTGGTAAGTAACTAAATTTTTGTCTTCTTATCACCTTCCTGGGAAATGTAAGGCCTATAAGACCGTGGGTATCTTGGTGTGTCTTAACATCCAAAGCATAATACTCTTGTTGGTTGCCTTATCCCTCTTCCCTGTGTTTCATTTTCCTGTTTTTTTTCTCTTGCTCCATCATACTGTATTCCAAATGGGTAATCTCTGCCTGAATTTCTAGGTATGTGAGTGGGGTTCTTCTAAATCAACTGCTATGTAATTATAATGTACTCTAAAATTCTTGGAAATAGTTTTTCATTAGGACTATATGTTCTTCCTGTATGCATATGCAGAACTGGGAAACAGACCACCTTTTTAAAAGGTGAAAGTGGCTTCAGCCACAAAGAGGCTAATTTTAGTTACTGTTGAAGAGTTTATGTGTGTATGTGTGTTCTCCACTTAGCTATGAATTACAGTGTTAGTTGGAAATGTGGATCGCTGTTAGTACAAATTTGATTACTCTTTCTTTCCCTGTTTAATGTCATCTCAAACAGGTTGTGTTTAACTGCTTCCTTTTTCTGGTTATTCATGACAGTGGATGAAGTGACTGGTTAAGCATCTGTACCTTGCAAATTTAGTGTTCTAATAAATGTGTAATGGTTTTGTCTGCTTAGTGAAATGAGAAGCTCCAGCTAGTCTGTTTTCAGACAACAGGGTTATGTCTATATAAACTAGTGGAAGATTAATAACACCTTCTTTTACTGTTTCCTCACCAGTTTCTGGTTAACACAAGAAAAAGTGTTTCAGAGCTCCACAATAATTGGTGGTCTGCTGTCATAACAAAAGATTGCTTGCATAGAACTTCCTCTTTTCTAAAATATTAAGCTGTTGTCAAGCATGTTGAAGTAACAGACCTCCCATTCTCTTCCTCCAAATATACATTATATCCAAAATATGCTAGGATGATAGAAAAAGCTGTGACCAATTATTTTCTTATAAAATGAACCTATTCTGTAGATAACTCTGTGAAACTCTTTATCTTCTCCTAAGGAAGTCAAGCATTAATTTATTGTTTATTTGATTAGGTAATATTGTCTCACAGAATGTCTCATGATTATCTTTGTCATGTGGAGCACATTTATGTCTGCTCCAGCTGACAGATCTGTTCCTGGCACACATCCTCCGGAATACACTTTAAAGAGTGCTGCAGCACTCTATGCAGATTATCTGTTGTTGTTTATCTTTTGATACATACTCTGCTTTGCACTAAAATGTTGGGAAAGTTTGGTTGTCTTATTGCCCTGGCATTTTACATTGGTGAAAAGATAGTTGGGAAAATCAGTGCCAACTCTTTCATAGGCTGAGAAGTTTTCTGCTATATTCCCTGTTTTGTGCAAAGACATACGAGGCTGCTGTGCTCTCACAGTGCTTCTGCCTGGTTAGCTTCCAGCATTTCTGTTGGGAGCCATCTGTTCAAGTCAGGCCTAAGGTGTGTGGATCACTTTTAAATCTGTGCTCTAAGGGAAGCTGTGTGGATGTGATGCTAAAACTCTTCACTTGCAATACCACCTATGTTTTCCCTTTATCCAGTAATGGGTTTCTGCCTAACAAAACACCCCATAATAGACACTTTTTAAATCCAAGCTTTATATGTGATGATATTTTTGCTATCGAAGTTTCTGCTATCACTGTGATACCTTTGCCTTGGAGGTACCATCACTGTTCTAAGTCAATGATGAAATCTCTTGTTAGTTAGTAAGATAGAAACAAATTTTCTAAATTAAAATAGATATGCCATGGAACACTGAATTAGGAAAAAATCGAAACGAGATTCTATAAGCAACTCTGAAATTTAATCTCTTGGCCAAGTCATATGCAGTACACTAAAGACTTATTAAGGATAAGCTGTTTCTACTTTTAGAACAAACATTAAATGGCAGATGCCCACAATTCTAATACCAGATGCCACTGATGGAAAGGATTTGTGACCTAAATACTCCTGAACAATTTCTTCCCTAAATGCACATTCACAGCTGCACGTGACTTAACTGATCTAGGTAACTGGAGAGGTCTTTATCTCTGTTCATGTTAGGAAACATGGATTGGCAAGGTACCCTTGATACCATTCTGTTTACCTAGATTAGGGGAGAAAAAAGGTACAAAAGGTATGGAATTGCTCTGTTTAGTGAAATCAGTTAAAACACTCTTGACTCCAGTGTGGAAACCTGTGAACTAATGTTTTAATTGAGATCTGAAAGCACTAAAGAGAAGTATATTGCTCACCTTGTCCAGAAGGGGAACTCTTAGGTATTTTTGAGTTCCTTCTTATTGTGCAGTGAATGGGGTCATATCAGTGCTGATGTATGTTAAAAGACACAATTATTTGGAGGAGAGAAGCATTGTTGAAGACAGAGGAGAAGCAGGAAGTTTGTTTTTTCCCCTTTCTAACACAACTAGAAGTCCTGAACTTGCTGCAGAATTAATTAGAGGAAGTTCTTTTGTACTTTGTTATATATAAAGTCAGATTAGATTGCCATAATGGGCTCTCTTGGAGCTTTGTATTAGAAGAGAGTCATGGTTTAACCCCAGCTAGCAACTAAGCACCACACAGCTGCTCACTCACTCTCTGGCCTCCCCAGTGGGGAGGAGAATTGGAGAAAAAAAAAAAGTAAAACTTGTAGGTTTAGGTAAGAACAATTTAGTAATTCAACTGAAGTAAAATGTATTGGTAATACTAATGATAATAGTAATAATAATAAAGAAGGGGAGAGAGAGGGAGGAATAAAACCGAAGACAGACAAGTGATGCACAATGCAATTGCTCACCACCCACTGACCGATGCCCAGTCCATTCCTGAGCAGTGATCATCCCCTCCTGGCCAACTGCCCCAGTTTATATACTGAGCATGATGTTCCATGGTATGGAATATCACTTTGGCCAGTTCAGGTCAGCTATCCTGGCCAAGCTCCCTCCCAGATTCTTGTGTGCTTGCTCCCTGGCACAGCATGGGGAACTGGAAAGTCCATCACTTAGGGTAATCCCTGGTCCACAACAGCAAAAGCATCAGTGTGTCATCAACATTATTCTCATACTAAATTCAAACCACAACACTGCATCAGCTACTATGAAGAAAATTAACTATATCCCAGACAAACAGCAAAACAAAATTAGACTTCCCAGGAAATTCTAAGACCTAGGTTACCCAAGCTAGAGAAAGTTGTTTTTGTTTCAGAATGACTTGGCAGCTTTGCCAGTACAGCATCCTAATTTTTATTTTTATTTATTAAACTTAAACAGAAATTAAATATTTTCTAACAGCCCTCTCTTTTCCCTGTCTAACGCTGTATGTGCCTGAAAATGTCACTTTGAGATAGAGACCGAGTTCCCAATCTGTGGTGTATTCTACATTGTTTTAAAGCCCAATGATAATCAGCTTTAGCTGGTGAGATGGCTGTGCCCTTGTTACTGGCCATTGTACCCCAAACTTTGGGTGAAACATCATCCTTCCACTGCTGGTCACCCTTGCAGTTTTTTTGAGTGAACAAAAGCTGCTGTAAAATAACTCTATCTTGAAAAAAGTTAATACCCATCTACTCAATGAGATCCTAGATGACCGGGAAAGTTTTGTGTACATCCATAGGCTCTTTTGAAGTGAACACGAAACAAGTTGTTTTCCATTGTAGGAATGTTTCTCTTGGGTTGATAGTTGAATGCCTTGTCACAGATATCTTGTCACAGATATCATCTGGTCTAAAGTTTTGACATTGAGAACCACTTAAAATATCCTCATAATCTTCCTTGTATTCCGTCCCCCCTTCTGCCTCCCCCTCCCCCCCAGAATTTTGATGTCTGTATCTTATCCAAAATAAAATACAGTAAAAAAATTAGTTTAACATCAAGTAAGCAATGGCCTTGCTATACAGTTAATGTTTCTCTGTGTATATTTTGTATTTTGAGGTTAAAATTGATCCTTGAATCTAAATGTATCTACTGGTGAACAATTGCTTTCTGGTTTGATGTTTCTCTTAACTGCTTTTGAGTGTTTTCATATCTTCTGTTTTGCCATCAATTATTTTTGTCCTGTTCATACTGGCAAGCCATTCAATAATGACATGTGGTAATACTTTATGGGAAATATTCTGATTTTGCCAATGGATTAACCTAGAAATATGAAACTGTGATGCTTTGGTTAAGCTTTGTTTACAGTGCCTTTCAACAGATAAAATGGAAGTTCGATCTGTAATTATAGTAAACCTTATCCCCTGATTCTAATTATTCTAATTACAAAAAATTGGTGTTGATAGAAGAGAGAAACTACTGATATTGAGTGTTGAATCAGAGTTGTAATGGAAGTTCTAACCAGAAGCAGAAATTTTTAAAAGAACATAAACTGTAGCAGGAAATCATAATGAATCACTAACCTTATTAGAGTTGATGTTATCACTAAACGTGTTCTGTACTCTTAAATTATATAATATTTGAATCTATGCGTCACATCTAGACTAAGAATGTAATGTAGATAAAATTGTAGCTGGTGGAACTTGCGCAGAAACTTCTACATTTATTTATTGACAGCAAAATTAAATTACTTTTAAAAGACATCTGAATACAGAAAAGGTACACAAATGTGGCTGAAGCAAATTGAAACATCTGTTGATTTGTAGAAAGTGTTTTCCGTCTTTTTGCCTTTCTCTGCTTGCATACTCTAAGCAATGCGAGTATGCCAAAGGCAACTTATCTGCTGCCCTGGTAAAAAGAAAACGCTGGGAAATGTCAATGTGAAATAACAATAAAACACGGTGTTCTGGTGTAGTAACAAGTTAAACTAACTCCCTTCTCTTTGTAGCTTGTAATAATACCGAAGAGGGAAGAAAAACTTTAAAGCTGTAATAAGCAATAAAAATGGACACAGTCTGTATTGCAGTCCGTGGTCAATCAAATAATTCTATTACTAAAACTGTGGTCAATCAAATAATTTTGTTACTTAAACAGTAAACTAAGATCTGTGTCTCAGAAGGTCTCATAATGTGAAGAAGAAATTCTCCTTTGTCTTTGATACTGGTATATAACAACTAATTTTAACTACATTACTCAGAGAATATTCTACTGAACAGGAACACAATTAATTGATATGGCAATAGGCCTGGGTTGTTGTCCCTTTTAAGTGAGGGCAGGGATTTGTAGCAAACTTTGTTAGACTAGCAGGAGGAGTAAACTTAGCCCCAACACATGTTTTAAAAAGGTCAGTGAGCTTTGGCAATGATTCTTGTAGAGACAGTGAATCTTGCGAAAATTTAGTCAAGATGGAAAACAAAGGTTGGAGGTATTTTGTTCCTCTCCAAGATACTCACTAGTGAAAGAAATTTCCGCTATGTTTACTTTGAGTTTTAGCAAAGTAACATCTAATGATATATCCTCAAGAGCACTGCAGTGTATTTTCCAGTTTAAATAGCATTTAGAAAAAGATCTGTGTGAGAGTTGTATCATTCAGGCACAGATAGGGACAGGATTATGGCAAACTAGTCTTTATGATATTACATGTCAATAGAATATGTCTGTGAGGTGGGGAGTGCTAATTGCTCACTATGACATTCATATTGCCTGTCAGCTGCCCACCCTAGTCCTGGAACATTGTAATACACAGCAATACCTCTACTATAAACTCATTTTTTCACAAGTTAAGGATACAAATCTTATACAAAGATGGATGAGCAACCCAGAAGAACTGTATGATGCATACATCCTTTCAGAATATCCATCAGTGTATGACACAGCTGATACAAAATAGTCTGCAGTATTTAAAATAGTAAAATTTTGCCCTGAAAGATAGTTTTGTCTTACACTGGACTTTTGAGAATGAGTTTATACAGTTCATTATTTGTACTAGCCTGTGAAGGTGGCATAGGTGGAAAGCTGAGAGAAGTGGCCAGCTCTTTCATTACATTTCTAACTAACCCAGGAGAATATTGTCAAGACCATCATGGACAACAGGATATTTTTCAATAGTGTCTGTTTACACTAGTGCTACAGCAGGTGAGCAAACACTGATATGGCTGGTTTTGGAGCTGTGTGTATATACACAAATATTACTTTTTAAAATATGTATAAAAGGCTGAGTGATGTAATAATGGATTTGAGAAGAACACTTATTATTGCAAACAGTCACCCCTTGAGAGAGATGCAGAATATCTTTGACTGAGCACATGATGAGTAGGCAAATGAGTCTGTTGACTTGCATGGATGTAGCTGCCATAATCATGTCTAGGAACAAGTTCTGTTACTCATTTATCTACATGAAGTACAGGTGATGGAATAAAAGCAATAGAGGCATGCTTATGGAAATTCAGCTCCCATCAGTGTCACAAATAAGGAAGAATTTACCATTATGGTATGCTGTAACTGACACTGCGTGTGAGACTCTTAAATTTTCTTTATGTTCACTGCTGAAGTATTTGTACTTATAACAACACATTTTTCATCCATCCCGTAGTTCTCATTTCCAGTAAGAATGAGGCTATATTTTATGTTTGAGGGGGAAAACAAAGCTTCTCTATGCTGGAAGCTTGCTGTAGAATCTAGACAGATTTTATCCAGATCCTTCTGATGGGTCCTGATGTGGGGTGCACCTACACATGCTGAGGGAGCTGCCTGATGTGGTTGTGAGGCCACTCAATTATCTTCGAATGATTGTGGTAATAGGGAGAGGTGCCCAAAACCTGCAAGAAAGCAAATGTCATTGCTATCTTCAAATAGAGTAAGAAGGCCTCAGGGAACTACAGGTAAGTCAACCTAACCTTGAACCCTGGGAAAGTGATACAACTACAAATACTGGAAAGCATTTCCAGGTACATGAAAGGCAAAAAGGTCATCAAGAGTAGTCAACATGGATTCAGCAAGGGAAAGTCATGCTTGACCAACCTGATAAACTTCTATAGTGAATTGACTGGCTTCTTAGACTAGGAGAGAGGAGTGTAATTGTCCACCTTGACTTCAGTAATACTTTTGATGCTGTCTCCCCCAAGACCCTTGTAGAGAAACTGATGAAAGATGAGCAGACAGTGAAGTGCACTCAATACTGATTAAATGGCCCAGACCACAGGGTGGTGACCAGGAGTACAAAATCTAGTTGGAGGCCAGTAACTAGTGGTGTGCCCTGGGGCTTTTTACAGAGTCCAAAGTTTAACATCTTAATTAATGATCTGAATGATGGGGCAGAGTGCCTCCCCAGCAAGTTTGCTGATGACATGAAGCTGGGAGGAGTGTCTGATACACCAGAAGGTTGTGCTGCCATCCAGAAGGAGCTCAACAGGCTGAAGAAGTGGGCTGACAAAAACCTCATCAAGTTGCAGGTGTGAAGTTGTTCATGAGTGTTGGTTGATTTTATAACAAAATATACAGTAAAAGTACCTCAGCACTCTGCAAAGGTAAGTATTGATTTTATACAGTTTCCCATGTATTGCGAAACATGGGACACATACCAACTCATTTGTCAGCTGAGAGTCCTAGACCTTTTATCTCTCTTCCACTTTCTATGCTACTGCCAAGTCTGCTTTCTTTCATGAGAGGCTGCATATGATGTGGTACTCACTTTAAATTATTTCCTAAATAACTCTGTTGCTATGGCAGCAACTGCTGCTGCTGCTGGAATTTACATGCAGAACACTCCAGTCAGGAGATTTACAGAAAAGTAATTTAAAATGGTCAAGTTTGTCAGCATTTTCATAGCCCACCCACAAAGCAGTTCATTATGCATCTCTTTTCTAGAAACTAGAAGATCTGTTATGACAGGCACAGCTAGTAATGTAGTAAAAGAGAAAGAAAGGCCCAAGCTATCTAGTATAGGGTCTTGGCTATTTTATTTAATTCTGGCAGAATGTGATTTGCTATTGTATAGGAACAAGACTTCAGTATGGTGTTTCTCACCATCAAATGATTAAGTGCATTGTCATTTTATAATTTTGCTTACAAAATAAGGCTATGATCTTTGGGAAAACAGCTTTTTTTTTGTTTGCTTTTTTTTTTTTTAATGAAGACTATACTAGTATACTACTTTCTGAAACATTCTAACATTGCTTTTGAAAACACTGTAGGACTTCTAATCTGGTACCCTGATACCTGCTATCTGAGGAGAAGCCCAAACATTTCCACGTTCACTTGACTTACAGAAGTAGTTTTGTGGCTAGTCTGAATATGACTAGCTGAGAGGGTTGGGTTTGTCTTCCTCTTCCTTGTGAAACTTTGTGGTGAAATTGCAACTTTGTCCTGAATATTAGCAGTGCATGTTGCAGTTTTGACTCTAGGAGAATTAAATTTGTACAACCACCGCACTGAAAGCTGATGACAAAATAAAATGGTGGATTTGAATATCTACCACTTAGAACGTTTTTGTGGTCCTTAACATTTAGCTTTTGTTTACCTTTTATTTGATATTCTTTGCTTTCTGAGGTCTCCCATCAGTAATCAATTTAACCTGCAACATTTTCTGTGAAGTTGGGTATGTTTCTTTGTTCTGCGGATATGAAGCAATGAGTATGCCATATGGTAGGTACATACATTAAAATAATTTGTTCATATCTACCGTGGAACAAGAAAGCAAAATGGTCTACCTTAGTCCATTGCCCGTGACCAGAAGCTTTTCCCATTCTGAGGCACCGTTGTTTATTCTGATTGTTACTCAGATGTGGCAGGTTCCAACTCTGTTTCTATAGTCCCTAGAGAAACTCCATCCAGAAGGATGGAGTCCAGAAGTTGAGAAGCCATGCAGCACTGGTCAAGAGATGTCCATAGTCCAAGATGGTGCTGAACTGTGGAGAAAATCAGCTTCATTTAGCAGTTGATTAAGGGTATCAATCTACCTTCTCTCCAAGGAGCTTCAAAGCCCTTGTTACCCCTTACTAAGGTGAGTGTTAATAGTCTTCATTGCAGTAAAACATGATTTAACAACAAATATTCACTTTACCCTGGTTTAAGTGGTTTAGAGCCCCTTTTTGTATGGATGTACAAAATAAAAATAAGGGTCATATTCTTCATGGGAAAGTAAATGTTCCTTTATTTCTTGCTGTGATATATAAGACTAGAACAAATGAATCAATTTTGAATTGAATCAATGATCATCTATCAATTTTATTTGTCCCTTAATCGGTCCTTACTTTGAAAAAAGGAAAATTTTAGCTATTCCGTGAAATAAAAATCAGCTTTAAGTTTTCTTTTGTTACAGATATTACATTGAGATGATTTAAAATTTAATATTGACTTAAAATGGAAACTCAAAGTATGTATGACAAATATCTTCTGGTTTTGTTGTATTTTGGAAAAAAAAAAGTCACGTATTTCAAACAGCTTTAGGAAATTACTTGGCATATGGTAAAGCTCCTAAAAGCGTCTGGGCAATCTTTCTTCCTGTGCTTGTCCACAAAGATTTGAGTTCTTTCTCCTTTCCCTTCTTTTCTTCGTCCCCCCTTCTCCCCCACCACCTCTTTTTTATCTGCTCTAGGAAATAAATGTGACCAGTGACAACACTGCATGCATACTTGATATCAAGATAGCTAGTTATGAATGTTTGTTCTAACAAAGCAATCTTCTTTGACCTTGCCGTACCCAAAATCAAGCATTACACAACTTCATGCTGGCAGAAAAACAACACTAATTATAGCCTTAGATGTGTGTTTAGAGTATGTAAAACGAGAACTATTAAGATACAAATGGAGTACATACAGATTTAATGGGAGACTTTGAAGCAGGATTTAAATCTTAAAAATGCATTTGCCTGTGAAATCATTTGCAACAAATGGCAATCTGTCCATAAAGCTGAATGAAAAGTGTGAGTAAAAATTAAATGCATTCATAAACTGTTTTTTTCTACTAATGTGGAAAAACAATACACATGAACTACTTCCCCAAAGTAAGAAGGAGCAAATATGAGCCTTGAAAAATTTCAAGGCTTTGATTGTGGTGAAGAGTTTCCTTGTGTGATGACTTGTTATGCCATAAAATGACACAGCAAGCTCAGAGTTTCAATAATATCTCTATTAAGTCTGAAGAAAAGCAAGTCATACTGCCTTTTACTGAATTAAGGAGTATCTGAAGTTTGTTAAGCTCCTATATGAGCTGTTACAGTTCAAGGAATTCTTTCTTATGTACAAGTAATGAGACAACCTAGAAAGCTGACATACCTCTGCATAAGAAAAAATGTCTTAATATATTTAAATTCACAAGTACTTATTTATGAAGCAGTGAATAGCTAAGTGAAATAAATATAATATGATGCTTTATCAGTTTTGCTAATCAAAATACTCAAATGACAGGATTGCATGACAAATACTGGTGCCTACTTGCAAAAGTCTTGATGAATCTCTAATTATATGCCCTGTTTTGTTATGTATAAGATAGATATTCCAAACTGCTTCCCTGTGACATCTGTCAATGTAATATACCTAAAATGAAAAGAGGAAATTTGGAACAGGCTTGGCAGAATGTGATGCATTTGGTGGATGCTTTTATACCTGTTTTTGTCTGGGAATGGAAGAAGAGATGAAGTAGGGTAATGACATACCAGATAAGTTTTTTTAAGCGTAAGAGGCGGAATTTGTTTTCATTTTGTAAATTGATGTCTACATTGGTACTGAGGATTTTTTTTTTTTCCCCTCTAGGGGCAGTAGGGAAGTGAGAAAAAGGAAGGACTTCAGTGCTGAAGCCATATTGCCAGTGACAGAATAGCAGCTGGGCTAGAACCTCAGCTAGGGTTGAAGCAGGAGCCATCCTATAAGTTAGTTTACCTTAATATTAAAGAGGCTTCTGGCCTGTCAGGGTTTACACCATGACCAATATAACTGTTCCCACAGGGAACCAAAGACATGCAGGCTTAACTTTAGTGCCTTGAATGTGGGAATCTCTACGGAAGTAGGAGGTGGACATAGTCTCATAAAACCTTTTTATTTTCACTTGTCCAGCTTGGAAATTCAGGGTTGTGCCTCTGAATCTAGGTGGTCAATCAAGATTGCCTTTAGAGGAGACTATGATGGAAGGAAAGAATATAAGAAAGGTTATAGTTCTTAGTAAATAAAAAAAAAAAATTAAAAAAAATTCCCAAATAGATTTTAGCACTAACTGGTAGATTTTGACCTGCTGCATAGATTTAGCATTTTAAATACCTCTATGTGGCAAGACATGCTTTTATGAAGGAGTATTTTATATATATGTATTCTCTAATGATTTTCAAAACTGATTTTCGAAAGAAAGCAATCCTAAGAAACTCATGCATACTTTACAATGATTATGTAATTATGTAAGTGAGACCACTGTAGAGTTTCAGGCTGTGAAATGTCCAGTGCTGCTGGTTAGTACAAAAAGTATGTTGCTAGGAAGAATATATTCCTTTGGTCAGGGCACAGCTAGCATCCTTTTTATATAATCAAATAATCTTGGAAATTCAAATGATAATTAAAATTTCCTGCTATACATCACTGAAAATACAATCAGGATGATGATTGTAGCAGTTGTGGAAATTTGTTTGTGGTAGCTTACTAAGCAGAAATTGGTTTCATTTGTAGATTATGTAGTTCATATGAATTGGACTCCTGTATAGTTCAGTACAAGTCACTGAATGCTAACGAACTATGTTCTTTATTCAAATAAGCTTGCATTTTGAGTGTTCAAAATTAGAAGACTTCATACATTCAAAGTGGCAACTTGCATCAGCATTCTTATAAAACTTTTCTAGTAGAATTTGGCTGATTTCAAAGGCAGCCGTTTCTGTTGATCTTTGAGAATTATGTATCCTTGTGAATTCTGTAAGGCTGAACAGCTTTATGAGACAGAAGAAAAAAGCCACAGCACACCAGAGCAAATAGGCTAAATACATAATATTTTACCAAATAATCTCAGTACTGTTTAGTCTTTTTGTCTTGAGGCAAGTATTTATTTTTCCTCTGTAATCCATTAATTTAGTGGACAGAGATGGTTTCTGTTTGTTTAGGGTTTTTGACACATCGTGTCCTTCTCATAATCAATCAGTTTAAAGTAAGTTTGTTGTGTACAAACCTCACAGTGCCCAAAAATATTGTGTTACTGTTCTGCACTCATTACAGGTCTGAGTAACAATGTAAGGACAATTTGTTCTGAGGTTACATTCAACAGCCTACGTAGGAAGCGAGTAAAAAGAAATATGTCTGACCTAGTCCAGAGCATGCAACATTATGAAACTCCATATTAAATCAGATTTTTTAAAACAGCTCTCAAATCTGCGCACTGTTTTTATGCACTAATAACATACCCTGGAAAAAAGGTAACTTGCAATTTCAATAACGTTTCATAAAATGTCAAAATCCATATTTTCTTGGAAGAGATGGGAAAAGGAAAGGAAATTATGAGATTTTCTTAAGTAGTACCAGGAGGGAGAAATTATTTCTGTTTCTGAAATAAGAATTTCCATGCTTATCATGTGTAATGGTATGCTGAGGTCAAGAAAAATGGCACTCTTCAGAACATGGTGAAGATAGCAGAAAAATCTAAAGATAAGAAGTGATGTATTTGAGTAAATCCTATTTATTATCTAAGACCAGTGAGAAGCTGTGATTAAAATCTTGCCAAAGCTATGGATGACCCAGTTAAAGGTTTTTTCATAATAGAAAGTGTAACTTTACTCAAGCTTGACTATAAAACCTAATTATGTTTCAACGTACGTTTAAGATTGAGAATGTATTTGTGCTTAACTGGGGGCAACAAGTTGCAGCTTCCTATAGGCAATGGTATTTGTGCATGAGAATGAATGTAATAATGTATTTCTGTTTGCTTTGTATTTTAATTGATTAAAAAACTCTTATGTAAGTCTTCATGTATTTTACCTTGTCAAAACCACGTTTGGTCATCTTTCTCTATGCACACAGATTCTTTTTTTCTGTAGATATGAAAACTGTAGCTTCCAGCAGCTTGTTTTGGCTTTGCAGACAGGGATTTCATATTACAGGAAAACCAATAGGAGCAGAAGAAACTTCTGTTTAGCTGTAAGGTAATTTACCTAATTTACCTGTAAGGAGTTTTATTACTCTTGGGGTTTTTTTTGTGAAGAATGGAACAGAGAAGTAGTAGTGGTTGTTAAAAAGTAAAATATTTGATTGTGGAAGAATTAATCTTTGCTGTTTATAAAACAATATAAAAATGAACTTTCAGAATAAAGTGCATGAACATTGCCTTCAAGTAAAATTAGTGTTGGAATGGAAATGACTATCACCTTGAAAACAGAAAACTGTATCACTTGTCATTAGACTCCTAGGCATGGTCTTTGTCTTCCCCACTGACATTGTTTGCTTCATGGAGAAATCTCACATATTGCTTGCATTTGCCTTCCATGGAAAGAAATTTTGTGTCAGATTAGAAGTAAGGAGTGTAACAACCATCCACTTACTGGAGGTAAATGTATGAAATGGTTGCAATTCTGCATTGTTACTTTTCTGACCAGAAAGCTGACATGGAAACAAAACAGAGAAAATATCACTCTTTCTTTCTTTTTCCTGTTCCTTGTCCCTAAGTTGCATTTTGTTAAGTGAAAATTTTCTGAACCAAAGAAAGAGTCAAAGATTAAAGATGAGACAGCTGGAGATACAGGAGTTGATGCAGAAGAATAATACTGTGTTCCAGCTGAACAAGTGAGCAAAGAAAGTGTGTGTGTTTTCATGCATTCAGAAGAATTTAATTCTTTAATTAATTTGAAGCAGGACTCTAACCATGATTTTTAGGTCTAATAATTTTCCTTCCTTGAGTCACCATCCCTGGAGGTATTTAAAGGATGTGTAACAGTGGCGCTTAGGACATGGTTTGGTGGTGGACTCGTTAGTAATAGTTTAATGGATGGATTTGATGATCTTGAAGGTCTTTTCCAACCTAAAAGATTCTATGATCTAAAAAATCTGGAGATTTTATTGTGAAGTTTTATTTGGTTTTCAGGGATTTTTATTTTGCTTGTTATAGTTCGTTGTCAGAAACAAGACTTGCACTCTTTAGCTAAGTACCTTAGGTTAGATAAACACAATTAGGCAATTGTTATCAACACCAGCAGCTCCCTCCCATAACTGGCAGAAATAACATAATTACATTTATACAAGAATATTTACTGGGGGTATGCTCAAGTGACAGCTCAGTAAAGTTTGAAAATTCATTTTGCGTAGTAGTTAGTTCATGGACTTCATTGATCCCAACTTGAACCCCCATATATGACCTATATTCTGTCTTTTTTCTTCTTGTCCTCTCTCGTTTCCCTTGTCCTAATAGATAATATTCAAATATATGCAAAGAAACAGTCTCATCTCTGATTTCCACAAATGTAGTAGGCAGTAATTATTACAAAATGGCAGCCATAGTAGAGGTCTGACAATGCTTGCTCCAACACCTAGAAAATTACAAGGTGTCAGTGTGACACTCTCTGGATGATTACATTGATACTGCAACCTAATTTTCCTACTTTGAATGAGTTTGCAGTTTGGGTTTTTCAAAGATGCCTAAAAGTCAAATATCAGAGTTAATATATTGAGGTATACTGCTGCCATTGCCTATTGTAGCATTTCAAAAGATTCTTTCAAGCTTTATTTTTTTTCCCCTCATAAAAAGAAACAGTAACGTGACAAAAGGTTCTTGCTGAATAAGCATTCATTATTTCTGTACTTATTTCTCATTCATAAGAATATAGAAATATGGACAGGGATAAGGTTTAAGAATTCATGTTATTTAAATATAGAATTTTCTAGTGTCTGTGCGGTTTCAAGCTTTGATAGTCCTGAAACAGATCTATGGCAGAAATGAGTTCAGTCTGCAGACTGCAAATGTAAACACAACTCTTGTCTAGCTCAGGAGTAGATACTCTGGTTTGAATTCCTAAGCTTCGCCTAGAGTTATGAATAGAGGTGCCCAATAGAGCCCTTTGGATTTCAGGGTCCAACAGTCTCTCTGAGTAGCCAGGTTTCTGACCTCTATTCTAAAATGTGGGAGTTGTTTTAATATGGACAGAATATTTTTTTCCTTTTCTTTTGGTTATTGGAATTATTGACTTACCTGAAATATTTTTAAACAAAGGTCTTTAGCACCTGCCAGCCATTTGGCCCTTTTAGTTTATTGGCTTATTTTGTAGAATTTTGTGAACAATTAGAAAAAGTTTCTTATTATGGGAAATACTGGTCAGTCTTAATCAGCCATGCTCCACCCCATTAGGCAGGTTTTATCACTGAACACTGTCCACTGCTGCACAGAGTGGAAATACTATCTTCCCATGTTACTAAATAGAGTTCCATCTCCTGGGAACCGTCAAAGCTGCAGAAGTTCCTTTTGTCCAGATTTTGTCAGATTGTTATTTTTGATTATCAACAGATTCTTCTAATATTTAAACTTCTCTATTTGGTTACCCTCTGGTAAACAAATATTTGAAACTCCTTGTAATCTGAGTCTCACCATCACTCCACTCTGAAGCTGTGTACTTGTCTTTCACACACTCTTCTTTGTCATCTCTAAAAAGCAACGTTTCTGTATAATAAGTAAGTTGATGGTGTAGGCCTGAAGTTAATCTCTGTTTCTCAAGGGAGAGTAAAGTTCCATCTCTTGTTGAAGATATGAAAGTTGTTTGTCACTAATTTGATACTACAGCAAGTTCATTTTGTCATAAACTCCTGTGAACTCAGATTTGTGTTCAAGAAGTCAAAGCCTAGAGCCCCTTAGCGGTTCACCCTGGTTTGTTAGGTGCTGTAGAATCTTACTCTGCAGAATGCAAAATCAAAAAACTGTGGACTTCTAGAAAAATTTGTAGAACTGGTTCAGGGATTAAACTGGCTCTAAGCTTTCATGATCCATAATGTGAACCTTATATTGTGTCTAGCCCATTTGTAACTTCATTCTAGATTTTCTGATATCTACAGATTGTCTTACTAACAGCCACTGCTAACAAAATCCTTTTAAAGAAAGGGTTTGTGACTATGTTTTTGAAGAGACCTCTAGACTTGTTGAAGGCATTAGAAACTCTGCTTGAGTAAATTCTGTGTTCTTTAGCCTAATTAGTTTTTTTTTCAGTGAAACTCTCCTTCAATTTTAAGAGAACTTGCATGGATAAAGTATGCAAAATTTGTCCCTGAATTCCTAGAATGCCTAGAAAACACAAACTGGCATCTCTGTCTTCCCACAGTTCTTCTTGTTGGCATGAAATACAGAGACTGAGATTTTTTTGCTTTAGATTTATCCTCTATACCAAGAGCCAAGTAAATAGAGAGGTATGAATGTTCCTGTTAATGTAGAACTAGATTTAAAGCATATGCTCTGCTTTCTGGATTTTTTAAAAATCCCTTTTAGGAACTACTTTGTTTTTTGGCATCCATGAGACATCTACTTTGAGAGCCTTGGAAAATAATGGTCAGATCACTTTAAACTGTAACTCACAATCAGGCTTATGTTTGTTTGAAGATGAAATTCAAAGTTTCAAATTGCACCGAGTACAAACGTCCAGTTCCTGCCAAATTTGCCTCAGTTCTCCAATAATTTTTAACACCACCTCCAATATGGTTTAGAGTCAAAGTTATATTTTTTCTGCAATCGTACTAAGCTTGCAATGGATATGTAAGGCTCTTCTGAATTTGGCCAAGGCTGGTAAGTGGCTGCTGGCACCAGTTTTTCAGGAATTATGGCATGTTTTTTATAGTTGTTGTAAAAATTTTGAGTTGCAGTTGGGAAACAAAAAGCTTTTTTAAAAAGCTACATATCTGAAAAAATATACATTGTGAGAACATGCTGTGTTGAATACTGAGAACTAAGTCTTATGCATTCCCTGGAAGACAGGAAGGTCTGCAGCTGGAATTTTTCATTGATTTCAGACTAAAATGTGAAACAGTTCTGTAGTGAAGTTTTGAACATGAAAATGAGTAGTGTCGTTTTGAACATGAAAATGAGTAGTGTCATGTCGTGTCCTTCTTGCTAATAAAGTTTTCGAAGGCAAATCTTCATAGTGTCAGAGTTAGAAATAACCAAGGCTTATTCTTCACATTCTCATTCTACAAAGATGTAGAAGAGAGATTGGTTTCCTGGAAAAAGCATATTTGATTGACCAAGAGATAGTTAATGGGGATGCTGAAATGAAACTGCATAATTCGTAATTCTGAGCTCTTATGTCAAGCTTTATGCAAATTCAGGCAAACATGACTTCAACAGCTTAATTGCAGTTTATCATTTTAGGTTTTATTTCCTACCAAAAAGCTATACTAGAATAATATTTTCAGTATGCTCCAGAATCTTGATTTTCCACAGAGATGGTGTGGCAAACTCTACAGCTGCAGAATTAAAAAAACATACAGGCTTTAGTATGGCTTGTTATTTGATTCTGGTAGTTTACTTATTATACCTATACTCTTTCATAAAAAGTTTGGAATACATTCTTCAGGAAAGTATGCATATTTCTTTTAACATGTTTTGTTAGATAACAAACTGTCTTTTTTTCCCCCTCTACAGTTTTAATGCAGTTTTATTTTCAACTGTCCTGTCCCTGTGTACAGGTGTAACTATGGAAGTCTAGCTGCACAAGATGAATTCTACCTCTCTTATGCCCTACCTCCCATAATGTTTGTAACTGTATTTCTTTAAGTCAGATAAATGAAGGCTGCTTACAGCATGACAGATAATTGGGAATCTTAACATAATTTTAGCATAACTTTACCTGTGTCAGACTGTTCGTAACACCTTTGGTTATAAGTCATGGCATATCTTCAATAGATTAATGCTTGTAAGCAGAGGGGAATCTTTGAAACCATTAATTGGGATGGTTTGTTCCATGACATGGATCCAAGCATCCTGAATGGAGAACACCATATACTTTCTACTAGGGACTGAAATGAGTGAGTGTATGTAGGTGCTAGTGAGTCAACATAAATAAAAACACAAATTCGAGTTTGATAAGGGAGCTGGCCTTGAAAACCTGTGAAATATGCTCAGGTTTAGTTGAGATGGTTTCTGCTTCCAAGTATCGCTGCCAGGTGTGTCTGACCCTGAAGAGAGAGCTACAATTGAGATGTAAGACTAGGGATTATTTTTTTTTTTCTCTTTTGAGTTTTATCATGAACAGCATTGAGAACTTAAAAGTAGAAGAATTATTGGGTGAGGTTGTCCCTGAAATAGTGATAGAATAAGATATTTTGTTTCGGGCTTAGTGCATTCCATGCAACACTATGATGACTAACAGACAGCACGATTCCTAGAAAATGTTATTTGGCCAAAGTGCTCATGTGATGCACTATTTAGAAGCAGGAGAATTTGCTGAGCAGAGTCATTTGCATCAGCATGAGTATTTGACTTTGGTTTGAACCCACTTTTAATTTTTACTGGTGATGGGATTAGACATGATCCCCCAAGTCATTACTGGCCCTCTCCCACGCCTCAGAAGGTATCTACATGCTAGGTATCCAGTTCTGATGAGCTCATGAAACAGTTCTCCCTGCACCACAAAACACATTCCAACACTTCATAATAAACTGCATATGCTGCCAGATGGTAAAAATGCAAAGCTTCTTTAAATGTATAGATTAAAATATATGCTGTATCCTTTCTCCCTTATTTTTCTCCTTCCTTCAGGTTCTTGCTCACTTCTTTCCCACACCTTCCCCCATACTTTCGTGACTTCACTCTCCAGCACCAATTCTTTTTTCTCACCCCTTCACCCAGCTGCTTCTATTGCTCCTCCAGCTCTTTAATTCCATTCTCTGCTTTTTTCATTTTCTCTGGCTTTTTGCCACTTTCCTAATTTTGAAGCTTTAAATTCTTTCCTACATTTTTAATCTGATATTGGAACCCTTCTTCCAATTTGTCTTTGTAAGCTTCTTCATGAGTTGTCTGTTCAGAGAGAAATTAGAGGGCTGCAGCTAACACTTGGCACCTTCCTCAATTTCATGTGTCCAGTGTCACTTAAATCATAACAAAAGTTCATCAGTTTTTTCTTTCTGCTTATGTAAGACGATGTAAGATATTTACTGCTAAAATCAAAGTAGTTCTTTTTCTTAATATGGATAGCAGATGTATTTTTCAGAAAAAGATTTGAAAGGCTAAGAGACCACTTTCTGAAATGTATCTTTCACAGACTATTTGCTCTGTCCTTGGTCTATTTGTGCTTCCTCACCAAGTAAAAGCAGTTCTGATGGTGGCAGGTAAGGTCACTTCCAAATTTCAAAAGACTTGAAATAAATTTACTTTGTTTTGAATTAATTTCTTAAGCTTTGGCTTTCCCTGATTATATTTTTTGCAAAATAAAGCATCTCACTCAGATCCTCCGCTTTCTCATCTCCCCACCATAAATCCTTTTTTTTCATGCATTTGATGCAAACTTTTGCCAGTTTGAAGTACTCATCTCAGTGTCAGTCTTGCAAATCTCTGGTCATTCTGGGGAATGTCAAGAGTATTTGGAAACACAGAGTGAAAACCATTGAATTCAGTAGGGAATGTATCACATTCCCTTTTTTATTATGAATGATCAGAGTGCAGTGAGGAATAGAATGCCTTGAACATAAATTCTGTCAGTGTTCTAATGTTCTTTCCTGCAGCCACTCTCTCTTGTGAATATTTGTTTTCAATTTCATATTAATTGGTTAATATGCCTTTATTCAGTGATCTTTTACCAGTTTAGAGAGACTTGCTTCCTCTATTTCTACACAGCCTCACAAATAAAGACCAAAGTGCAGCTCAACTGACAATGGCTCACTTTTGTGGAGGAAAGCACATGACAAGGGGTGGGAGCAAGAATCCTTCAGTGTCTTATCTCAAGAAGATGGTGAATTTGAGCCTCTCCTGTACAAAGGAGTAGGTATTGTAACTTAAGGGCTTCACTGACTTATGGAGTTGGATGGATGTGTTTTAAGATTCATTTTTCAATGGAAAATTTTAATCATCAAACATAAATTATGACAGGAAATACTGTTTCACTTCAGCTCACTCAAATGATTCAAAGTTGTTGAATAATCCAGCCTAGTCTGAAGTGATTTAATTTGGCTTTGAACTTTAACGATGAGGTAGGTAAACTCCAAATTGCATTCAGATTTCTGCATAACAGAAATATGAACTGTTTTTCCTTCCATTTTAGGACCAAAAATATGTTTGAAATCTTGTCTCTTTCTTCAGGGGGCAGGAAAAGTCTTGATCTAGCTCTTACAGCAACTGTCTGGTTTTCTATTTAATTTTATTATGTATGTAAGAGATGGGATTTGTATGTAGGCTTGAAAAGGAGCTGAGATCTTTTAGTGTGAATGAAAAGGACTAGATATCTGATTCTCCTTGTTTCTGTCTTCATGTCTAGTGTCTCGTCTTCTCAGCCAAATGAAGTCTGTGTGAAGCCCTGATTAAAACAAGATGTTCTTATGAGCACATTATATGTTCCAGAATTCATTTAACACTGCTGGATTTTTGCCTGAGGAAACCTAGACAGACATGCAGGTGGATCTGTTGTAGAGTATACATGATGTAAAAAAAGTTTCTTAGGGATCCAACCACTATATATACTCAGTGAACCCAATATCAGGACTGCCTTCAGTGGCCAGAATTATCCTGGAGAAGCTAGAATGCTCCAGACAAGAGCTGAGACTCTTCTTGAATTACTATAGACATGCAGTTGATTTAGTCCCCTCAGATTCTCCTTACAGTCAATAAGGATAAACAGGTATTTTGTGGGATTTGATTTTTTTCCAGCCAAATGTAGATGTTCTCTTTAGGATAGGGAAATCACACCCTAGAGAAGGCTGTTGGGCTAAAAAGAGAGCTCAGAAGGATTAGCTTACAGGCAGATGTCTGCATTGCCTGATGAAAACTATTCAGATGTCAGCAAATCCTAGATAAGTGTATTTTCTCTAGCAGCCCACAGAAGAGAGAACCAAAAGCTTCACAGTCTTTTCACCCTCACTACCTTTTCCAGATCCTACCTAAACCCTGTTTTGTTCTGTTGCTGTAGCTGAACTTTTTGGAGACAAGAAACTGTGCAATAAGAATCTGACATGAGTAGCCAGAGAATAAACCCATCATCATATTGAAGTGTTTTTCATGTGAGAGATGTATTTCAAGGCTTTGAGAATCTGTAACTTCCTGAACAAGTTCTTCACAGAGCCTGTGTGCAGGCTGTGCCTGTCTTTAGTCACATGCTATCAGGACTACAGAAAACATTGGAAAAAAAGGAGTGAACAACGTCACCTGAGCACCGCCGTGTAGATGGAAGCCTTGCAGAAGAGTGAAGAAAGTGCTGTCTCAGTGTTCTAGAGGTGTTTTTAGAGAATTGAAGAAAGGTAAATCTTTCATGATGATAGTCCTCAGTGTTAATGGGCTGCTAAAATAGTTCAAGGCTGACAGGAAGGGAAGGATAAATTTTTCTTCCTTTAGACAGCTGAAAACATTTTTTTGCCCTTTTTTGTTTTTTTGACAGACCTGTGGAATAATGAATTTTAAGTTAAATAATGTCTTAAGACTGTAGACAGAAGAATTGTAAGTTGGTCTTGACTTTGGAAAGAGGAGTGGGTGATTTTAGTCTTGATGAAAAGTCCATTTTCCAACTGAATTTTAGCTCAGAGGTTGAAGATTAGATTTTTATCTAATAAAATGCAAACCAAATGCAGAATGGAGTTGTTGACATCTGTGTAGTCTTTGTTTCATAACCTAACAGGACCTGCAATGCCACTTGTCCTCCTTTTGAGGAATGCCACAATACCCTACTTCATTTAAAGACATGTGGAACTGCACAAATAGTTAGAATAATCTCCACTGATTTTTTTAGAAATTAAATGTAAATGAGGACAACTTGTCCAAGCTTTGGTAAGGCAGAGTTTGGAACATCAATCTGTAACATAGAGAAAAGGTCTGGAAGGTCGGTGAAACTCAGGTAAGATGTCAACTGCATCATATGTTTCATGGCAGGATTATACTTGAAAGGTTTTGTGCAGTGTTTGTGCATGCTATCTCACTGTTTTCTGTGCCACCTCACAGGGAAAAACACTGTGTCCTGTGCTTGGTTGTTACAGAGACAGCCTAAGTAACCTAAACTGTGGCATTGGTTAAACCCTGAACAACCAAATGTGAGGCAGCAAGGTTTAATTTCAGAGTAGTAGCATTCTAAAGGCTTTTAACCATGCCCTGTCATCTTTAAGAAATGCAATTACACCAGTTTCCTTTTGAATGGAGAGGATATTCTATGTACCAATCAGTGAATTTTATGGAAGAATTGGAGATTTTTCTGATGCTAATACCCATATTTTCCTTTGTGTTTCTTCATGTCTTATGGTTGAAGACCTGTTTGGCAGAAGGATCAGTTTAATATCGTTAACCAAGAAAAGTTTTAAAGGATTTGTATTTTCTAGTTTCTTTCTGAACCTTTGTTATACGTAACTCATAGTTGGCAAAGGAAATTTGTGTAGGTAATTTCCTTCGCTCACTGACTGGTTGGACAGAGATGTGTGAGATAGGAAGGTCGACTAGGCTTGTATCTGGGAGTTGATACCAACTGTGTGGTAGTAGTTTACCCTATCTGTATTTTTCATGAGGAATTGCATCTTGTCAAGTGACATTTTATTCAGATTTGTGCATTAGTTTTCCTTCTTCAGAGAAGGTACCTTAAGAATAAAGTCAGCTTTTCTAGCAAAGGGGTCATTATCAATACCTGTTTAAAGTCCTGTATTAAAGGTATGCTTTTATGGAAATATGTCTGGAATACTCATTAAACATTGTAGCATAAAAGAATATTCCTAAATAAAAAGTATCAGAGCAGCCTGCAGATCCATGGAATTGCTTGCTGACTTGTTTAGGCTGAGCTGACACTGACCTTTGCCTCAAGTTCTTATCCATCCTGACTCCTGCTGGTGTGGCGCTTAACCACATAGTGCCACTTCCTTTCTTATGTGGGCTTTGTCTCAGAAACAGGATTCAGACAGGTCTAGAAGAGCGGCCTTTTCAGCTGTTCAATCAAGCTTTTATTTTTTTATTAAATGAAATAAAAATATTAAAAATAATTCTTTGGTGAGTTGGAGGATGCCAAGGGAGCAGTTTTGATTCTGATATCTCACTGTCAGTGACATTTCTGTCAGCTCTCATTATGATGGTTAGCATAAGTTAATGCTACTTAGCTGTACAGCTAAACATCAAGCCTTTATAAAAGCTGGTGGAATTTAATACATGAAGACTTGAATTCTTTTGCCCTTATTTCTAAGAAATTTTTAATATCTTTGGGGATTTTCCATAATATGGAATACAAGGAGATGAAATTTCAAATGGAGTTTGTTTTATAGGTGAAACTTCTCAGGAAAGGAGAGCTGCTTCAGGGCAGGGTTTTCCTTTGTGAGATTGTAAAGCAAGACACGAGAATGGCTTGGCAAACTTTTTTTTCCTCTTTTTTTAGAATTTCAAGGTACATGAGTCTCTTGTTTGATTATGAAATGAAATCTAAAATACTACTCGAGAGAAACTCGGTTAGACTCTTAAAACCAGAGATAATGGGTAGCATGAGCAGGCAGTCACACTTTATGCTATAAATTATCAGAAACAGAAAATAATCTCTCTGAGGTTCTGAACACCTGTTGGTCATTTTTTCTCAATAATGCCATGTATATTGCAGAAGAAAATCATAAAGGAGGTAAAGGAGAAAAAAAATATCTTATTAACTCACATGCATTCTACATGACCTGACAGGAAAACCACCTTCGGTACCTCAAACCACAATCTTACTCTTTCAACATGTGCCAAAGAATCTATTTTTGAGTGACTAGATGAAGTCAAATCTTGCCTTTTGATAACTTCTTTGTAATAACATTTGCTGTGTCATATTCATCCCTTGAGTTTACCTATGCTCAAAAATTGTACCACTTTGTTTATACTTGTGTTGGGTGTCATGGGTTTGACCTTGGCAAAATGCCAAGCCCCCCACCAAACCCATGTGGTCCCAGTGAAAGGAGGGAAGGGGAAAAAAATGAAACTGGAAAAAAACCTGATATATATATATATATATATATATATATATGTATATTTACATGAAAGTTACAACACATATACGTACAAATATAAAAAAACCCAACAATAACTTCACCCCAAG
>JAWWEU010000111.1:47130955-47187632 GCA_035583155.1 Acropternis orthonyx | reverse complement strand
GAGACAGAGGGTGATTCCTCTGAGGTGCAGGGTTGGTAGATGAAAGAAAAATTCCAAGATTTTAAACCCATAACAATCTCCTTTATGCTACCAACTTCCATTTCTGTTGAATGGAATGCCAGGAAAATGGTGAAAATACAAGTTCCATTACAACTTATAGTTGCATCAAGCTATAAGTCACACTGAGAACTGGGGAGCCATGAAGACACTTTTGTGTCTGTTAGAATAAATATGGCCCAACTAAATTCCTATTGCCTTCAGTGTTGCATAGAATTCAACATACATGTATACTTTTAAAACAACGTGTTAGAATTAAATTCATTATAATCAGCAATGAAAAAACTATGAATCCTTAAGTAGCATAGTGCTCTACATTAACATTTTCATGTTTTTCTCTTTTTTAAGTTGAAAAAGAGACTGTAAACTGAGAAGGAAAGAATCTTCTTTTGTTGAGCACAGAAAAATGTTCTCAGTGAAGACCTGATTTCCAGGACTTTGATTCTTTGATATGTTCAGATCTGAGAAGGATCAAAAAAAGCTACTTTTGATGTATGTAGGAATAAATCTTGACAATTTTCTTGTTTGTAACCTGTTTGAATTTTTGTAGATTCAAAAAGCAAAAATGTGATGGATGAGACACAGACTGTCCGTTGGTGCAATGAAAAATCATTTATTCAAATGTATTCACACTTATTTATACCTGATTCAAATACAGCTCTCCAATCAGTGTGTGACATGCAAGCACAATCCCTCTACCCAGAGTCCAGCACGTCCCCTTCACCAATCAGTTCCCAGCACACAGTGTGCATGTGGTGATCATGCGGTGTCCACGCCCCCAGCTCCTAGTACCAGCCCCTTTTCTCCATCCTGTATATGCGATATCAATGCCCAATGATCTTCCTTCATCTTTGCCTTGTCCTGATTCTCCACACAAAACCAAACCCAGAATTATTGTGATTTGTGAGGCATATTTTCTAGACTGTAATTCATAGACAATTTGCCCGTATATTGATAAGACCATTCCAGATGAGTTCTTGGAGGCCAGTAAACTTATGTCAGTGAGATCAAATATGATGGAGATGCACATCAAGCCTTTCAGTCTCTCAGTGTACATCCACTATTTCCTGTGTACATAATATTGCCAGATTAATGGGCACAATTTTCTTTTCTTTCTAAATAAAGGTAGCTAATATTGTTGCTGAAAAAAAGCATATATTTCTAATATCAATAGTACTTTATTTCACTTCATGGAATTTACATCTGGGCTAAATGAGCCAGCAGTAAAATGGATGTAAAACTGGCTGAATGATTTTAAGACCAGCACAGAGGTTACTGATGAATGGCTAAAAGACTGGTTAGAGACAAGTCATTATTGGTGTGCACCCCAAGAGCCAATACTGGGTCCAGTACTGTTTAACATCTTTATTAAGGAGGGACCTCATATACCCTCAGACCATTTCCTGATGATACATAACTGGGAGGAGTGATTGATAGACCAGAGGGTCATGCTGTCTTACAGAGGGACTCTGACAGTCTGGAAAACGGGCCAAGAGGAATTTTGTGAAATTTGAAAGATGAAGTGCAAAATCCTACATCTGGGAGAACACACCAACACAACAATATGTACCAAGGGCCACACTGCTGGAAAGGAGTTTCCCAGTCAAAGTCCTGGGAGTCCTGATGGACACCAAGTTGAATATTAGTTGAAGGGAGGGGGCGAGGAAGACAGAGCCAGGCTCTTTTCAGTGGTGCCCAGTGGCAGGACCAGAGTCAATGGGCACAAACTGAAGCACGGGAAGTTGCTTCTGAATGTCAGGAATCATTTGTTTACAGTAAGGGTGATGGGGCACTGGAACAGGTTGTCCAGAGACACTGTGCTGTCTCAGTCCCTGGAGATATTCAAAAGCCATCTGGACCTGGTCCTGGGCAACTGTCTCCAGGTGGCCTTGCTTGAGCAAGGAGGGGTGTTGGACTAGATGATCTGCAGTGGTCTATTCCAACCTCAAATTTCTATAATTCTGTGTTTCTAAATTTATATTTATGTAGGTAAGACGAGACTATATAAAATTTTGTATTAATCTATTGTTATAACAACTACATTAAAAAAAATTAAAATAACTTGATGCTACTCATCTTCATGGGTGAAATTTTCCTTTGATTTCAAATCACTTGAACAAATTTTTTTTAAGAAAAAAGTTTTAAAATGGAACGATGATTAACTCTGAGGTATATTACTATTTGTTGAACATGTTTAGTGCTTCTGAGAAGGTAAAAGTTTCTTCTCCATTTCTTCAACTTTCTTTGCTCTTTCATCTGTCTCAGCCAGATGCTCTTGTCATTCACCAGAAAATCAGCAATGTCTTTTCTGGTACTTTACTCTCACTGACATTTATTCATAGCCTAAGAGTATGGTACATTTTCTTCCGTTTTCTTCTTCATTACATGTAGTAATATCAACTGAAAGCAGAATTTCAGCCTGCAAATTGATGCATTATCTGAGCTTCACAACAGAACTTCAATGATGAAACCCTGATAGAATGCTCTTGGCTATAAATGTCCTTAACTGAAACTTTAAATTAACAGACATATAGTGCAAATTAGATGCTAGCTAGCATGCTATGCATGTATTCACTCATTCAGTATACTCAGAAGACAATTTAAACTCAATAAAATATTAAAATTTTGCTAATAGATGCAGTTAGATGTATTTGCTTATGAATGAGTTACTGCTTTGTCTCTTGAGAAAGTGCAGAGCTACAAATGAAAATAAAAAAAAAGGTTAAAAAAGCCTCATAAGAGAAGAAATCCATCCTAGTTTCTAAAAGACACTAATTTAGTGAGGTTTAACCTTTCTCGTGCAAATGAACTTGTTATTGACTGGTATCAGTTGCATGCATAATGGCTAAAATGGAAAATATTCATATTAGTACATATATATGTATCAAGCTTCTTCTGATTTCTTTTCCTATGTTGCTTCATTGAAATATAGACAGATCAGTTACAGATCTTTCCTACATTTTCTCTGTTGAGCTTGCACAATCTCCATCACTTCTTTTTTCATATTTTTTTTTCTTACTGTCTTTTCTTTTAATTTCTCTCTCTCTCTCTTTTTTTTTTTTTCCTAAATATATTTTCAATTGCATTTTTCACTTTCCTGTTTTAAAATTTTCTCTTAAGCTTTCTTCAGGGACAAGAAAACTCATTGGACTGCTGAAAAAAAATGAAAGATAACACTAACCTCATCATGTTCCAGCTGGTGGACAAGACCTGTTTGTTTAAAAAGAGCTCTAAAGTTTCAAAATATATCTACACTTACATGCATATGTGAAACCCCAAAACTTCCCATACATTTTATCTCTTTATATTTTCACTGTATTTTATTTGTAGTTTAATGACTTTGAATACATGAAAAAGTAGGAACATTTATATCCCTTTTCTTTTTCTTTTTTTTTTTTTAAATGCAACAAGGTATAATGTGGCCCTAGACTGTAATATCTGAGTTACACTTTTTTTATTATAACTAAAAAATTCTATTCATTCACTGTGTCAAAAATCAAGATTTTTCTTCTCTTAGCACCATTTGATGAGAACAATCATTCAGTTCACTCCCTTATGTTTCTCCATCTCACAATGGCATGCCTTGAATGACAGACTTTCTGGTTCCTTTTTTCATATATTTCCACAATTTTGTTTTCTTTTCCAAACAATTGTGGAGGCAAGTAGGTGATGAATCATAAATCTGATCATTTCCCCATAATCTTGCATCTTTTTCTTACCTATTTAAAGAAAATAAAAAAGTTCTCAGGAGTCTGTTCTGTGGGGGAGGTATTATGGAATGTGATTTGATTATTCAATCCATTCTATCCTGTCAAATAACTGATGGATATTTTTATGACACTGAACAAAGTTTATTCTTCTAAAGTAATAATTTACCCATTAAAATTATTGGTCTAAAATTTAACTAGTTGTGAATTACATTGAAACAAATCTACTCTGCACTAAGTTAACTGACTAGTTAACTGACTTGATTAAAAATAACAAAATAATTTTGACTGAAACCTAGTTTTGCAATTTCAGTACTTTTACTAAAAAACTGGAGGAAGGTCTCTGAAACTTTAAGTGACATGTGTCTTGCCATAAAGTGGAGAAAATCTGTGCGTGGTTTATTGCAGTGCTTGAAACTTTACAGCCTGAAAAAGAAGCTGGATAATTTATTACTAAGAAGATCTGGCTTAGAAGCAGAGTGTGGTAGTGCAGTATACCTACTTTGTGTGTGCTTTTGGAATTAAATCTTAAAATTACTCCTGTGGTATTTTGTCCTTTGCTATTCTTTATTGCAACTTTTTCCCAGGCCATTTCTTCACCTTTAGTTTATAACCACAGTCAAGAAAATAAAACTAACATCTTGTTTTAGATAACATTCATGGTGTTGTGGTAATACATTGAGTGCATAGAGCATGACAGATACTGCACTCAATATCTGAAATATGTGCAATGTCATATAATTTATATGATTTCACAGGACACATCAAAAGTTTGAAAGAGAACTAACAGGTCTAGGTTTCCCCCTTTCTGCCTTCATAAATCCTTTTATTCTTCTGAAATTTTTGTTCCTTTTAATTTTTTTATTTCCATTTCCTTGCAACATGACTAAGGCAGATAACATTTACCCTTTGGTATTATCACTCTACCAGAAAAGTCAATATAGGTAAGACCAATATGACTCTTCCACAATCAAAGTCCTGAGTTCAGGTCTTTAAATGACTCAGCCATTTCAAATTGCATCAGGCTGAAGTTTGATAAATGATCTGTCATCTTAAATGTACTTCAGAAAAAACACAAAACACCACCAAAAAACTCACAACAAAAAGAAAACCACAACAAAACCAAAACATCTAAAATTAATAAGCTATTTAAAAATATGGAAGAATGAACATCAAATTAGAAAATTTCAGGTTACTCATACTTTTGATAAGCTATAGAAAAATGCCAGATAGTTATTTCTGAAATCTTTTAATATTTTCAAGCACACACAGCTATAATTATTTTATATATATATATATATATATATATATGATATATAGCTCTAAAATGCTGAGAAGCTTTTGGTCAAGTCTTCTTGAATGACAATTGTGGTGTCTTTCTGCTGGCTTTCTGTCCATTTCATTGTTTTAACAGCTTAACTTACAACTTGAAAGACAATGACACATAAAAAATTCACTGTTTAGCAGAGTTCAGAAAGGGCTAGTGAATTCCTTAGGGGCCTCATAAATTCAAAGTCTTCTTCATGAACTAAATGAGTAATGACCTGAAGCCTGTAATATTCACAGTATATAAAAGGAACAAGAATTAAAACAACTTAGAATTATTTGAATGTTACTGGTACTATGATTGCCTTGTTAGGTCTTTTAGTACTGATAATATGCTTCTTTTCTGGGTCATCAGAAGCTGCACTAGTCTGATGCCTCAGAGTTCCAAGATCTGTATATTCTACCAATACATTTATTACAAATGTTCAAAAACAGTTTTCAAGAATTTATGCAAGTTTACATTGTGTTTCTTTCTGTTTCAATATAGAACAGTAGATGTCTGTTGCCTATAGTTTTATAGTATCCCCTTGAAGCAGCTGCTAATATTTTCTAGAGGGCTATTGCTTTATGCTATAACTTGCACAGCTGGGAAATATTTTACAGAGGAAAAACCAAATACTTCTTTAAATCCTGAATATGATCTTATAAATGGAAACTATAATCAGAATAATGGAAAGATACTAATTGGAAATAAATAGGAGGTAAGAGTTTCTTAAATAATACGGTATATTACATTTAAATTTGAAATGAAAAAATTTTAAATTACTAGAAAATATTGTGAAATATTTATTTATTTATTATTCATGCTTTTGCTAAATAGTAAAAGTGATTTCCTATACATTACATGAAATGGTACGTTTTGCCTATGCCAAGACTCTTCATATTACCATCTACACATCCAGCTTTCTTGATCTCCCCTAAGATATTTTCTCTTTGTCTTCCTAAGTAATTTCAGATTTTATGTAAGTTTTCAACTTTGTTGCTAGCTCTACTCAGCCTAATAGATGTTTCAAACTCTTTCCTTAAGTAGCCCATACATTCCTATAACATAAGATTACAAAATTCTTTACTATGAATGGACTCCAAAGAAAATAATTTCTTAAAGATAAGTGGAACTCATAGCTATCCATTGTGCTGGATGTGTGAGCTCATTCTGGAGCAGGAAAAGCATCAAGTTTCTTCTTTCTGAGAAGAATGGAAACAAATTCTTGACAAAGCTGAAGTAAATTAGTTACAAATGTGACTAAAGTAGCTCTGTGAAAACATCCCTAAATATACCAATGACATTAATTATATTCCTGTATTTTTCATGGTTGTTTACATATATATTAACTTAAGAATGTGCTCCTTAGATACTAAGAGACATGGCAATAAAAACCAAGATCCCAAACTTTAGAGAGTTCACAATATGATAAATTGATTGACATATCCAAATGTCTGGCCCATATAGGTTACAGATTACAGTAATGTATTTTCCTAGTTATGAAGAAAGGAAGTAGGTCTGATTAATTTTATTTTCTATCCCATTTCATATTTTTTGATGGACTGTCTCCTTAAGTGTGGGAGGCAGAACTGATTTTTCCTTGCCTGAGTTTCAGAAGGGAATGGACAGGCCTCTTTTCAAAGCCACAGGGCAGAAATGGAAGTAGGACCACTGTCTTTTTGCCTAGTGAGGAGGAGAAGGAGCTGCCCTCACTGGAGCGATGGTCCAGCCCTGGAATAGCTTCTGCAGCCCCAGAGTTACCACTTTGCTGCTACTTTTGCCACCAGGAGCCACTGCAAGCCCAAAGTCACCACTTTGCCACCACTGCCGTCACTGCCAGAGTCAGTGTTTTTGGCAGCATAACTCATTTTGGATGAAATAGTGTAATGGATTTGACCTTGGCAAAATGCCAAGGGGCCCCCCACCCCAAACCCACGTGGTCCCAGGGAAGGGAAGGGAAGGGATAAAACCCCCTGAAATAGGAAAAAAACTGATATATATATATATATTTTTTTTTTTTTACATGAAAGTTACAACACATACGCCTACAAATATAAAAAAACCCAACAATAACTTCACCCCAAGTTGCCCTCTCAATAACACACAGATTCCACCACCCAAACCCACAGGAAAAAAAACCCCAAAGATGTTTCCTGGGAAGAACACCCAGCAAGGAAAAGAAGGAGAGAGCAACACCCAACAAAAAAAAGTATTTACTTCCCAGAGACCAAAACTGCTGTGGACGTCTCGGCAAGGGAGTGGCAAGGCCGTCCCTCTCGGAGCTGCGACAGGGTGTCCTCTCACCACCATTACCACAAGGAGAGGAGAGGCAGGAGCACCTTCTCCACTGGATTTATACTCGACTTGACGTCAGATGATATGTAATACCTCTTTGGTTGCTTAAGTCAGGTGATACTTGTCTCTCTAAATCTACGTAGAGCCCCATGGCCTACAAAACTGAGGCCTGATAAATTTGGCTTTGGGCCTAACTAAACTAAGACCTTAATCTGAGTTTTTCGGGGTTTATCAAACCCATCACAGTTGGCTTTATAAAGCTGAATAACATTATTGTCATGGGAGAAAAGTTGAGACATTTTGTAAGGCAGTCTTATTTAACTAACATTCTAGGTAGCAACAATACCACTTTTTATAACTAATAAGTTTAGTTTCAACACTACTGTTCTTACTATTGTGACAGTGGGAAGCACCAAGATTTTTAAACTGCCAGTAAAAGCTGCACACATACCTTCTGCTATTTACTTGAAACAGGTAGGCCATATTGGAGTGCAGTATTGACAGTCATGTATTCTTCTGACAGTATATATTTGTTTATTTAATTATAATAGCATTTACTATTCTTCTGTGGCATTAGTTCTTGATTATCAAATCACTGAGTGTGAGTGAGTCCTTGCAATTCTTCTGTGCATGAATTTTGTCCTACTTTTAGGTGGTTACTGCATGGATACTACCTGGAGAAGGACTTGGACAGTTTGGAAAGGTTTGTTTTCTGGAGTAGGCAGTACTGGTCCCATGGGATCTCCCCCTGTGGGTGTCCTCACGGGAGTGCATGTGGAATGCAGCTAAAACTTGATTTGATGAGACAAAATGCTTCTCTCAATCAGGGATAATATAAAGCTTTGATTGACTCAAGATCTCCACACAGGGTGGCAGGGATCAATGAGAGGAAACCTGTGCAATGAAATGGTTGGTGTGGTCCACATCATACATATTTTAGGGGCATTATTTCAGCCAACCTCTTGTCTGGTCCCATGGTGCAATTAATAGTTAGGAGCATATTTTTGTGTTCACCTTAGTTTGAAAAGAATTCAACTGATGTCCTCTGAGGCTGCTCCATAATGTGAGATTTCCACAGTTAAGTGCAAAACTAGCCTTGAAAGTAGATTGATCATCTAAACTTGTCTGCTAACATAGATGAGTTCACAGGTAAGCTAATAATTTTTTGAGGAAATGCCACCAAGTAGCACTTTATTCCAGATATCTAAGTCTTGGGCATGGTACATATCACATGGAGTAGGCTCTCCACAGTTATTGATTCACCAGGGGCATTAAAGGTCAGATTTGTGGCATCCTAACAGTTTTGCTTCTAAAAATTTCCAGCTAACAAATAATATGAAGTTGCATTTTGTAGCTGAATGTAATTTACTTTCAGATTTTATGAAACATTATTCTATTTGTGTTAGCAATGATATTTTATTCTGCCAAAGAAAAGAAATATTTTTCAAGTTTCCTACCTTACTTAGTGACAGTACTTGGAATTACTGAAGTATGAATACCCTCCAGATGTGAAACTGTACCTTTTAAAACCATACCTAATAAGAAGCCTTCTGGAAAATAGATGGTTTTATTTTGGGGCAATGTTGAAATTTTAAGCATATCTGTTAAGGAAATTTTATCTAGCATCATTTTAAAAAGGAACAAAGAACTAATAACTCTAAAATGATTTAATAATTGTTAAAGTAACAATTGCAAAAGGTTCTTTATTCAATGTATTTTTGTAACTTTTTGTGAAGAGTGCTGCTACTGGACATGAAAATCCTGCAAATGTTTGATTTTCTGTTGGCTTTGTATTTTTTATTTTTTTTTTTTTCATTACTCCACTGTAATTTATCTTTGGGAAATTGTGATGTGAATTTCCTTTTCAAAAACAATTTTCTTCATTATATAAAAAAATAAACTTTTACAGTAAGAACAAACATTCACTAAAACAATCTCCTCAGGAACATGATGAAGCCCCTGTCACTGAAGGTTTTCAAGACATGACTGGTGAGGATCCTGTCTAATCTAATTAAAGTTCCCTTTCCCACAAGAGTTTGGATCAGAGGATCTTTTGAAGTCCCTTCTAACCAGGGCTGTTCTATGATTTTATCGTTCTAAAATTTACTGTCAGTTATTTTGTAATTGATTGCATAGAAGCTCTGTGTGCATGTGTCTTATCTATAGTTGCTGGAGAAGCAACTCAGGTTGAAAAATTTTCCTCAAATCTAACTATTAGGAACTGATTCACATAAAAGTTACGTAGGCTTAGACAGTTTTGTACTTACAAACACTCTTTCACTGAGCAATGGGAATATTTTTCGCAAGTGTAAATCTTTATTTTCTCCCTCCTTTCACTGAGTAATACCTGTGTCCTCCTCTTGCTCCGTCACACAGCTTTGTCATCCAGGATGACTCTCTGAGCTCTGCCTCTCTGCAACGTGAAAGTTTTAAAGAGCTAGGTGGCTGTTAATGTACACTCTAAGAGGGTTTTTTTGTTTTCTGTAATAGGTTCACCTATCTTTCAGATCTATCCTATCTGAAGAGTATGAGAAGGGCCAAAAGCCTTCTGTTGTCAGGGGGTTTGGTGGAGAATAGGTGTAATTTGTCATAAGTTCTACACATTAACTTCTCAGTATTAATCTTCCTTCACGAGAAGTCTCTCTCAGATGTGTAACAATGCTTCCACTACTTGGAACTGGTTTGTGCTGTTTTAAATCATGGTGAGGTAATTAGGATATAAAAGGCTGTTCCACTGTCAGCTAGACCTAGGCAGTAAGAAAATGGTGTTTACTTGCCATTTGTTCTGGCAGGATAATGCATTTTTCAAGAAAGAAAGGGAATTGGAGACTGAAGAAGGAGTCAAACAAGGCTACCAAAAGCATTTCAGAGATCTGTGTTCACTACAAAACCAGCATGACTTATTTTAGGAAAGTTTGGAAACAACTTACAGGTGGTGTTTAAAAGGTATATTTAGTATGTGTTGTTTTCCCTTAACATACATCTTAGTGCACAATTGCTCAATTGATTCTAACTATCTTGGATCTTGTGGTGGCCTTTTGTGGGAAAATGGAAAAATAGTGACTCCTTTTGCTTCTACCTTCTGATAAATGATTATCTAATATAATTAAATATTGGAAAACATTGGACAAGATAATTTCAGAAATTAAATCTTAATGCAAATATAAGGTAAACCAGATTTGGTTTCTGAGTTTCTGCTTTGAAATTAAATAAACGGAGCTGATGGAAAGGACTTTCAAATCAGCAATGAATGAATGAATCAGACATCTAAACCAATAATGTTACAAATGTTTCAAATCTGTCTTTAAAGTATGAGGTCTAGTAGGTGTTTTCTAATAGCTTTGTTTTGCAAATATTGTTAGTAGCTTCTTTGTTACTGCTCTCTCCTTCCACCATTCATAGTCCAAATTGCTTAGAATGGTACCTAAAACCTAGACTTCAGCTCCATCACTTGCAGCACAGTTCTACTACTCAACAAGAGCAGTTCAAAGAGTTTAGGTTACAGACTTTCTGGGCGCAACCTGCATCTAACCAGGATTGTCAGCTTCTGATAATGGAATGATTAATTTTGGTACCTGTGTGAAAATGGAAGTTTCTTATTCATAAATGTGAGTACACTAATGTGAGTACAGATTTTAGGGGTTTTCATGCATAAGAAAGTCTGTGTTTTTCGTTATTTTGGGTGGGCTTTGGTCTTACATAGCTAATACTATTTTTATATAATTTCTTATCAGACAGACATTCTTGTTTTATCTTTCCTAGAAACACTGAAATATAATGTTTCTAAATTTTAGCATTCCCCCTGTGTGCTACAGTTGCTCAGTGACATTATCAAGATAGCAGCCAAGGGTTCCTGAGGTTCTGAGTCACCGTTCTGCAGCAGGGTGCCAAAATCCTTACTAGACTTCTCTAGCGTGCCTGATTGCAAGCTGAGGCTCCTGGGACTTCTAGACTGCCAGCTCTGGGACAGAAACTCTGGCATAACTTTCTTTCCAGTATCTGGCAAACCTAGGGTGCTGGCTTCCTTTGTTAGACACACCTGGCACACTTTTCCACAACCCACAAATTTCAGTTGTGAATATCCCATGGCATGAAGAGTCTGCTTGGGATATATGCCCTACATCTACAGATTTCTTTATTTCACCTGCAGCCTTTTCTGTTGAGAACTTTGAAGAATGTCTTGGAGAAAGTCTTATGGCAGAAGGAGACCCATGCCTTTGTTCTCACTACGCTGCAGGAGACAACAGGTTTTAAAAAGTATTCTTTCAAGTTCATGCATTTTTTGGCATGCTGAGTACCTTTTGAATTTCATAGTTAAAACAAGGAACACTATTCCTGCAATCGTACAAGAACTTTTTTGTAAAAATGTCCTAAGTTGAGATGTGGGTTTTCAGGAAAAAGGTCAGAATAAAATACTCATGAATACCAATTTCATGCCTTACTACCCTTTGTCCTTTAAAGAGCTACCCCTAATAAAGCAATGTTAACTGGTTAATATATATGCTATTCAATTATCAAATGTAAGGAAACAAATTCATACACCTGAAGAAGCTCAGAAATCTGAGTAAAAATTTTTTTTATCAGAAATAACTAGGGAATTCTAGGAAAAAAGTGTTCAGAATTTCTATATTTTATTCACTTATATCTCTCTGACAGTACTTGTCATTACATATCTAATATGATTATTATGTCTTACAAAGCAGCTAGAGTTTTCATGATATGCCAACAAGTTTTCTGAAAGCACTGAGTAGTAACGTAAGACTGAAAATAAATGTTTTAACATAACAAACATGGACCTTAAAGCAAGAGCATTGTGTTTAATGACTGTTCCACTAGCAGAAAAGGAAAAAAAAACAATATGGCTTTCATAATGGCAAATCAATAAAACACGGTAGTTCAGGTAACAGAGATATCCTGATTTCCTTTTTCAGTCAAGCTCCATATTATTATGGAGCAGAATGGCTTGGATCTAGCATCTGTCCTTGAAATTTTTCTACCCATGCACACGAGCAGTCAAAATGCCTCTGCTCATTTGTATGTATTTGTGGGTGGAGAAAAGCTAGCAAAGAAAGTCTTCAAAGCAATGTCCACATTTTTTGTTTTGCTACTGTTATATAAAAGGCCAAAATAATATTATGAGATCATCTGAGAATCTTAAATATGCAAATATGGGTTACTGTTACCTAACACTTGCTGTTTGTTTCCATATGCTCACTTGCCAGGCTTAGGAGGGTTCTGTTTTGTAGGAGAAAACCCAAAAACCCCAATGCCTAGGTGTTTGCTATAATCACTGTATTTAAATTCTGTGTACTTTTAATGAAATAATGGACGTGTGAGTTTTTGCATTTCTGTAGCTCAGTGGACCTCATTACTCTTGTTTTTATTTCATTAAATAAAACACTGAGTGCTCCATAAATTTTGCCTTTACCCAATGGGTTACTGGGGTTTCTGGCATCACAAGTCAGTTGGGTAATTTATGTTTGTTATGTCAAAAGGCAGACAATAACAATAACATACAGCAGGTGAAATTGATCCATTCAGTTTATTGAATTGCTAATTTGAAATGTTACTGCTTTGAAATATGGAACACGAGGAGCCTTTCAGTATGTCGAGGGAGCACCTACTGCCTTGATAACAAACTGCTTGGAACAGATGGTGTTCACCCAGGAGTGCTACAGGAACTCCGGGGGTAAATAGCTATATTACTATTACTGATGTGTAGCTTTTCATTTAAAATTGTCTTGGTGCCTAGGATTACAGGATGGTAAACACGATGCCAGTGTTTAGAAAGGACTTGGTGTGAAATCTAAAGAACTATAAGCCTGTAAGTGTCTGTACTATATATAACAGTAGAAATTACTTTAGATGGGACTTTGTGATCAAGTGGATAAATATGATATTACAGAATGAACTAAGTTGGAAAAGACCTCAGAGGTCATCAAGTCCAACCTTTGACCTAACACCACCTCATCTACTAGACTATGATGGCACTAAATGTCATGTCCGGTCTTTTAAATGTCTGCAAGGATAGTGAATCCACCACCTCCCTGGGCAGCCCATTCCAATGTCTGATCACTCTCTCTGTAAAGAATTTGTTCCTAATATCTAACCTAAACCTCCCCTGGTACAGCTTAAAGCTGTATCCTCTTGTCCTAGTGCTGGTTGCCTGGGAGAAGAGACCCACCCCCACCCATCTGCAACCTACTTTCAGGGAGTTGTAGAGAGTGATAAGGTCTCCCCTGAGCCTCCTCTTCTCCAGGCTGAACAACCCCAGCTCCCTCAGTCACTCCTCATAGGACTTGCATAGATATGGTAGATAGACTTGGGAAGTGTCAACATGGCTTTTTGAAAGGAAGTCTTACACAGCCATTGTTCTCTGAAGGACTTGGACTTGGTATACCTTGATGACTAGGGTGACCTGAGTGATGTGCTGTACTTGAACATCCAAATATCTAGTGATAAAACCTCTTACCAAAGGCTTTTACGGAAACAAGCAGCGAGGATCTAGGAGGGAGCATCTTTCTTTTGATAAATGATCAGTGGAAAGTCAAAAACTGAGGATATTAGTAGTACAGTATTTGGTTTTTTAATGGAGGGAGGGAGGGAGAGAAGCCTTAAAGGAGTTTGGTCTGGGTTCTGAACTTTTTGGTATATTTTTAAGTGACCTGAAAAAGGGGATGGTGTAATGGCAAGTTACTGTGGGAAAAAAGGGCTATGACTGACTGTGAGGAATGGCAGAGGTACCTTAAACCATAGTCTAAATGGTTAAATAAATGGCAAGTAAAATTCAAATCGGCAAATACTGGGATCTTTTTTCTTCCTTTACTTTGTATATTAAATGATGGCTTTTGAGTTGGTGCTTGCTACACAAGTTACTGTCTCACAAGGACAAACATTAGTCTGTCATTACAGATACAGTCATGGAAACGTCAACTTAATGCTAAAGAGCAATCAAAGAAGGAAATAAAATGCTAGTCATTAGGAAGAGAATGGAGAGCAAAGCAGAACATCAGTGCAATACTGCAGAAATCCATGGTTTGTCAGCATTCTGAATTCTGTGCATGTTTCTGCTCTTCTCAACATTGATGAGGAAAGAATGGAGAAAAATAAAAAAAAATAACGATAGCAACAGTGAAACTTTCTTATCAGGAAGCTTGTTTCTTATGTATTCCATAAGATGAAACCACAATATTCCACCTAATGTTCAGTCTCTTACAGATAGGAATTTAAACTGCTAGTTCCAAAGTATGCCTAATTTGATAGAAATTGCAGTGTGAATCCATTTAATGTTAAAATATTTTCCAAGCAGTTTTTCAGGATGCAGCTGAATCAGAGCTTAATGACATCAGCTGGCTGGATTCCCGTGAGCTGCAGTAGGCCTGGAATCAGGCATCCAAGAGCAAATGAGGAGCCTGCTGTGAGAAACTGGTGAACACAGTTGCCTTAGAGCAGAACTGAAGCTATATTTTTTTTTACCTTTTCCCAAAAATATTCCACACATAGTTTGTGAAACATGATGTTTGGTGATGAAATATGTAATTTTGGCTGGGCTATGCTTTGAGTTTCTGACATAACAAAGCAGCAGAAAATAAGCAGTGAGCAGTTTTGCCAAATGTCTATTGGATGCGCTCTCCCCTAAAAACCCAATTTTTTATGCCTGCATCCTGTTTCATACATGGGAAAAAAAATGGCCTTTCTAAAAACTTTCATCAGTCTTCAGGTTGCTCTTATTATTGCCAATGTCTGCTTGAGATACTGTGCCTAGGAGGATCCAATGGTAAATATGTAATAAAGAGTAAGATTGAGATTTTTTTACTAGCTCTTTACTGAAGAAAACATGCAGCATCTTGAAATGCAGAAAAGAGATATATTACACAACACTGTATTGTATTAAACCAGTGCTAGTTGCAATAAATGTTTTTGCAAATCTCAGGTACTTACTCTTCACGTTATCATTTGCAAATAGGGTAGTTTCTCCATGTTTCTATTATTTGCAATTTAAACTTGCATTTCAATCACTGGCAGGAGATGTTACTTTTAATAAGTATAAGCAGATGCCTTCTATTGCTTTTGGCAACTTCAGTGTGAGGGGAGAAAAGAAAAAAAATTACTAATTAATGTTTTTGCCTGCTGAGACTCCTTACCTTAAGTAAGCCCTGTTTGTCACAGTTGCGTAGCAAGTATTTACCCCTGAAGACTAATTGGCAGGCTAGATGGACTGTGACATTCAAAAATATGGAACAGAATTCAAGAAAGTAGAATGCAGCCAGAATTTTAGATGCTTCTGTGCATTTAGTATAAGGTAATCTCAGTGGTTTTTTGTACTATTTACAGCTTCTGGATTTTTTATATTGCAAAGAATTCTGCAGCTTTTTTCCTCCCCCCCACCCCCTCCCCTTCCTTAGAGTAAGCATCTGTTTTAAAACCCATTGATTTCTTTTGGAAACTACTGCAGAGTTTTTTGCAATGGTGGTATCATGATGGAAATGTGGTTTCCGTATACTCATCCCTGAAGACTGTACTTCATTTGGGGTATTTTTTCTCCTCTTCCTTTAGTTTAATGAGAAGCTTTATAATTAACTGATATAGGACTATATCAGTTAAAGAAGTGTCCATTATTTTAAATGATATTCAGAGGAATTTCCTGAGGAAACTTTTCTGGGATAGATTCTGCAGCTCATCACAACTTCCTGCCTAGTATGGAGCCTGTGATTTAAAGCTGACATTACTCTTAGTCCACGTAACTGAAGTTCAGATGTGACTGGTATTACAGTCTGCTCCCGCTGAATCCATTGTGACTACTGATGTCATTCGAAAGAATTGAACCTTATTTAATATTTACTTAAAATTGTGCAGTCCTTTTGCTTTATCCAGACTTGTCGTGCTGCTTTTTTTTCCCCCTCATCCTTCATAGGTTTTATATCTTTTCTTGTCTGCTATGTAGCAGTTAAGATTAGACCTCCTGGTTGCTTGGATTGCACCCTCAGCCAGGACCTACACTGCTGTGTTGTGTGTGATGGAAGAGGGTGCTGGTTTTTCCCCTTGGGAATTCTCTGACAGTGGCATCCTGGAGGTTGCTTACCCCAGCAACTGTAGGCTGGGCACACGTTTCCATGATTTCCTATGTGCTGTAATCCAGTTATGTTTTGGAATAGCACATTAATGACCAAGAAATACAAGCCCAGAATACTTTGCTTTGGTTTTAATGGTGATCCTGAGATTGAGTTTAATTCCTGGTAGCATAAATTTGAGTTTGAAAAGGAATAAATTTGGTGAGTTTTGTCTTTTTTTAAAAAACAACTAAACAAAAAACCTAAACAAACCAAGCAAACCTGTTGTGTTAAGCATCGCCAGGGCATGAGTGGACAAGCTCATCTGGGGCATGGACATTTAATCACTTGTGCTGTCTTCAAATTTGGGCTTGCTGTTTTCAGAATACCCCTAGCAAATGCAGTGACACATGTCCTTTACAGTATAGCTGAAAGCTGATGCAGTGATTGGTGTAAAATTTGCTGGTTAAAGTATAGCCGTGCTTCCTGTTTGCATTTTCCTAGTATGTTGACATTTTTTGTGAAAGAATAATCAATCCTTTTTATACACAGATGCTAAACTGTTCAGTATAAACTATTTATAGCAATTAGAGAGCAAATCTTTAAATTTACCTCATCAGTGTCAAACACCATTGACTACCTACTGAGCTTTTTAACATTGTCTGTAAGATCTGCAATTGATTTTTATGAAATATGTGTTTTACTGTGTTTCTAAGAATTTAATAATTTGATCCTTGTTTAGAGTAGTTATGAATACTTATCCTGAATGAAAAATTAAAATAATATAGATTATGAATAAACCTGAGTTGAAACTGGTTTGGTTTGGTTTTAAATAAAATATTTGCTTAAAATTTAAAGTATAGGCGAGATGTTGACAAGAAGAGGAAAATTTAATGCTTAGTGAAGTGATGGGTTTTCATTACCTAGTAAATGCTGGCCTAGTTAGTTTGTGCAAAATTCAGTTTGTGCAAGTGTAATTTAACTGGCTATTATGTCTTGTTTCTTTGAAAACTAGCATCTCTAACAATTTGTACGAGCATATACTTACTAAGACTGCCTTATTTAGCAGGGATAGCTCTTGGACAATATTCAAAGTGTGTATAGTGAAACAAAATCAACCTCTTTTTTTTTTCTCATCTCTGGACTTTGAATTGTATGCATTTTAAAATTTAATGGAACTTAGCAAAATCCACCATGGTCTGTGGAAGCATCTGTTGGCAGCATCCCTGGCTTCTTGATCATCAGGCCTCTTAAATACTGTTTATGACATATGTGAATTTGAATATGATGTACAGAAGTTGTACATCTGGCCTATGATGCACTCTGCTTTATTATCTTCAGTGTCCATTAAAGCATGGAGCCCAAAAAACCTGAGTAGTCATGGTCTTGAGGCTTGATTTGTGTATTTAAACAGAAGACAATGGGGCTGTTGGTAGGATTAATAACAATAATGTATGTATTAAAATCAATTTGAAAAACATTGGGTTTGGTTTTTTACTAACTACTAAAATTAGAAAAGCTTGGAACATATTTTAGTCATATATTTAATATGAATTTTTAGCTAATTCAAGGAAGGGGTAATATATTAGTTTATTTGTGTTCTTGGTAGGAAACGTTTGATGCACTTTCTTCTTTCTATTTTATCCCCTTTCCTCTTAACCAACACCATGTTCCCTTATGATATAGAAGAAACAATTTCTAATAATCCCTTCATGAACTGCTGAAGTTTAACAGGGCTTCTTACATGAACTAAAGTTCATTTCCTTCAGACACCTCAATTTTTGGGGGGAATTTATGAAACTGAAAGGCTTTCACTCATCCAGAACAGGGTACAGATGAAGAAAATCCTCTGCACAATTTTATGGGAAGATTTTTTATAAGAGAATGAGAAATTATAGATCATAAAAACTATTCAAAAGACTGATATAGCAAACTCTTTTATTCTCTCAGCGATTACCTTGAATGCTTCTATACAGTTCAAGTATGTTCTAACTGGAAGTTATATTTAGTGCTTCAGCATTTTCAGTGTCATTTAGAACATTAATAAATTTGGAAACTGTATCAATTGCTTCCAAGAAATTGCAAAGTTACCCTTTAGTTGAGGATTCCAAGTACATAATGTTCTAAGATTAAATATCAGTATTTAATAAATGTGATAATAAACCTGATAAGAGGCAACTTCAGTGGGCAAATGAGAGGAATAATGAAATGATAGTGTTAGAGTTAAATGACTTAATGAAAATAATTTTTCAAGAACACCTTTGTTCAGTTTGAAAAAATTGATTCATTCAAATAATAAAACAGTTACATTACTGACAGAGATGGTATGAAACTTCTTTTTCCTATAGATTGTTTTGCCACAGGCAGATGGCACCTGATGACTACAGTGGCAAGACTGACTACTTTTTTCTGTAAGACAGTTTCTTCCAAAACAATGCACAGTTTAGTTTACATTGTTTCTTCATCTTGTTGCCAGGGAATTTAAAAGTACATGAATGGTTGATGGAATGACTTTTTGCTTCTAAACCTTGTTCTTCTGCATTATGTGTTTATGTGTTTGGAGGGGGTTTTGACCTTTGAATAGTGTAGCACTTCACTTTTTTCGTCACTGGATTCAGTGTGACCAAGTTTGGATTTTTGTTTTTAGTTTTTGGTAAATTGGAGTTTTATTTCTGATCTCTGAAAGGCTTGTTCTGAATTTCACATAATCTGTAAAATGCTATGTGTCTATGTTTTCTTCATCGTCCTTTGAATACTGAAAATAATATCTAATATAATAGAATCCTCTGCAGGAAGATCCCAGGCAGACTTCCAGCTTGGCAAGGACTAGGTCTTGATAGTTGGATAGTTACATATGTTTCCTTCTGTAATTTGATTCTGATTTCCCTACTTGTTCATGAGATACTGTAGTATCATAAAAATGGAAACCAAAAGGGATTTCAGGAGGTCTGGTCCCTCCCAAAATTGTAGAAGCAAGATTAAATATAATCCTAGGCCAACCCTAATAGATTTTTTTGCTAAAACCTTTTTCTTGAAAATGCTTTGCAGACTCTCTTGACACTCTTGTTCCAATGCTTAACTCCTCTTTCCTAACCCTTCTTTTTATGTTCATTACCTAGTTCATTCCTAAGCTGATACTTTGTGAAAATCAAAGCACAGTTATGTAAGCAGCATCAAAACCCTACTTAAGCCTGGTATCTATTATTTCCCTCTTCGTTAAAAGTCACCTTATACAAAATGAAATGAAGAAACATGGATTAGTTTAATTATTGGGGAGTGGGGTGGTGGGGGTGCAGAGGGAGAGTGTTCTTACAAATCCCATATTGAACAACATGGTATCTTGTTATGTACTTCTGAAGTTGTTTAACATTGCCCAGTATTTTCCTGAGTGCCACAAGGAGACCATCTACCCTGCAAGTCTGTTTATAGGTTGATCTCTCTGACTTCAAAGGAAGTACTGTTTGCATTTCACAAATCCTTTGTGATTTCATTGGTCTTCCTTGAAGCATCAAAGACATTGCTTTAGCTGTCTCTTAAAATACTCCAGATGAATTTATCAGTTCTGCTGATTGAAATATATTTAACCTCTCTAAATTATTTAGCTTTGTCGTTCTTACCTGTGTGGTACTGAGTACATGGAATTAACCAAGGTGAGGTACAGATACAAAGCAGTGGAGTGCTTGCCCTTTGGCCTGTAGCACAAGTGACTGGTTCAACTGATGTTCTTCAGGCAAACTGGAGATTTGTAAGATGTAGCAGAATGGTTCAAAATCTTATATTTGCATATTGTGGATTTAGATTCAGTAATTTGTTTTTAGTGCCTCTGGTACTGTTTAACTTCCTGTGCAATACAGCACTTATGTTTTGCTGAAATAAGAAGAAATATATGGGGCAAATTTTAATCCCAGTCAATTGTGATGATATTTCTGTCTTCTAAATAGCCCTATACAATTATGAGGCCACTATTCTAAAGCTCAAAATAAATAAGAAGTTACAAGACTGCATACTCAATTTTTGCCCTGAACACTGCTGCTTCTTCAGGCCCAGAATCAGATATTTTTACTGAAGCAATCAGCAATGAATAATTGCTATTTGTTTATATAAGTACATTGTGAAACCCAGAAGATGGGGAAAAGCATTTCTCACTGATCTGGATGTGGAGCTGTATTTATAGACAACATCTAAACCAATTCAGTCACATGTGTTAACAAGTGTAATTCTTGAGTTTACAGATACTCTTTCTGAGTGGTCATTTTGTGACTCTCTGGGTAGCAGCATCTGGTCACGTTTTTGATAACACAGATTCTGTAGTCATTAAGACATTTAACCCTGAAACACATCCTAAAACTGAGACTAGTAGGTGATGCAGACTCTGATATTCTGCCTGTTCAACTGTTATCGATTATATGGTCTAAATCATTGTACCTCAAGATAAATCCATGGTTAATCTGAAACATGAATATCCTCTGCAGTTTTTTCCCCTTATCTCAGAAAGGTTACATTTAAAGCTAAAAATTATTAAAAGATAGCTTGCAAGTATGCTTAAACGTATGGAATGAATTACTTCCTATCAGCCCACTGTTAAATTTTGCCAAAGCTGTTTTCCACTATTTTGTCATGATGAGAATTTGTGCTCATGGGTTACAAAATTGCAGAGCTTGTTGGTTATAATGAGTATAGATCAAATGCTAGTATTTTGTTTCTATTGTTCAGACTTTGTTGTCAAAATGTAACATTAAAAGTGGTAATTCTTCCCATGAGATAAATCTTGACCTTCTCTTGGCCCAAGATAAGAAATAGTAACATTTTTGTTTCCTTAGGCTGTTTAGTGTGAAAACACACTTAAGTATAAAGATAGTGTTAAAAATCTACTTTCTAGAATGCTGGTGTTAAAATAAAAATCTGCTGTACCCATCTACCTGGAATACATCTCATGCTTACCTTAGAATGAGAAAGAAATTCAGAACAAGCTCTCATCTACTTCAGTACCTTCTGTTGAAAACTACTTTCTTTTACTAATTGGAATAATAAGACCTGAAGGTATCAGAATTTTTCTCCTTTCTGAGAAATCAACCCCCAAAAACCAACCCCAAAAAGCTGACAAAACAAAGCTGCCAATTTTTACAGATTAGATTCAGGAATAATAAATTTTTATGTATTTATTTATTGCTTTGTTCAAATAACTTTAGAGGTCAACAGAGATTAAAAGTAGAGAAGTACTTGTAGTGATGTAAAACTGTAATGTTGTCTATCATAGATACACATTTTATTTTAAAATTCCTTAAATGGCAGCAGAATGAAAAATACAGTTTTTATGGGAAAGAAATGACAGTGGTAATAATTACATAATAACAAGTAAACAGAATCTGCAATAATGTGTTGCATGAAATATGAAGATACATAGGCAGTGATATCATTCATGAGATATCATGTAGGAGGAAAACTATGCTCTTAGAACTAAGAAAAGTGTGAAAATGACTGGAACTGTGCTTATAGTGGGGATAATGCCACATGGAAAAAGTGAAGTAGTGAGCATACTTGATCAAATGTTAAAATTGATCTCCACACATTTCTTCAAAAATACATTTGATTCATCTCAACTGCATCCATACTAAACTATTGTTTGAATGCCAGTGTGTGCTCAGGGGTTGGAGAGCTTTGAGGGTTGTGAAGAAAGCCCTTCACATAAACTGGAGAATGTGTCTATTGAGAACATGGGCAGGGTGAGCATGCCCAGTGTGGCCTTGTTGCTGCCATGTGTTCCATCTGGCCCTTTGCCATCTATAGCCAAGGCCCTGACTTGTCCTCTCAAGACATACTGTGATGATAATGTGATTTGTCCTCTCAAGATATAGTGTGGTAATGTGTGTGACTGCCTAGATAGTTCAATCTGCTGTATCACTTCAAGGAGGCCTTTATTGTGTTTTGAGCCCATGGGCAACTGTTTTCAACTTGAATAAATATTCTAGACTTGAGCTTGTTACTGGGTACAGCAACCCAATCCTCATGATCAGAGTATCAATACTCCTTATCATACTTCATGGATTATAATTACTATTTGACCCTTAACAAGAATGCCTCCTAAACCCGTGCTTGCAGAATAGTCTAGAAGCCTAAGTGGTGTAAACAAGCATGGTAGTCCTTTGAGCTAAGTTTAAAGTGTGAAGACTTCTAACTTTGTTTTGGTAGATCTTTCCATTTCTAGCTTTCCATTTATTGATAATGTATTCCACTAAATAGGAAACTCTACAAAAGGAACAGTCATTAACTTTACAAACTTTATTTCTACTGTTAGGATTGCAAAGCCACCAGCAAGCAGGATGTCATTAATTTTTATAGCAATTAAATGTAAATGCATGTAAGGGTGGCCAGAAAAGCCAAGAATTTTGTGGTCTCTAAGGCCTAAAGCATGTAACAGGAAATAGGAAGTAAAATGTATTTTAAGTGAGTTAGTAAAAAGTTCTAAGTGAGATGTTTGATGGGATTTCACATCTTGGAATGTGATAGCTGTGGAAATATTTTCCCTGCTTCTTAGTGGAAGCATTGTTCTTTTGCTGGATTTAGTATGACTGCCTGTGTGAATTGATAAAATTTGTCACTGTTAAAGAACTGCTTGCTGCATAGATGTGTCTAATGGGCTGGAAGCTGTGTGCTGTGAGTTTAGGTTCAGAATGTTTAAAAATGGAAGCTGGGTGGTGAGAATTGCAGGTCCCAGAGGACACAGCTTGAGAATCTTATGTCCCTACCTAAAATTTATTAAGGATTAACTAAAACCTGGAAATAAAATTTTATTGGCTCATAAATTATGTGGGAGGGAGATGAATGCTCAAAATATTTAACACTTTCTAGGCTGGAATTAATTTTCAAACTGGCATTTGTACAATAAGCAAATAAAATACTTTATGGTAATTCATCAATAGAAAAGAAAATCAAATTAGACTATCAGAGTGGTCTTTAAGAATTATCTCAGTCTTCCTGGTTTTCATGAGAAAAACAAAACCAAAAGCTGGTCAAGATAGATTTAGAAGGTACGTGAATTCATTCAGTAGAGTTTGTATTAATAAAGCCACTTATATTGTCTGATGGTTAAAAAAACTACTTTTGATGTAAATGCTACAGAAATGTTAGCCATTGATAAATTGAACTCACTTGTTCTTTAGGCAATTAATACCTCCTGTGCTGAGTGTGAGAAGTTTATGTATTAACATAATCTTAAAAGATTAAGTTTGAAAGGAAATATAATTTACACACAAATACTCAGCAGATATTTAATGAAAGAGAAAGATACTAACTGTATGACAGAATAATTTGTACAATACTAATCGGATTCTTGATTTTGCCAGAGAGACAAAAAGATGCTCAGAAAATGTGGAGAAAGTTGGATATGAGGGACAGCTGTGCTCACATGTTGGAAGAATATTCACAGATGTGAATTCATGAGACCCAGTTTTATGGCAGCAAACCAAAAATGCTATGACTCATACAAATTGAAATCTGCTTTACTTATTCATCACTTTAACAGTTTTTTCTTGTTGTTTTTTTTTTTTTTTTTTCCTTTTGGCATGTGCACTAGTTAACAAAGACATGGGCTATATTGGGTTACAGTGAGTTACTGCAGCTTTTTCTGGAAAAATGCTGCCTATTTTGCCAAAGAAATACAATACTACTGTGGGCTACTTGAGTTTTAAGATCTGTAGAATATAAAAAGGGTCTCTATGAGTAGTTACTTTGCATAATGCACTACAAATATTTTTTCAATATCAAACACCAGTTAGAAAATACAATATTAGTATATACTCACACTTCCCATCTGAATATTCAGATGATCCATGATATATAACTGGTGCATGCTACATCTGACTTGTCAAGAAACTGTTACAAACTCCATTATCGCTTATAAATGTATTTATTCATGCTTGCAATTACATTGAAAAGTACTTGGAAATCACAGAATTATAGAATTCTGGAAAGGACCCTTAAGATCATCGAGTCCAACTGTTAATCTAATGCTACCAAGTTCACAACTAAACTATGTCCCTAAGTGTCACATCTACATGTCTTTTAAGTATCTCTGGGATGGCAACTCAATGTCCATAGGTAGCCTATATATATATATAAAAGATATTTTAGATGCTCTAAGTTTCCCCTTAAATTTGAAGGTGTTTTAGCTGTTTTTTTTTTTTTTTTTTTTTTTACTATTAATTTGGGTAGTTAGTTCTGTAGGAAAGGAAGACATACTGTTACCATTGGAAGTCAACAATAGTACTTAAAATTATAATAAGAAATAAACTGACCACAGAAAGAGCACATCATCTCAAGTTTGAACAGCATATAATATTGAATCAATTACTGATATCCACAGAGACCTTGTGATATTAAATGAGCCTTTTTTACTACTCTTATAAACAATATTATTTCAATAAAGCTGAACTGTTTTTCTTGGGCACTGGTTGTGTTCGAATAAGCATTTTGTTTGCTCTTCTAGTTCTTGACTTTTCAAAAAAATTTTTTTTGCTTTGACTGTGTTGTCTTGCTTGGAATGATTTGTGTATAATATGTGTATAATTTACTGCCACATCTCAATAGTGATTTTCACAAGGATTCTTGTAATTGCATTAATGTTTTACCTCTCAAAATAGGAGCTATAACTCAAATATATATGTTAAGCGATGTCAGGGACTCAGAAAGTGAAGTAAGTAAAAAAATTTAAATCTTGCTTTTATAGTAATCCGTTCTTTTAATGTTCTCAAATAATTCTTTATTAGAGTCTAAAACTATATAGTCTGTACTTTAATAATGAACAAGAAATGGTAAGGTGGAATCTGGTTTATTGTGACAGATTAAGGTTAGAATGATTTCTTATGAAATGCTTTTCAACAAATGCTTGTTTAGTTCAGATGTCAGACTGAAGTATGAATATAAAATGAGATGATAATACTAACATAGGCATTTGGAAAATAATGCATGGTTTCCAAACAATTTGGAATAGGTTGATTTCTTTCTTTTCCAGCTCTGGAGTCTCTTTTGTGTCCTTTCTTTAAAACCAATTTTGAAATTCTGAGTCATAGTTTAAGTACGTGGTGTAATTATCTGAAAAATAAAATTTGAGTTTCTTTATCACTCAACACTAGATTCCTTCTATTTTAGCTTGTGGCACATTCAGAGACACAAATATTTTTTGAATGGACAAGAGAATTCCTTCACTAGTACTCAGAAAAATGGATGGTGTCTCAGTCACTGCTTCTGAACATAAAAGCTTAGAGATAGAAATGAAACAGGTAGCATTTCAATTCCTGAGAACAATTTGGTATAAGAGTATGGACTCATTCACTTTAATGCCAGGGATGCTCTCAGGTTTTAAACTTTCTGAGAGCTGACCACATGCAGACAGAAGTTGTCATGGTGAGAGTTCACCTTTTTGTACCCATTCACGTGGCTTCCACATAGGCTCCTGCTGCGCAGCCGTCTGCCAGACTTGTTGCTGTTCCTCTTGTCATCAACAAGCTGCTTGCCATCCTGCTTTCTCCAGCCAGATCTCCTCCTACTGTGTTTACTGCTTGCTCCCTCTTGAATATGGCTTCTGACTTCATGCTGAACAATTTCTTTTAATAGGCAGTGATGGACCTCAGTTGTCTTGTGGCAGAGGATTGATGTGGCACTTCATAAGTTTCATTAAAAAGAAAAAAAGAAGTTGGATCAGTATGTTGCTGCATACATACATTAATTAGAGGCCTGCACCAGACATTTTAAATATGTCTCAGCTTCCCAGTTTGATTGTGCATCTAATTGGCGTCTTGGAGTATAACCCATTAAAGTCCTCAATCCAAATATCTGCAAATTCTAGTATAGTTACATTTGGTTGTGGTGCCAGTAAATTCTGAAAAAAAAAACCCACCTCCCATCTATGTTACATGTATTTTAGGCAAAAGCTGAGTTGCTTCTATTTAAAGTAAGTTGCTTCTTACTGTGTTCAAGAGTTAATAAATTACCATCCTGGTATTTTGATTAAAAGAAGCAAACTTTTAGAATAGTATGTATTTTATTGGCTTCTCATTGTAGAATATTTTTATGCTAATTTCGAACTCAGACTTTTTGGATCTCCCCCTTGGCCATGCAAAAGAATCAATTCTGTTTAGTTTATTCTTATCAGCTGTAAGGGACCAAACTTGCATGAGTCCTTAGCAGTACATGTGTTTATTGACACATTCTGTTCAAATATGGTAGCCAGAGGAAAACAACTGTAGGAAATGCCATCCTCCAGCCTTATACCTCAGCGTATGTTAATCTTATTGATGAGAATGTTGTCTTCAATGTCTGGAGCTTCATGAGTACTGAGTTGCCAGCACAGGGAATGAAAAATAGCTAAGCTACACCTTTTCATCAAATTAGTTTCTTCCTTTAGTCCCTGGTTCTCCTAAATGTAGCAAGAATTTAACATTCAGGAAATTTACCATTGGGTAGAATGGGCTAAATTTTGCCCTTGGGTGTAGAAACTAATAAGGCTGAATGAAAAGGCACAAAAACAAATACATGATACTAACTTCATAACCTTGATGTCTTTTGGAAACCAGCCACAACCTCTCTCTCTTGCTGTCCAAGTTAAGAGTAGTGAGCGAAAGCAGTTTCTCCACTCTTTTGCTCATACTATGAAATGGCATTTCTGTTCTCTCCTTCCAGGAAAGTCTCTCATGGTTTCCCACTGCCTGAACTGCAAGACTGGGACCTGCCTTTGACTCTGAATTTAGCATTCACTCCATCTTCTCTGTAATAATTGATGTTATTTGGCTCTCATGACTCATCTTTCTTCTTTTATATGATCTTCCTTCATCCCTGTTTGTCTGTGGAGCTATAGGCCATCATTCTTGATCTTCTTCAGGGATAGTCACAGAATAATTTTGTTTGTGTTATGATTTTAGCTATAATTAGTATGCCAAATTGATAATTAAGTTTTCTGTTTCAAACTAAATCTTCTGTCCAAACTAAATTTGTTTATCTAACCTACATATTCAGCTGCAAGTTTCACCAGCAAACAGATCTGTCTTCTAAGCCTTTTTTTTTTTAAATTTTACTGGCTTCTGGAGACCTCTGACTGACAAATACAAACATTTTTAGTTCAGAATGAGTGAATCTGGCCGTGTCTTCTTGCACAATATTTCCTTTGTTACTTTTCCTCTCCAGCCATGCAGCGTTGCCAAAATATTTCAGTTATTGAAATACTTTCCCCTCTGTTTTGGAAAAGTGTAATCTAGTCCCACTTACACCTTTGAAGTTTTTGTTTTGTTTTTTTTTCATTCCATCTGTTGCTTTCACTATGGATATTTTTTGTTCATTTACTTCTCACAACGTAAGTCCTTCAAATGTTTCAGATTCACAAACACCTTTGGCCTCCAAGTTTCAAATTAGTTTATGTTGGGGTCTCTCATTCCCAGCAAGGTTTTGCTGCATTTCTCTGCCTGGTTAATGGGGACAGATCTTTTCCCCCTTTTAATACATTTCAAAATGAGTGCTTGTTTAGAAGAACTTGTGCAATGCTCAGTTAACACTGGACACTCGGATTCCCAGCATCATCTTTATCTTTTCATGCACTGTTTTGTCTGTGCTTATCCACTCCTCATTTAACATCTGTAACATCCTTTGATGCTCTCTCACTTCAGGTTTTTGCTTTGGTACCACCTCAAAACTGTCACAGTTCTGTAATTTTGTCTCGCTTAAGCAGTTCGGCTTAAAATATGCACTGAGTTCTAAACAGACTCTGTTCTTCGTTTCATAGTCTTTGTTCCAAATACATTCTGGAAACTAGATTACCTAATTATTAATATTTCTACATGAAAAAATGCTAATTGAGTAAGAATGCCTTATCACAGGCTTTCTTGACTAGTAGATTTAATCATTTAACTAGAAACAACAACTATCACTCACAGTATTTGAAAATGTATTATCCTCCATACAAGTTTTCATGGGTATGTCCCTGATTACTTTCTTTTTGTTGTGATTGCTGTTGAAGGAGAAATAAGTCTTGGACAAGGACAGAAAGAGGTGTGTATCCACAATGGTGGATACTGTCTTCTCAAAAATGCTAAATGCAGCAGGTTTTCAGCTCTTGACAAGTAAGAAATGTATTTTCCAAGTCAATAGTTGTCCTTAGACACAGAGATAACATTAAATGTTCAGATAAGTGTAATGAAAACATAAAGGTGATTGAGTGCAACTATTGTTTGTTCTTCTCACTGCAACAGCCTAATTCCTGACCGTAGTTCTTTGTAAACAGGTTCCACTCATGAAATGTTATTTAATTAAGGTAAGATGAAACATAGCATTCTAGAAAGAATATTGAACTTTGGGGAAAGAAAAAGAAATAAATTTCATTTCTTGACAAAAAAACTGAAGAGATCTGTAAACACTGCAGTTTTCAGTCCTCTTACTGACAGAGGAAAAATGAATGATTGTGTTTATATTTTAGAACAGTACTGTAGCACAGAGTTCTGTCTTTTCAATAATCACATTTTTTGAAAACCAACTACTGTTATATTGGCAAAACTTCACAAGAAGATCTGCGCTACAAAGTTGGTAAAGATGTTTGGACATCAGTCCAATTAAACCTAAAACAATTGACGGTCTCACTGTCTCCTTTTTTTAGGATTAAACTAGACATGAAGAAACATTTCTGTGTTTATATAAATAAACTGGTTTTTGTTATTGTGCAACCCTTGCATATTCTCAGTAGCACATAAACCTCCTGATAAGTATGCTAGTTTAACACATGCATAAAGCATAAAAAAACTCTTGGAAAGTGTACTGTAAATGCATATTTATAAACATACAGAAGTGAAAGTTTTTGCAACTGCAAACTGCGTTTATCTGCTGACTCAAATGCTTTTCTTGATGAGTAGAATATAACTGGGTTGCACTATCACTTAACATTGCATCTTCAAATAAGAAAGCCTTTTCCTATCAAAGAACCCACAAATGCCATTTGTACTTGGTGCTGAAGGCTGAGTAGATCATTCATGTGTGAACAAGAAGTCTGAGTAAGACAGGAGACAAAGAAAAAAATATGCTTGTACCATAATAACTGCATTTAATTGCCTGATTTCTCAGGTTCTTAGAAAAGGTAGCAATCTGCACAGAAGTGAAAATCTTTTGTCTAGAAATCCGTCCAGTGACAACACAGGATTAAGAGCTACTCTATTTACTTCAACATGTCACCAATGTGCAAGACTTCAATGGCTTGGTCAGCCTGACCAGGCAGTCATGTTTTTAAATGTGAGTAATTTTTTCCTCAGGAATTTGTGTCTGATTTTATTCACAAAACAAGTGTATTAAATATAAAGCAACAGCAAGCACACTCCATTTCTGAATCTGTAACCTAATTCTGTGTTCTCTAGATGAAAAAATACTATATCTCATTTCATTTTTCTGGACCAAGAGCTGTTTTTGCAGCCCATATCTATTAAAATAACTGCCAAAACACTGACATAGCATTTGACTTTCTTCCACACCTGACTCAAACTCCTGGACTTCTATTTCCCCATGTTAGTTGGAAGAAATTGTTAATAATTTTTGTTATTACAGCACTAATGAAAGCAGTTCTAAAAAGTTAGTGTAGAAGTTTCTCCATAGGTGGCATTAACAGTGACTTTTCAGGGAACTTTTCTTGGGAGTGACAATGCATGATAGAAAATGATTCCTAGCACAAACTATAAAATTTTTTGAGACAAAGAGAGTTTAGTACACAACCCCAGACTAAGAACTCCTGATTTGTTGCCAGAGTGTGTAGATGACGTGGTGATATACACATATTTTGCTTGCATGTTATCAGAGTAGAGTCATTGAAGAAGTTAAATTTGCTGAAATGCTGTATCAAGATCTGCCTCATCGCAGTAACTAGTTACTGCCAGTTTTGCTTGTAGGATATATCCTGCAACTTTCTATAAGCCCTAAAGTCTTATAGGAAGTGAAAATTAAGGTCTTCATTTTTTTTCTGAGTATACAGCATCAGTGTGTTTTTCATAGTCAATCAATGCTTTTTTTCCTTAGACTTCAAGGCATTGAAAAGAAAATTCGCATAATCACCCCAGTAACAAAGAGTTTCAGTGTCAAACAAATTGCAAGAAAGACCAGGAGTCTTTATTAAATATGCATAAAAAGAGGAAACAACAGATAAATTAGCAGCATTCTGTATGTAGTAAGTTTTCTTAATCAACCAGATTTCTTTTAAGTATTTGCAGAAGTGGGAGGTAAATGAATGAACGCATCTGTGTTTTCTTGAAGTAAATTCCAGCTTTCCTGCCTCAAGAAGTACTTCCCAACTGACATTTTACAAACTTTCTACTTGATGTAATATTATTCAAGGTAAGTTCCTGTGGTAACATTCTCAGAGTCTTCAAGTGGAACAGCATCAAGCTTGACCTATCAGTGTGATGCTTAAAGTTCTTCAGCCCCTTTTCAGCATCAGGGGAGTAGCAATATAAAAAAATGTTTGTGGCACAATTTGCAATATCTTTTTTACATAGAACAAGTGCTTTGGTTTTGAACAGATTCTGGGCATTGGATGTGGAAAGAAGAGAAAATCATTACCAGCTATGTCAGCACTTTACATGATTTTGAGTTTTGAAGTGAGTTTGAAAAATAAATTAATCTTTTTAGGATAAGCAGCTGTGCAAGAAGTAAAAATATTTGTCTTTGTAAAAGTATGATTTTTTTTTTTTAGAGGCCCAGCTCCTACAGTCATAAACCTAAAACTGTCTCCCATTTATTAACATCTGTTTAATGGGGGTTTTTTTTGTGTGTGTAGTGTTCATTGGTAAACATATTTTTCACTCTACTGTGTATTTTTAGAATGATTACCATTGTTTAATTAGGTTTTCCTTTCATCAGCAAAAAAAGTAAAAGCTTAAATAATGTGTTGTACTTTTGCTATAGCACACATTTCTCCCTCTAATTAAAAGGAACTATTATTTAAACCAAGAACTATTTGCTCATTACAAAATATCTTAGCTTTTTCCACAAAAACGTAACAGTTTGAACTGTAAGATCATAATGCTCCAGTAGATAATACACAAACACTTGCAGTAATAACAAAAGCATTTAAGCTATTAACTGTAGTCAACACCACAGAATTTATAAAGCTGCTACTTGCAAGTGCCTAAAATTACTGAGTAGACCGCTGAGGTTTTGCAGATTTTACAAGCTGTTTTCATTCAATTGCACCATAATTGACTCTGTTTTCAGCAATGTGTTGAACTAGATGATCTTCAGAAGTCACTTTTGATCTCAGTGGTGCTGTTTCTGTGTCAACCGTACAAGTGAACAACAACCAAGTGAAGGTACAGTGTGCTACAAAGGTCCTTTGGTCTGCTGTTTCAGGGATAGACATGGAGGGAGAGGTGGTGGGATAACTGTTAAGGAATATTTTGGTTGTCTATAGCTTTATGATGATATAATTAAGTGTTTATGGGTAAGACTCAAGAGGAAGGCCAATAAGGAAGACACTGTGGTGGGAATCTGTTATAGACCACCAACCAGGGTGAAGAGGCAGATGAAATATTCTGTAAACATCTGAGAGAAGCCTCACAATTGCTGGCCCTTGTTCTCTTGGGCAACTTCACCTTGCCAAGTGTCTGCTGGAAATAGCATACAGCAGAGAGCAAACAGTCTAGGGCATTCCTGGAGTGTGTGTAAGATAACTTCCTCATAGAGTTGATGAATGAAACAACCATGGAGGACACACTGCTGGACCTGTTGTCTGTTAGCAGAGAACTGGTGGGTGATGTGAGGATTGGAGGCTGTCTTGGGCACAGGGATCACAAAATGGTAGTTTTCAGTTCTTGAAGAAGTAAGGAGCAGGGTCAGCGAAACTTGGACTTCCAGAGGGCAGACTTTGGCCTGGTTAGGAGACTGCTTGAGAGAGTCCTTTGGGAGGCAGTTCCGAAGGGCAAACGAATACAGGAAGGCTGGATATTCTTCAAGAAGGAAATCTTAAAAGTGCAAGAGCAAACCGTCCCACAACAATATGTTCTTGTAAGTACATAAGCAACAAAAGCAGGGAGAATCCTTTACTGAATACAGGAGGAAACACAGTGACAAAGGCTGAGGTATTGAATGCTGTCTTTGCCTCAGTCTTTAATAGAAAGACCAATTGTTCTGGGGTGACTAAGCCCCCTGAAGTGGAAGACAGGGACAGAGAACAGAACACGATCCAGGAGGAAATGGCTAGCTACCTGCTATACCACTTAGACTTGCACAAGTCTATAGGACAGGATGAAATCCACCAAGGGAGCTGGTGGACACGATCACTGAGCCACCTTCCATCATTTATCAGCAGTCCTGGCTAATGGGGGACGTGCTATTTGACTGGATGTTAGCAAATGTGACGCCTATCTACAAGACGGGTTGGAAAGAGGATCCAGGGAAGTACAAGCCTGTCAGCCTGACCTCAGTGCCGGACAAGGTCATGGAGCAGATCATTCTGCAGGAGAAGCAGGGGCCCACGTGTAGCCAGGGAGGATTTATGTCCTGCTTGACTAACCCAATCTCCTTCTGTGACAGGCTGACCTGCTTAGTGAATGAGGAAATGGCTACAGATGTCTTCTACATAGATTTTAGGTTCTGAAAGCCAAGCAGGAATTGTCCTAGGAAGAATCTGTTCCCATATTTTGCAAATCCCTTTGTGGAAGGAGTTATTTGCTGTGCTTTAGCATATTAGTATATCATCCGTGAGGTGAACTCTTTGCTGTTTGTTTTTTATTACTGAAACACTTATTAAAAAAATATTTTCTGCCACTTCGAAAAAGCCTCCACTCCCCCCAACCAAAGAAAAAGGAAGTAGGCACGAGGTGGTCACTGAGCCAGCTCTAGGGCAAAAGCTCTGTGATTGATGTGTTGCTGCATCACAGGATCTGAGGTAATACAAGCTGTCTGCACAGGCTTGCTTCTGTCTGCTAAAACTAAATCTTAAAGGGAGAGAGAGTTCCATAAAGTGACAAATATTTTCTTCCTGCCCTTACATCAGGCAGTTTCCCTATGGAATATACATCAGTTGGCATAATAGCAGTAATGTTATTTTATTTTGAATGTATCTTCTTTTCCTTAAGCCCAGCCTTGTGTTTCATAGTCACCACACTATATGTAACCTGATGCAGGCTGACAGCTCATGGAGCAGAAATCTTACTTCTAAGAAATGCTGCTTATATAAGTAAAAAAATCTTACTGAAGGTGCTCTCTGTGAATTAGGTCCAGAGTATTAGGTCAATCATAGATGTTACTTAATACTTTCTCTTCAAATTTGTAGTTTGCTTTACTGCCTATGTGTTATTTTGCACAATTCTTGGGTAATTGAAGGGCGTTAGATAGGAAACTAGTACTGTGCAAGTGTTGCAGGTTTTTAGAAATATTTTCTAATGAAAGCTTAGAAATAAAATGATAGAAGTCTTCACACTTTGAAGTAGCAAGAAAAATCTTATGAATATACATTTGGCAAGAAATAGCACATAGTTACTTTCTCCAAGGGAAGCAGAGAAATGGTCTGTTTGGCATCAACATGATGGAATGTTCAGTTGCCTGCTCCTGTTTCATTAACATATTGTGTATGAGTTTATTTAGGATATAATCTTTTACTTTCTTTGCTGACATGTGTTAAATGTGTGTAGCTGTTTGGGTGTTTGGGGCATTTTTTTCTTAAAAAAATACTAACTTCAGTTCTTAGAGATACTTTTTGCATGTGCTTTTGACCACAGTTAAAATAACTGTACTTTCAAAAATGGATTGTATTGCCTTTGCTTTTAAAACTATTCATGTAACTGTAATTCCTATTGCTTGCATTATGCTGTAATTTTTCTTAAAATGAACATGAGTACTAGCATTTGAAAACTTCATTGCATTCTTTCATGGTGTGACCAAAAAAAAAACCCCAAAACCCCAAAACATAAGGAGTTGGTGGGGGAATATTATTTATTTTATTTGTAAGTAAAACGATCAGATACAATTAGAGATCTGTGTACATTGTTTTTTGTTTTTTTTTTTTTTTCTTTTTAAACATACTCTGTTTTATATTACTGAGCTGCTACTGAAGAGAAAAAGTCAAGTAATTCAGGGAATTTCTTTCCAGGCTGTAAAGGTTCTCTCACATTAGTATTTCTAAGCCAGGCCCCTGCCCTGTTCTTTGTTGTTGCTTTTTCCTTTGTTGTTCTGTTGCCTCAAACAGTTTGTAAGTAAAGACCAAAGTGTTGCAGAGAGAACTTTTTAATGAGACTGAAGGATCGATGTGTTACCTGAATCTTCTGTCATTTCTGTCCTTGTAATTATTATTCTTCTAATTTGCTTAATTTCCAATAGAAGACTATTGCTGTTAGAACTCATGAGCCACTCAATAGTTCATAGCAAGTTTGAGGTGTTCCATGTTATGCATGTGAAATGTCAAGCTATCCTGTTCTTTATTATTCTTTGTTATTTATTCCTATGCCTCATATACCCTCAGGACATATCAGATACTTCTCCTGTTTCAAAATGTTACTGAGTTTTCCTGGCTTCTTTTTTTTTCTTTTCTCTAATTTTTTTCCCTTGTTCTTTCTATAAGAGAGGGGAGGATTCTGCTGTGATGTCTATTTGGATATTGCTATGTAATCAGTCAGCTCCAACTTCTTAGCTGCACTGTGATAGGGCAGATGTTTGTAGAAAGCTCCAATAATATGTTGGCTTCACCCCATAAAGGTGATCTGCAAAGGAGTGCAGGGAACATGGTTTCCTTTTTATGAAAGCAAGGAAGAGCAGATTCTGTTTCTGAAAGGAAAACAAAATGTTCCTTGGATTATTGCAGTAGGGTAATAGTCTTGCAGTAAAAGTGGTGAACTCTTATGTGTCCTTGAGAAGGATGATAATCAGATTCGTGAGGCCAGTGATTAATGTGAGCTGGGTGATTAGTCCACACACTTCAAAGTACTGCTCCAGGCAACCTGCCCATTCAAGTCAGTATGGCTGTGTTGTTTATATTTACGGTACTATTGCAGTAAATCAAATTTCTGAACAAAAAAACCCTAAACTTTCTAACAGAACTAAGAGAACTGCCCTTGTATTTTTTATGCAGGGATGCCTCATATTTGGGATGAAAACTACAGGCAATAACGTAACTAGGTAGTGGCACCTCTTGACCTGCAGTGCTGACTGCAGCTGCTTGTAGTGTTTTTGGCTAGCAGTGGTTATTCTCACTGCTCACAAGAAAGAGTATAATGCAAGAAATAGCTTGTGAACTTCTCTGTCAGTGGGGTTGTGGAGTCAATGGCAGCTTGGACTGCTCTGAATGAGTGCTTCTGTAGTGCTTATCTCACCAAATCCTATTCACATGGGAGCTGTTTGTTCTTAGTGGAACAGCCTCTTTTTCTTCCTTCCATTTTGTCCTCAATTTATACAGAAGATTAACTTAGATCCAAATATCAATTCCTGTCTGCAACACTGACTTTGTTGATAAGGCCTAATGATATTCAATTGAGTAAAAAAGCTCTAAACCATAGCATGAGTCTCTGGCTAAAGGAAAATATTACAAGAGAATGTAGGGGACTCTAGTTTAGATGTTATGAGCATGTTTATAAGCTATGTTTATATCTCTTGCATCATTCCTGTGTCTAAACAGAAGGAATCCATATTCCATTCTCCAGAATGAAGCAGAAACAAAAGGGAAGGGAAAAGAAAAAAGTCAGCAGAAACAAATTGCATTTTCAGGGTAATCATAGGCAAATAAAACATACTCAAACTCTATACCTTATGATGATTTAAGAAGATCATAGGGAATTTTAGAATCCATTTCCATGGTTTTTAATAACTCTAGAAGAATACTATCTGAAAATATAAAATATCTTAAAATATCTTGTGCTCTTTTAACAGCTGCTTTTTTTTAGCAATAAACAGTTCTACATAATCATGTAAAGAAAGTGTCAACCCTTTTGTCGTGATTTCTTGACACCTGTGCACTTACAAAAAAGATAATTTTGATAGGCAGAATATATTAACAGTTTCTTTTCATGCAGTACACCTTGTTGTGGTAGCTATCATGAATTTTGACTTAAAATAACATCCAAAAATCTTCCTCAAACATGCTGATGCCTCAAACATGCTGATGCCTCAAAGTACTGCTAATAAGCTCCACATGGTTATACCTGACACTTTGTATCAACTCAATTTCATTGTCCTGATTAAACATTACATTTGCATTACTACAATAGAATCACAGTTGTTTCTAATCCTGACCCTCATAAATATCTGAAACTTTTTTTGTGGTTGTGATGAACTGTGAATGTCTTTGTATGACATTGAACTACAATGCATTGTGATTACCCTCTCTATGCATGTTAGACGTTTTTATGCTTTATTGCCCCATCAGACCATATGTCCTTTTGTCTATCAAAGGTAAGTTGTTACATGGGACATCAGACTTTTACTGCTTTAGTGCCAATTAATAAAACACTGAGATAGGTCTCCGAGGAGTCTGCTTTGTTTCTATTTTTATGTTTATAATGGCAAACAGACAACTCCCCTCTGTCTTTAATGAAGGCAACATTTGTTAGCAGCTGCTTGTGCATCTCTGGTCTCATGCCATTTCTGCCTTGGCAAAAGCGTACAGGTATGCAGATAAGGTCTAGGTTAAGTGCTTTGGAAGCTTTTCTGGCTGTGGCAGCAGCAGTGGCCTGTTTCTCCACAGGCAGAATATCTAAGGGCATTTACATGCAGAGCTCTTACCATATTTCTGTACTCTGAACAGACCTGCTTTAAGCAGTTCAGCTACAAATTTGCTTATCTCCTCCTTCCCTTCCCCGGCAGTGGGAGAAGAGGGAGGTGGCTGCCTACTCCTCTGATTTCACTACCTAGGCTGAAGGGAAGGGATTGTGGCACTAAACAGTCTTCAGTAGCCAGTGGAAGATGGCAGGGTGGCTCTTTTGACATCTGCAAGTGAGCAACATCACTGACAGCAGTTGGCTCTTTGGTGATGGGGAATGCTGAATTCATGCAGAGCTCTGTGTATTTTGTGTAGTTAATGTTGAGCTTTCTTTTAGGTTTTCTTTGAGCAAATGATGACAAAATTGTCTAGCAAATGACTAAAAGCTAGATAGCCTGATATATGTAAGCATTTTCACTGAAACAATAAAGGTAATAAACTCAAGCTGAATATTTTCCCTCTAATGCAGTTTATATTCCATAATTCATAGTAGATATCACAAATTGGGCTATTAGTTTTGTATCCAAAAACTTCAAGAGACATTTTGCATGTGTTGAAACTTGCTAAGTGTATGTGCACATTGGTTAGGTTTGATTACTGTTTCTGCAGCCCAGACCTTTGTCTTCCCTAGGACTCACAGAAGAATCAGTACCTACATCTAAGAGTATTGCAGATTTTGTTTATTATCAACAGCAAAAAAGGAAGCAGCAGAAATTTATTGATCCTTAGTTTTATGTGTAGGAACTATAATTTGTAAAAGTAGACTTGCAACATAGCTTCTTCCATCAAAAATCTATTCCCTTTTAATAATACACTAACGTTACTTCCTTTTGATTTATGATTGTGTTGCCCAAACTTTTGAAAAGTTGAAAAAGCCTTTTGAATTAAAAAGGCTGTTTTGACTGTTTTGAAAAGCTCTGAAATTCATTGTTGAAAAATGGTTTTTAATCCTGACTCCTAGATGTCCAGACAATGTTGGACAAAAACTCAGTACTGCCAAAACAATAGAGCAGTAGGCTGGAAAAAAAAGAACTGTGGAGTTGTCAGCTAAGCCTCACTGTTTTCAGTTAGTCTTTCATCTTTTGAGCTGAGACAAAAATAGTACAATGCCATCTTAGTGTCTGAAAGGGAGAGCATGAGGGCAGCACTGTGCTGGCAACCCTGATTTTGGCTTTATTTGGTTTCTCCAATGACCGAATTACAATTTATGTTATTGTTTTTTACCAGTTTTTTTTATATCTGTGCAATGATAATATGATTATTATATTATGAAATTTTGTATAAGTAGATTAAAACCAAGTAATAATAAATGCCTTGTTTGTGAAAGTAAACACAGCCCTATTATAATTTTGCGTCATTCAATTTATCTTTATACTTAGCATGGCCTTAGAGATTTTTAAATTTTCAATGTTTGTATTTTAGATGTTCCTTCATTGTTGTCAGATGTGACCATGGTGTTTCTGAATCCTCAAACTGAGAGAGAAATTGAAAAACAGAGTGGACAATTTCATTCACACATGTTAGTGTCTTTCAGATGCCAATATCATCTGGAAGAAATTAGATGCCATTTATTTGTTTGAAATATGTTTTAGTAAGTGAGATTTCCTAACAATTCACAAAAAGAACATTTGCTAGAAAAGGCCTTTTGTTTGTTTGTTTTTGCATAATAAGGATGAACAATACTGGAATATTAAGTTGAAAAAAAGCCAGGTTCTCAGTAGAGTTTCAAAAGGAACTTCCAACATGGTCTTTTCTGTTTACATCACTTTTATATCTACTTTAAAATAAAGTCTGAAATATTTCATGCATAGTTTCTTGTTAATGGACCATATATAGAGTGCATGTGTTAAGGTATAAAATACAAAACCCACAGTATCTGCTATTAAGTAGTGCTGAATAACAGTAACATAACTACAGCAGGAAAACATTGCTCATTACTAGTGTTCTTAGTCATGCATTTTGAGATGCATAAAAGGAGTTTCTGTATTTTGTGAGAAGCATAAACTATTTACAGGTTTAACTTTTATGATTTTTACCACCATTCTGCCAAATCTTGGCAGAACACCCTGGTTAATACTTCATCATCTGCTTGCACAGTATACACACACAGATGATACATGTATGTGCAGTTCATATGACTAGATTGAAAGGTGCTGTAAAACTCAATGTGGAAGCATAAATAGCAAAAGTTTGTCTGTACTGAATTAGATAGGAATCATTGAGGTAACCAATTTAAAGGAATTAAACTATGACAAAGGCTTTCCTTCCTCAATTACATCATCTTCAGCACAAAATCTGCCACTTTTTGTCATAAGCACAGCAATTGCTGTATTCTAGTGAAGCAATGGCTGGGTACATTTGTAACATACCAGCCCTTGAATCTGTGATGACTTTCATAGACAAATCACTAGTAACCTTCTCCCACCCCACCCTACCCCCCCAAAGTACTGATATAAACAGAAACTTATTATACCTTTTAAATATTTCAGTTTGAATTCTCTAACACAATCTTGTATCAAAAACATGATGATATTCTAAATTAGCTTAATTGGTGTGGGTTCACAGCAGTGAAGAAACTCTAGAGACAAAACAATAGAAAATAGTATAAATATCTGAAGTTTTGTCACAATACTCAGAATACTCCAGATGACACTTATCTTTGCTTTGTCACTGAGATGATGGAATTAGCATGCAAATCACCTTAAATGAACATGCCTTTATGAATGTTTTTCAAAAGTCTAAGTGAGCTTTCTAACTCCGTTAAATATCGGTGCTGCTTTCATGTGTAGATCATGTACCACACTGCTCTGACCTCTGATGACACACTGGCTCAGTCTGAGAGTATAAAAAGTCACTCTCAGGGGAACCATTTGACCATAAAAACAAAGCAAATCAGACGAATGGATAAGGTTTTTCAAGTGTGGTGCTCCTGCTACTTAGTGCTGTCTTTAGGTAGAAACAATTTGTGTGGATATGAATGGTTTTCTAGACTCTTCCATCATGCAAGAGAAAGAGAAAAGGAAAGGGCTGAATATTGTCTGTTGTGAATCCCTCTTCTCAGTTTTGGTATGAGCATGTTTGTATCCTCTGTCATAAACAAGTCTTCCAGAGGAACAAAGTAACTGTTTATCACTGATAGTGGGACGTAAACACGTTAGAAACGTAAACACTTTAAATGTTTTTACATGCCAGGTATCCTTCATCCTCCTGAAGAGGATACCTGTAATTCTCCTTTGACAGTTTTAGACGGATTAGCAATAACAAAATAACATTAATTAACTCATTTCAAGATCACTGAAGTACCCCCAAACTGGTACTAGTTTCTTTTTAATGGAGGTTAGCTTTTTTGTTTTTCCTTTAAGGCCATGTAAATGTGTAGCCATATCCACCTGTTCTGCTGCAAGGGAACCTGCCCCAGTCCAGATTCTTGCCTTCTCCTGGGGTGGCCTGAGTGTTCCCAGGCCTGTTCCTTACACCTTTTTTCCTGATTACTCTTTGCTCCTCAGGCATTTTTTGACCTTTCTGAAAAATGCTTTCCCTGAGATGCTCTCCAGGGCCGCTGCGGGGCTCAGCTGTGCCCTGCAATGGGTTTGTTGGAGCTGCCTGAAACCAGCTGCACTCAGATTGGGGCAACGCCCACCTCTTCTGACAGAGGAGCCCCCTGGCACCTGGGCGTGGATGCCCAGACCAGAGGTAATCTTAAATAGCTGAATATCAGCTCGTATTGTATTCTGTGACTCTTCTTAAAAAACAGTACTGAGAAAGCAATCTGCCGTTTCTGTCATGGCCACAGATGACAGGCTGGGAGCAACACACAGCACTGCCAGCTGAAGGTGGGTACCTGTGCTCTCTGCTTCGGCTGTATTTGCTGCACCTGGTGAAGTTTCCATCAGACTTCACATGGTGCACGTTTTAGCTGAGTGATACTGAAATACAGAAAACATTTGGCATTAACACAGAGGCAGGGTCAGAAGAGTGTGGGCCCTACTGCTGTGAGCTCAAGCATGGGGAGAACATCCCTTGGTTGCTTCAGGCTGTGACAAGAGATGACCAGTGTGTAGTGTTGGGCTTAGCCTTGGCTGAGTGCTGCCTGGGCATCTACTGTGGTGAGCAGTTTTTAAGACATGCATGGTTACAGTGACAGGTAATTATTTCTTGAGCTTGAAGCAGCTTTATAAAATGTGTATTTATTTTTCTAACAAAATGCCAAATCTTTTTTAAAAATATCCAAGTGATTAGCTGGCCTCAAAAAGCCTGGAGAAAAGAGATTTTCTTACTTACTGTTTTTGCTGTCTTTTATTTGAGAGACTGATGACTCATTATCTGTCAGCAAAAATAGAACCTCTGAAACTAAAAAAAACAAAGGTCCTTATGAAGTGCCATGTGTGGTACCAAGAAACTGGTAATACTTTAGAACAATAAATGGTAGAAACATTTCCAAGTTGGAATAGCAAAACAAATATTGTTTTCAGTTATGATTTAGTGAGCTGGTGTACATCATCATTTCGTAAAATTCAAGTTTAGACTCAAGTACAAAGCCGTGGTGGTTTGAAATGGACTGGCAGCAGGACAGATCTTGGCTTGAAGGGCTTCTGGTAGTGAGATAAAGATGAGGAGGAGTTGAGAAATGAGAAAATGAAGAATTCCTGTTGTTTTTCTTTTCCATGTTTAAAAATGGAGGAAGTTCTGTGCATGGTGATAGACAGTAATTTTGAGAGTACAAGAGGACACTCTCAAAAGTCAAGGCATTGCTAAGTTGCCCACTATGATGGTGTTCTCCCTGCAGCTGGACTCTGGTAAGATAGATAACAATACAATAGTTAGGGCCATAATCTTTTACAGCAGCTGAGGGCTAGTTGAGCATGTGCCAATCAAAATACTGCTCGTATGCAAATGGAAAAACCTTCCTCTAGAACTGGAATCACCACTGCAGAAATCCTATCAAGGATCAAAAGAAGCAGAGAGGCTGTTTGCCGCTCATGTTTCACTGTAGCAAAACCCCTCCCTTGGGTTCTGTGAATCCCGCCCCCGGGGCAGTGACCTCATGGTTTTCTGGGACACGGCCAGGCTGCCCTGCTCCTATAACCAGCTCCGCCCCTGTCCTTACTCTATTGGTCACCTCATCCGTCCCTCCCCATTCCTCCCCCAATCCCTGTATCTCATCGGGTATGGATCCTCCCCCTCTCCCATTGGCTACCCGGGTCCCCTGACCACTCCCCTCCACCCAAACCCTTACCCAATCACAGCCCTGCTCCCTGGGCCCTCCCCAGGGGTTTATAAGCCCGGGTTGTTTGATTGAAGTTCTTTTCCTGCCCACCTTGCTGGCTGTTTTTGTGTATCTGCTGCATCAAGGGGCTGTGAGCCAGCCCCGGGAGTGTGTGTGGGGCGGGGCAAAGGGCATTCCCTCAAGCCTGACATGCAAATGTGACTGTAAGTCAATCATTTTACTCCATAAGTAGTGGAGAGCCCAGGGCCTCTTGAGCTCTCATGCATGGCAGTGGGCTGCAGGCCAGGATCTTCCTTTGAGCTGAGAAGCCTCTCAAAGTTACTCCTTGAGAGTGAGAGAATCCTTACTGTGTCAGACAGTAAGTGAATTGGGAATAAGCCCGCTGAAACTTTGAAATCTTTTCTAAGTGATATAAAGGATTGATGCATACATGTAATCCTTTAGACATAAACCATTGAGTAAGTCTGGGACTATGTCTGCATCTAGTACACCTTAGACTTCCATCAGAAAAGAGCTTAGAGAGCAAAGGGGTCCTTTCTGAGCCTCATGACTCAACAGGTGGGTCTCCCTGAAAGTTTTGTCTGGGCCTGTCCTCTAGAGTAACAAATGAAGTGTATGTTGTCATCGATTCCTGTTAAACCACTGAGGCATTTACTATGCAGCTTTGTTAAATTGCTGTTTTATATCAATAAACTTATTGCTACTTCTCTCTTACAAGTGAAGTGCGTCATTCCATCCACAACACCCACGCAACATGAATATATGCATCATTACAGTGCCTGTTGTTATGAGCTCTTGCACAATTTTTCTCACAGCAGTCTGGCTCATTGAGAGCATAGTAAATGAAGGCTTTGTGGAGTAATTCAAGGTCTTACGTACATAGGTTTAGGGTTTAATCAGGATGTATAATGTGGCTCCTAAAAGAAATGCATTCATATGCTACCTTTGAAACAGGTACAGTTTTTTACTCTAACTAATGCTGAGGTAAAGCAATTATCTTCTTTTGGATTTTGTAACTATTAGATTCTTTGGTAGAAGCTAAGCAGTCTCTTCCTGTTTCAGTTCTTATGGGTAAATGCTGTTTTAAAGGATTATCATATTTCATTTATATTATTACAATTATTATTATAATGGATATTATAAAATACTTTAGTTATTTTTGATGCTGTATATAGTCATGCATACATAACATAAATAAACCAAACCCTGGATATGGTAAATAAACTGTGTCAATATAAATCTGAATGTGTATGTAAATGAGAACAATTATTATTCAAATGTAATTGTGAGAACAGACAGATGACACAGTATTGCCACTAGCTTACACTGAAGGCTCTTTGTCACATTTTCTTTCTGACTAAACTCCTATTTCTTTCAGTCTCATTCACACAGAAAATGCAAATGTTCCAGTAAAATGCTCACTACCATGTAAACGTAGTGGCAGAGGAAATTCCAATAAGCTGTTGTTATATTTCTATTTTCATATCTGTAGCAAGGTGTTCTCTATTACCCTGTGTGCTTTTGAGATCTTGACATCAAAAAATTTGTTGTACATCAAGTTACAAATGACACTGTGCTTTGGATTTTCTTTAGGAGATTATGAAAGCACTGATACCTAGATATAGCCCTCTCTCACTCAATCTGCTTTTACTTTTGAGACTTTTCCTGGAGGTAGTAAATTGAAGATTAAAGCTGATAGTCCTATGATAGAAGAAAAACATGTTCTGGTTATTTTAGGTGAGTTTTAGAAAAAGGGTCAATAAAAATCTGTTAAAATTCAGAATTACAAACAAACATGAAAGAATACCTCTAGTCTTTCTGCTGATGAATCCTCCTATTATCATCAGATAACTAGCTTGGCTACAATCAATAGTTTAAATGCATTAAGTGCTAGTGCTCTGTACAATGCCTATCTATTTAGGACACAGTGCTCCCTAGGAATGCAAGTTTTTCCTTACAATTATCACTGACTGAACTTTCTGCCCCTATATTAGCCCACACAGCATTAAAGTGATTGATTCAGCACAGATAAAGATCTGAAAGTCACCACAGTAGAGAAAGTGTGGCATGAGAAAAATAAAGTCTCTGGTTTTATAAAACTTTTACATAGATAAAATAATAGAAATAGTCTCCATTGGGGTAGGTCTACCAAGTAGATTTCTGATTCTTACACACCAAAGTTTTCCACCTCTTAGTTTAGATACCTACCAAATCAGTTCTCGGGCAGAAGCGAAACATTATTTTTCCATTGATATCAGTGGTACCTATGATGCTTTCAGCTACAACACTGACAACCGTATTATTCTTTTAAAGCTCTAAAGTACCTTGACTTACCTTGTGAGACAAGGAGGAAGGCAGGGTGTCCTGGGTCTGTCCCTGTCTGGCAGTGGAAGAGATAGCATTCAGGATCCTTAGCATTTGAATGGAGTCTGTTTGGAAAAATCATTGAAGAGAATTTGCAATAGTCAGGTTTGCAGTATGTAGAATTACAGAGCTTGTTGTCCTGCTACAGTATTTCTCTTTTGTTATGGAGTCACTATATTGCTGCAAAAGTTGTAAACTACCTTCATCACATTAAATGATTGTGACTGGTTGAAATTCAGAATTCTCTAATGCAATTTTACCAGTACAAACCAAAATTAAACTTGAAATAAAATATTCTTCTCTCCCATCTCCATAATTCTGAAATAAATTAAGAGAACCTCATATTATGAGTTTGTATAGTATATAAGTTATCTAATACTTAATATTTATATTTGCATCTAGTGACTTAAAATACAATAGAATGAAAATTAAAAGAAATAATTAAAGTTAAAAAAACAAACACGAGAAAACTTTTTTCAATAGAAGGAACAGGAAATGGGAAATTATTAATAGGAGCAGGTACTCAGCTCTAGATAAGAGTTAGAATTTTCACTGAGTTTATGAAAACTCAATTGCCTGGTAACAGCATCTTGGCTCATCATGGGTTTCTTTGAGATTACACATCATGATAAATATTTATTTTACACTAGAAAAGTACTGAATTGTAAAATGCCTTCGTTAAAAATACTAAATGTCTTTGTGAATGTTACTTTAAAATACCATGTGCACTTATTGGTTTAGTCTTTTGATATGATCATATTGAGATTATCCTCCTGGAAATGAGTGCAAACTACTTTGGTAATGTGGATAGAAGAAGCTGGTGGTGTGTTTCACTTGTGGAAGAAGTGAGTGGCAACAATGTCTTCAAGCATTTATAAGTACTAGTCAGTTCTTTCTACTTAGGAGAGATTGAGCTCTACACTAATAATAATAAAAAAGAAACTACTAAAAGTTTTATATGCTATTTTAATCAGACATTTTTCCCCCTCTCATTCTGCAGCAGTACATCCTGCACAATGTGCATTCCACAGTGTTCATTAGCTGGCCATCATCTGTTAATAGTAGTTTGTTTTTTTTTTTCCAAACACTTAACAGAAACTGCAGAAATCAATCTACACAACTACAAAGTCATAAATAATTGAGTTGGAATAGAGCTCAGCCATCTGTCTACTGGTAGCTTACTTAATTTCAAGATGCTGCTTGGAAGATATTTTTGAGTAGTTTACAAACAAATTATTGGACTTGATTTGAGGATGTCAGTTATGGTCTCTACCCAAACAATCAATGACATGGGGGACACTTACTATGTGGGAGCCTGGCAATGTCACAACCTGAATTCTGGAGGGCAGGGCTGAGTTCTGTTTGCTGTTACTTTGGCTCAAAAGGGCTGGGATCTTAGCTGAATTCAAGGACATATTACCAGCAGCTAGAAGCAGATAGCATAATGAAAGTTTGAAAGGAGAGTAGCTTGCATCTGAGATGGCAAAGCAGAGGGGTACAGAGAGGAAAAATAATTGCTGAAGTTGATGCTCAGACAGATAATGGCACACTTCTGAATAGGAACTATTGAGAAGACCAGATATAAATAGTATTAGGGTTGAATTGCATTAGGAAATACAAAAAAATCCTGCGTGTATCTAATAAACCATAGCTGTGAAACATGAAATAAAAAACTTGGAAGAACTGCTGTATGATATGTTAGGAACTGATGATCTCATTTAGCTTCCTAACTGAGCAATCATTCCTGTATTGCTATCACTCTTGTGTATTGTTTGGTTCAGTTACATTTAATTGATTAAAATAGTTATGTATGAATCCAAATTAAATAAAAAAAATTTTGCATACTATCAGGTGAGAGGCTCTGTTGACATATTTCCAATTATGAAAGAATTTATTAATTTTATAAGCCCTTAAATGCCTTGGGAATAATTCTTCATTATGAAAGAAATAAAAATGAATTCCATGGTAACATGACAGCACATGTTATAGTATAAGCAAACCATTTCTTTGTGAGTTTTATTTTATTCTTCTCACTGTTATTTAACAATGTCACTTTTTCATATAGCTTACCTAATTGAAGGTTGAGCCTCAAAATAAGAAACACTTAGCTGACAAGCTTCAAGAATAATATATACATAAAAAGCAATTACAATATATGCAGAAAAAAGCAAAACTCAAATTTGGATATTCAAAACCAGCACAAACAGGAGAAGACTTGAGCAGTATTCTACTACAGGAGGTACAAACAAGAGCTTCACTATCTTTCAGCTTTAAGCAACAGTAAAGGAAGTCTGGAGTGGACAGAAAGTAACAAAGTACAAATAGTGTAGGTGGAGTTCAAAGAAAGCTTCCTTATATAGTTTTTAGACAAAATACTCAAGGATGTAGTTTTGTCCCTCAAAACTTGATTTTACAAATAAAGTTTTAACATGGAACATTAGATAAGAGTTGATATAAAAATAAACAAAAAAATCAAATAAAAAATAGGCAAATGGAGAATAAGCAAGGGAGAATCCCATCACATTCTTGGAAGAGGAACAGAAACATAGAGTATACTAAAGGAAGCATTCCAGATTAGGCTTGGTCAGAGATGTAATAAGCTGAATTGTCAACTGGAAAATTATTTCTCTTTAATGAGAAAGTCCTTCATATTCCATTTATTTCACATGTTCTGTTGTAATGATCCAGTCTTTGGCTTGGTATGGAATGGCATGATGGCTATGGCCAGCTGAATTTATTACATTATCAGCATCTTATTTCCATTACAAAGATGAAATGATCTTCATTAGTCTTCAAAAGGGGTTGTAAGGGCTTAGTCACCGCAACACTGCAACAGGAGTTCACAAATAAATGTACTCTAGTTTAGTAAGTTTGCCCATAAGGCCATGATCCTACTCTTGATGAAACTTCTGAACATGTAATGGCCTGGGGATCTTAGTTCCTGAAAACTGGGACGGCAACTAGAATCAGTTCCAAATGGATTCCTTTTTTCTTGTGTATGTGACATTTGTGTGTATGTCCTGGGAGGATTATTAAATGAAAAAAAGTCCTCTTGCCACTTGAGCTATTGATCCTGATGTTAAAGATACCTCTTGTCCAGTAGGAGTGGAAGAATGGTGAAAAATATAAAAGTGGAAATAGTTTTTATATTTTATTTTAATTTATGGCAGAATTTTTTTGAGTTTAAGTTTATTGTCTCAGTCTTTGCAGTCCATGTGCCCTGGTCCCAACAATTAGATGGCCTCAATGTCTGGTATGATGGTCGCAAGTAGTGACAGACACCACAACAAGGAAAAGGTGGTTGACTTGCTTATAGTCTATCCTTGCAAAGCATGGGTTAAATTTATTGATACTTTTGTTTTTATTTCACAACCTTTACCAAGTTACTAATAGCAGAGATGTATTGCCCTTGTTAGTTGTGCCCACGCTGCCTCGGGACTGCATGCAGAGCACAGACCTAATCCTGTTCTGAAAAAGCTGTGAATCTGGCTATGTCAGGTTGTTGCCTTTGTGTTCATGTGGCTACTTGCCTTCTCTTTGCTGCAGAGCACAGGCAGGGCCTGCTTGTATTTGCTTGTGTAATTTTGCAGAGGTATGCTCTCTCTCTTCAGTGGCTTGTATGTAACATCAGTATATAATTTTTCTATAAGAGGTTACTGTGAGGAAAGAGAAAGTACATGTTGTGAGTTGATCAGGTTTTCTTTTGTTTGCTTTGTAAATATATGAGAGTACGAAAATTAAATAATGTTGCTGAAGTGCATCTTAGGCCCTGCTAGAAATGTAGCAGACTGATAGTGTATTTACTGGTAGATTATGCTGCACTTAGAATGCTGTCACCTTAGTGTGTTGTCCCCTCACTTTTTTTCAGTATTTAACTTGAACTTAAATACATGTGAACTTTTATGGGGAAGGGAACTTTTTTCTTTCCTGGAGGAAACTGGGGTTTTTTTGGAAAGGAATCCAAACTGATGAGTTACAGATGAGCACACAGTCAGCAGTGAAAAATAAATGCATCAGGGCACAGATGAAACCCATTGTATAGTTAAGACATCAGTGTGTGAAGTAAAACAGCAGCATGAACAGATTTTTTCAGATATCCTCTGGCAGGTTTTTATCAGTGAATCAGATTGCCTCTTTATACTAATCTTTCTTGTGTTTATGTTTTTTTTTTGTTGTTGGGTTTTTTTTTTGGGGGGGGTGTTGTTTGTTTGTTTTGTCTTTGTTTTTAAAGTTTCATCATTATACTTGCATTTTAAAAGTGTGTAGATATGTTTATACAGTTTAAATCTAGGTTGATATTGGCTTTGGTTTCTTGCTGATTATTTGGGCTGAAAAAAGAGTATTTCCACCAGAAAGATCTATTTTAGTCAAAACATTTTAAAATACTCATTAGATGAGTATTTTTAAAATGTCTATGCTCATTCTCAAGAAAAGCTACATACCTTATGTTTGTATATGAAATATTTCTTTGTTGATTACACAAACAGAATATGATGAATAAATTTTCCATTCTGTACATGAAAATATAATAAACTTAATTTGTAAGTTGTTGCAAAGCTTTCACCTGTTAGTTGCTTGAAAGCCCTCATTTGTCAATAGGGAAACCATTTAAGTGCTATGCACCTTGATCATCTCAGGGAGACCATGAAAGGTGAAGGCCCTCATCGCTTTGCAGGATTTGTAGCCTATCTTTCATAAAAGCCTGTATTCACAGCATACTGAGCTTCTATTCAAGCATTGTTAATCCCTTAGCTCTCATTTTATTGTTATTCCTTGATGTGTACAGATATTTCATTCAGAAGTACCTGCTAGCAAGAAAGGATAATGTATGTGATGCTTAAAAATAAGAGTGTAATTTAGCTTCCTGAACCACCAGAAAAGGTTGAATGGCAAACCTGGTCTGTAGATAATATCATTCTACTTCCCTATAAAATATAACAAATAATGCAGTGGCAGTTTCTCTATTATCTTCGAGTAACAACAATCTCTACGACAAAACTTTATTACTCTTGAGTAACAAAAGGAACAAAGTCTTTATGACTTTGTTATTTGGCGGGGTGATGGGGGGGGAGGGGGTAGGTGGGCGGGGAGGGGGAAGGGAGCTAAGAACTGAAACAGTACAATGGAATTTTTTTACATGTATTGTTGTATCCTAGGCTATTTATGTATCCCCCTGCTGGTGAATCAGATAACCATGGGATTAGTATTAAATAGGAGCCTAATCAAGTGCCTGGTGAAATCACAGAACATTTGAGGGAGGAAGAGACCTTTGGAGGTCATCAACCATACTGCTCAAGGCAGTGATGAAAAGGGGTTAACTAGAGCAGGTTGCTCAAGATTGTGCCTGGTTAGGTTTTGAGTATGTCCAAGGTTGGCAGCTTTACAAGATCTCTGAGCAACTTGTTCAAGTGTTCAATCACCCTAAAATTTAAAAAAAAATATTTTTTTTGGTTTTGTTTTGTTTTGGTTTTTTTAAAATTCCTTTTTGGAAAGCATAGAGTAGCTTGGGTTCTTTCATGTCCTTTGCCACCAAGTCCCTTGCCCCATCAGAAGGAAACTTGCATTTTAATTTGTCTTTTGCATCTTATAGACCTCTAGAAACCCTTGTTGCCCTCATGTTCCTTACCAGTGTCACTCCAGCTGGGCATTCTAATCCTCCCTATCTGTGCACATTCTTGAATGACCTAACTCTACTCCCACCTCTTCTTTGCTTCCTTTTTACACCTGAGTTTTGTCAGAGACAAAGATCTTTGTTCATGAACACCACTAGCTTTTGATCACTGCTGCCAAGGCTGCCCACAAGCAGTTTTTTTCTTGAGAGGATGTGAAGCTCAAAAGGGCACTTGCCCTTGTCAGCTTGTCAATCACCTCTGCCAAGAAGTTACAATCGATGGTCTCCAGAAACCTTCTGGATTGTTTCTGCCCTGCTGTGTTACACTTGCAGCAGATTTTAAGATCATTAAAGCCCCCATGAGGATCAGGGCCTGTGAATATGAGGCATTTCCCATTTGTCTGAAGGGAAATAATCTGCTTCCTGATCACATGGTCTGTAGCAGAGACACTGCAGCATCACCCTTGTTCTGACCACTAATCCTGACATGTATGTTCTTCACTGGCTCCACATCCATCTAGAGAAGCGCTCCTCGCATTCTTACTTCTCTCTCACATAAACGGCAACACCTTCTTCTCGTCCAGCCTGTCCTTCCCAAAGAGCCCTTGTCCACCCATTGCAGTACTCCTGTTTTTGAGCTATCCCACCGGAGACTCCAAAATCCCAGTAATTTGTAGCCCTGCAACTGTCAACACATCTCTGATTCCCCCTGCTTGTTCCTCTTGCTGTTTGCACTTGTGTATAGGCCCTTCACAGAGGCACCCTGTTGTGCTGATTTTCTAGGAAAGGTAAGAGAGGATTCCTCACAATGCTGTCCTTACTTATGTGGATGTGCTTGAGGTGGGCTCTTTTTACTTCTGTGCTGCTGATTATGAGGATTTTGGTGTCTAATAAACCCCATACAACTTTTGCTTGCCAACCTGGTCCATCACTTCCTCACTTAATTGTCAGTCATCCTTTCAAATGTGTTGATCTTAGTTTATAGTAAAGATGCTTTCCCCCCCATTTAGTCAGAAATAACTTGAAATAATTTTATTTCTATGTCTGGAAAAAGTATGGACTGTGGACTTTCAACATCAGTAATGTAATTACTGGATAAAGACTTAAATGATACATTTTAAAAATAAATATTGTTAGTTAAAATAGTTTTTGAAGATCAATAATCTGGTTCTCAAAGATTTTTATGGGAGTAGGGCAAGGATGAGCATATGATAAAGTTCTTGGAAATTAATCTTACAAACATCTTTTTGTGCCTGGGCACTATGTGTCAGCATTCACAGTTCTGTAGGTTCTTTTCAAAAAGTGGGGTTTTTTTTGGTTGTTTGTTTGGGGTTTTTTTCTGTTGATTCATTTCATTATTATTTGAATTCAGCATAAACCCACTACCTCATTTTCTTCCTACCTCATTTTTTTTCTTCTTCCATGTATGAACTGTTTTCATTTAGCATAAAAGACACCATATATATAACACTCCTCTGTTACGCATCATCCTAACAGAGGCATTAAATGGTTATCAAGGCTCTCAGAGGCAGTTACACCCTGCCAACCTTTTTGCAGTGAAATTTGGAAGATACCAAGGATGAGGAAGCATGATCTAAATTTGAATAATGTGTTTAAAATAGTATACTGTTGTTTATGTATCTTTAAAAACTGCAACTGAGGTTCTTGCAACAGCCTTGAAAGCTGTGCTTTTCTCCCAGTGTAGGTAACAAAAGGCTGAGGTAAATTTTAAGAACTCTCCCATGTGCTGCAGAAGTTCAAGTTACCATCAATTTTATTTTGTTAATTTGAAGTTTTGTCTCACAACTCATTTATGTACACATATCCTTCTTTGTCCTAAGCCTTTTGTCCAATATCACAGAATCACAGAATATGCTGAGTTGAAAGGGACCCACAAGGATCATCGAGTCCAACACTTAGCCCTGCACACAGGACCATCCCCAAGAGTCACACTGTGTGCTTGAGAGTACCATCCAAACGCTTCTTGAGCTCTGTCAGGCTTGGTGTTCTGATTGCTTCCTTGGGGAGCCTGTTCCAGTGCCTAACCACACTCTGGGGGAAGAACCTTTTTCTAATAGCCAACCTAAACCTCCCCTGACACAACTTCAGGCCATTCTCTCAGGTCCTCAGGTCACCACAGAGAAGAGATCAGTGCCTGCCCCTCCTCTTCCTCTTAAGAGGAAGCTGTAGACTACAATGAGGTCTCCCCTCAGTCTCCTCCAGGCTGAACAGACCAAGCGCCCTCAGCCACTCCTCATACGGCTTCCCCTCAAGGCCCTTCACCATCTTCATTGCCCTCCTTGGGATGTTTTCTAACAGCTTAATATCTTTCTCATATTGCAGTGCCCAAACTGCCAGCAATATCCAAGGTGAGTCTGCCCCAGTGCAGAGCAGAGCGGGACAATCCCCTCCCTCGCCCGGCTGGCGAATCTGTGCCTGATGCCCCTCAGGACAGGGTTGGCCCTCCTGGCTGCCAGGGCACTGCTGACTCAGATTCAACTTGCCATGACCAGGACTCCCAGGGCCCTCTCCATGGCACTGCTTTCCAGCATCTCATTCCCCAGTCTGTACAAACATCCAGGGTGTCCCATCCCAGATGCAGAATCCAGCCCTTCCCCTTGTTGAACTTTATATGTCTGGGGATTGCCCAGCCCTCTGATTTGTCGAGGTCTCTCTGTATGGCCTCCCTGCTTTCGAGGGAGTCAACAGCTGCTCCCAGTTTGTATCATCTGCAAACTTGCTTAGTATCCCTTCCATTCCTGTGTCCAAGTCATTTATGAAGATGTTGAAGAGCACAGGGCCTTAAGATGGAGTTTCTGGAACCCTACTAGTGACAGGTCACTAGTCTGATGTTCCCCCATTCACTGTCATTCTCTGTGCTCAACCTGTGAGCCAATTGCTCACCCACCACATGGTGTGTTTATCCAGCTGTACTGGACATTCTGTGCAGCAGGATCCTGTGAGAAACAGTATTGAAAGCTTTACAGAAATCCAAAAAGATTCCATCAAATGTCTTCCCTTGATCAGCAAGATGGGTTACCTTGTCATAAAAAGAAATTGGATTTCATAATCAGGACTTTCCTCTGATGAAGCTGTGCTGTCTGTGACCGATGATGGTTTTCTTTTAGGTGTTTTTCAATACTTCCCGGAATAATCTTCGCCATACCTTTACCTGTCACTGAAGTGAGACTGACAGACCTGTAGTTTCCAGGGTCCTGCTTCTTGCCCTTCTTGAAAATTTGAAGGTTCACCAGCTTCTGGTCAGCTGGAACCTCTCCAGGTTCCCAAGACTACTCAAAAATCATCAAGAGAGGTTTTGCAATGACATCAGTCATGTCTTTGAGGATTCTTGGATGAATCCCATCAGACCCTATAGATTAGTAGGGATCCAGCTGGAGCAGCAGATCCTGCACAATTTCAGGGTTGACTGGAATCTGATCATTCTCGCAGCCATGGTCCTCAAGTTCAGGGCACTGAGACTCCCTTGGTCCCTCATCTGTGTTGAAGACAGAGGCAAAGAAAGCATGAAAGATCTCTGCCTTGCCTCTGTCCCTGTTTTTGAGGTGACCATCCCCATCCTGTCATGGGCTGATGAGATTTCTATAGTGCCTATTGCCATTAATATATTTGAAAAAACTCTTTTCATTGTCCCCCACATTTCTGGCCAGTTTCAACTCCGGTTGAGCTTCAGCCCCACAGATCTTCTCCCTACAGTGGCAAGCAGCATCTCTGAATTCTTCCCTTGTCACTTGACCTCCCTTCCACTGGGCTGCACCTTCCTTTTTGACTTTATTTCCAAGATAAGATCCTTGCTCAGCCAAGCTGGTCTTCTGCCTCACCTACTTCACTTCCAACATTTGGGAATTGCCTGCTCCTCTGCCCTTAGGAGGTGATGTTTGAAAAGTGACAAACACTGATGGACCTCAGCACCTGCAAAAAACATTATCCCAGGGACCTTACTAATTCGCTGAGCAGCCTGAAGTCTGGTCTCCTCATGTCCAGAGTTGAATTACTCCTGGCACTTTTCTTGCTGTCAACAGAGATTTTAAACTCAGTTTCTTTGTGGTTGCTGTAGCCAAGACAGCCAAAAATCTCCACTTCTCTCATGTGTCATGAGAAATATTAAGTTTCCCATATTAACTTTTTCTGCCTTTCATAGATCAGTAGAATCACCAAATGGTTTGGGCTGGAAGGGACCTTTAAAGATGATCTAGTCCAACCCCTGCTGCCATGGACATGGACATCTTTAACTAAACCAAAACCCTGTCAATGTCTTTCACACCTGTCCTCTCCCTATTTGGTCATCTTGATTCTGATGTCCAGATGTTTAACCCTTTCCTGCATGGACCCCATTCCTTAACTTCATTTGTTCTTGTCCACATTTTACTTTTTCATTACTACATCTCTAGACATAAATATTCATTCTTTCTGTCTTCTGTATAGTCAGAAGAGAGAATGCTACTGTTGATTTTAATTTCTATTCTGAAAGATAGGTTTTTAAGTTTAAAAAATCTAGAGAAGAATGATTGAAGTGCTGTTAGGTTTGTAATCAATGTAACAAAACTACTGTAAATGTTTTAAGTATATAAACCTTGGTATAATGTCTGAAGTTCTAATGTAAACTTCATGTTAATCACTTATTAATTATATTAATCTGATTTTCAGTGCTGAAGTCATGGATTTGACACTATCTGAGATTATGTTAGGAGAGCATTAGTGAGATTAAGAACTAAGTATTACATTATGTATGTGCTTGGCAAGAAATGCAAGACAAAATGCAGCAAAAACTGTTTGATACTGCCTCAGAGCACCCCTTGGGGTACTGTACTGTCCTAGTTGCCTATATGTGAACTGCAGAGGGACTGAGGTGGGACCATCCTGGTGCTGTACCCTCAGTCAGGCTTCAGGGCAGGCCAGTGAGAGCTCAGCCCTGTATTTCAAATGAATTCCAAGGTGGATTTCAACAGATTTCAAAAATGTGGCTTACTGCTTTACCAGTCTGAAAAAAAACTTGCTGTGGGTGCGCATGGGGTGTTCTGGTGCAGTAATCTTCTAGGATTATTGGTTTGAGGGCAACAATATTCAGTAGTAGCAAACTGTGGGAGTTGCCACATGTTCTTCCATCTGTTGGCACCTGGTTTATCTTTTAATTTCTGTGTCTCTGAGAACTGTCAAAGAATATGCCCTGTGTTATTTTTGAGCTGTAGGTAAGCAATTACATTTTTATGATCTGGTTTGGAACATGTAGTCATTGGAATGACTTGGACCCTAGAATAAAGTCTGGGTTCTGAGATTGAAAGCTACAATTTTTGCTAGTTCCTTGGTAGTAGCAACTAATTTTTCTATGTATGATGTTGAACAAATTCTGATTCACACTTTCAAGTTGGGTTTTACAACTCGTTTAGATGCTCTGGAGGACACATTGGGGATGCTCTGATGGGATAATAGGCCTAACTGACATAAAAAAAATAAAGAAGAAAAAAAGCAAACCATCACTGTCTCCCTTTTGGGACAAGGTACAAATTGATCTTCTAATTATTCCTAATGAGCTTTTTGTGTCTGGACATTTCTTGTGTGTATTTTGTTTGAAAACTGCAGTTAAATATGCAAGTGATTACTAGATGGATTCATAAATATAACAGAAGTTCTAGAATTTTAAGCCTATGGTTTCATAAGAAGGCTAAAAACATTATTCCAACATCCCCAAGCAAGCCCTTTTGCATCAAAGTTTTTAAGAATTTTTTTTTTTTACAATACAGAATAAAAACCACTGTTAGATGCATCTGTGTGTACATCTGTATAAAAGCAGTGGAATAAGGATCTGTTCTGCAAAAGTGGGACTGCATTTTGGTCCCATGTGAAAAGATTGCACAAAATTGGTGGTATGTAGAGAACAGAATTCAGCATTGCCTGGTTTAGGTGGAAAATTTCAAATATGCTATCTGTACAGAAGACCTATTCCTACTGGTTGAAAAAGCACAGTGTTTTATGAACCCTTCGTCACATTCATTAGCACCATTGAGATGTCTCCATGTTATGGATTTAAAATCTTGGAATTTTTCTTACATCTACCAACCCTGCACCTCAGAGGGATCGTCTCCTCTCTGTTTTTTTCAACCCTGGAAGCAGGAAAGAGACTGCCTGCTCCACAGAAAAGAGTTCCACCTGGCTCCCTCATGAACTGCTAACAATGGATCATTTGCAGCAGCTGACCGGGACACACCTGACCCCTCATGCTACAAGCTGGGTGTTTGGGAACTTGAGATAAGAAAGGTTTCCTGTCTTCACACCAGTGACTCAGGTGTGATAATGGCCCTCTGGAGAGCCATTAGCACCTTCACACCCAGCCTGAG
>JAWWEU010000111.1:47086642-47124958 GCA_035583155.1 Acropternis orthonyx | reverse complement strand
CCACCATCAGTGGTCCACTCTGGCCTCCAATTGGGAGGCATGGAGACACACCATTCATAATGCTGCTGCTTCCTTTGCGAGCACACACAGGATCAGTGTTGAAGAAACAAGACAACGCAGAAAAAAACTGTGCGTCGCCAATCCCGCCTGTGGAGACTTTCCACTGTGCCATTTGCAACCGGACTTGCCTATCTTGCACTGGCCTTTTTAGCCATCAGCATGCTTGCAGCAAGCATGGGTAGAGCCCTTCCCAAATCTTCATTCGTGAAGCCTAGCCATGATGATGACCTTTTTTCAAAATTTTTAAAAATTGTGCTTCATAGCAAATACTCACATTTTATTTATTTTTTCTGCAACCAAATTAAAATACATTTCAAAACTGTAAAACCTGATGCAGAAAAAGAAAGAACTTTTACCTTTCACATAAACTAACCATGATATTTTTGTTTTTGAAACACATATAGAACTTATTTTTTATTTCTCTTTTCTGGATAAGAAGACCTACGACCTATTTTTCTCAAATTTTCTGGTGTTCTGATGAGAAGCTTGAACTAATCTGTATAGTCAATGAAAGATGAAGAAATGTTGTTCGACATGGAGAAATACATAATTTTTGTCACTAAAGGACAGTCTAATGTTTGTATGCTTTGCTTGTCTTACATAGACCTGTAGTTTGCACTGCAGTTCTTGAATTGCTACTAGCAAGAGTTATGTGAGATAGGTTTGCTTTTTAGCATGGAAATTACTAGACTGTGTGTGATGTTCTCGAGAGGAATAAAAAGATGATGAGGCCTGGAGCTTCTGCTGGCTCAAAGGGGAGATGATGATAAGATTTTTAATAAGGAGGGAAAACATACTGGTGTAGTTGGAATGCTGGTAGCTAAATTTTTTATGGAAAATGGTTTAAATGCTCTGTTTCACTTATTTCAGTACTCTTCTTGTTAAATTTTTTGCATAGGGAATGTACCATGATTGCATTTTTGGTGGACTTTGTTGTTCACTCAGCAGATCAGTAGTTCAGTACTTCCTTTGTTTTCCTTTTTTTTGCATTGTTCTTAAAGTGGAAATGGGTGAATTCAACGTGCTTTAAGAATTGACACAACAAGAACATCCACAACTGTCAATTTTCTATCTATTCGAATTAGGTAAAATAAAATATTTGTTTTCAAGTAAATTGTGTAACAGAGGGTGAACAGACTACTGTGAAACCAATCCGTCTGTCATATAATGCTACATTACTGTATTACATCAGCAGCCTATTTTTCAAATGCCAAATAGAATTGAGACTGAAAGCTTACCATACTGTAATACAATTAAGAACAACCTTTTTACAAGAGCATAATTTAAAAGTCACTGGTAAAAATCTGCTTTTATGGTAGCAGTTATGCTTCCGCATTTCATGGGGTTTAATAGCTTGAAGCACTTTAAAGGATCAAGACAACTAGAAATTTAGTATCTATACAGGATCTCCCTTCTCTAGATGCTGAAATATTAGCAGAAAACCAGTTTGTCTCCTTCAGTCTTCTGCCAGCACAGGCCAGAGAGCAAAGCAGAAATCACCAAGCTGCTTAGGCTTTATCTTCTTCATTACATTGGTGAAACTTCACAGGTTGCCCAGAGAGGTGGTGGATGCTCCATCCCTGGAAACATTTAAGGTCAGGTTGGACAGGGCTCTGAGCACCCTTCATGAGTTGAAAATGTCCCTGCTTATAGCAGGGGGTTTGGACTAGGTGACCTTTGGAAGTTCCTTCCAACCCAAATTATTCTGCGGTTCTCAGATATGTTCCTCCTTGCAGTGCCATTATGAATGGAGAAGTAATCCTATTCTTTGATCAGCTTCCTCATCAGCTATTGTCCATAGCATCTTGGAGAACCTCAAAATATTCTGAGGGTCATTTTCTAAATCAGTATTCCATTTTCATATCATTGTTTGCTCTGAAAAGTTATTTCTGTCAGTGTAATTTGAAGTATTTCTTGTAATTATTTTTTCCCTCTTCAGTATTTGAAGGATAATGATACTGAACTTTTTTAAAAGGGTCTCCTCCTTGATCAGCATAGTTGCGTCTAAAATGATCTGCTGCTGTGATGTGGCTTTGTAATGTTTGGGATCATCTGATAAGCAAGGAAAAGAGATTCCAACCAAACAGATTTAGATTTAAAACCATTAGTAACAGATGACACAAATAAGAAAGATGTACCAATTTAGAAAACATCTGGTTTTGCAGACTTTAGAACTAAATGACCACATTTTGGAGTCAATTGAAGTATTCTCCTGGGCAATGTCAATTTTTTTTAGGTAAATGAATATATCATGACTCTGCTATTGCTGATATTTTTGTGAATGTTTTCCATGAAGGCAAAATGTGCCATCAGGTACATTTCACTTTTGTGTCTGAGTTAGGTATGAATAAGCTAGCCTAATGCCTTACTTTGCATCTCATGCAAAAAATATCTGAATTTGTTTATTTCTTCTTTTTTTAAATTTTGACCTTTGACTTTTCTTGTTTTTGGAGAAAAATCCAAACGTATTGACCATTTTTGTAATATTGTTTTGAAAGGTCTATTTGGGATCTTGGAGGTCAGGTTTCCAGTTGAGCTACTCTGTTTCTAAAATATACAGGAGACTCTATTTTTCATGTCAGGAATATCATATCACAAATGATCAGTACAACTCATGAAATAGCTTTGCTTTGAAAGACTGTATTTTAAAAATATGCATTTTGCCTAAGAAACAATATTTCTATCTCTGGTAGCACAGTTTTAAAGTTTAAGTCACAGCCTGACAGATTAATAAAAATTATTTATAGGTTTAGTTGCTTCAAAAATTTATATTTTTTTTGGAATGAAGTATTCTTACAGAAATTCTTCTATTAATAAAAATATTCTTTCACCAACACCACCTTCATTAAGCTGTGTTTTCTTCTCAAGTACCCACAGTGATGCTTCCCTTTCCTCTGTCATTCCAACCCATGTTTCACACCTGTGGTGGAAATAATGATTTTACTGAAGGCAGAAATATAGTTCCCCTTCAGGGGTTTTGAAATTTCACCATCAGGATTTTGGTTTTTTTACCTCCTTTGAATAAGCTTTCCCTGGTTTGGTTGTGCAACACTAACATTCAAGGTTTGAGAAATTTGTATTTTCAATTGACTTTAATTAATGATGTAAAAGTTTCAAGAAAAACAGATTAAAAAACTGAAATGCTCTCTTCAATTTAAACATGAAAACCATCCATTTAAAATGGTAATTTTTGCATCAATTTGCAGACATTTATATTTTCTGTTTCTGATTGTGACATTTCTTACATGTAGAAAATGCTTCTTGGCTTGGAAAGGCTAGAGTAAAAATAAAGCATGAAGTATTAATAGCATAAAACAATTTTAAATCATATTGGAATTATTTTTTCAAGTGGTTAATTTAAAAAAAAAACCACAACATTTTTTCCTTACTTAATTTATTTTTTGTTGTTTGAAGTTGTATTTTGATGAAGGCCAGGAAGATGAAATTGCCAAATAGCTGATTTTTTGTAGAGTTAGTATAGCATTTTCTGTAACCTTTTCCTGATTCCAAAGATGAATCTGTATAATATATTCTGAATCTGTATAATATATTCCTCCAAAATTGTATGTTTTTTCTGTAATGCCAGTTGAGGGGTTTTTAGAAACTACTCCAGTCTGCTGATCACAGTCCAACTCCATAGAGCATTAATATACATTCAGTGAACAGTCCTGTGTAGCTAGATGTAGGGTCCTTAGGTGAAATAAAAATTTATGTAATGGAAAAAAAATGGAAGTAATAGCTCATGCAGTGTAACAGGTTTGTTGACAGAGTTCTGATGTGTGAAATTCTCAAAAAAAAAAATACTGACAGAAGCAAATTTGAATTATTGTTCTGAATTAAGAATTATTTTTTTTAAATGCAGCATTAATTAAGTGTTTTCAGTTCAACTTATCCAAAGAAGGCACAGTAAGAAATGACTGCAGCGTGGAGGTGGAAATAAAAGATTACTGGGAGATATTCTACTTACCCAATGTATGAGACAGAGGAAAAAAAAAAGGCAAATCTCATGATACGTTGGCGCATCAAACCACTAGCTCAATATTAGTCGTCCTTGGGAGAAAAGATAATTACTTACTGGCATAAATTGCTATCTACAGAATGCATTATGTGGTATCTTTAAGATTTTCCATTCAGTACTGTACAGGTTTTATTTGATGGGGTTTAACCTTTATTCAGTCTTTATCTAGGAATTACTGACAGCTGTAGCTTCCAAACAGGCTACATGATTACAGGTTAATGACAGGAGTTCAAAGTATGATTTTAAGTTGCCCTTCTTTATTACGATACGTATAGGACTGAAAAGCACAAGAACTACTTGTATGATTTGTATTAAGGCACAAGCTTTTTAAATAAAATGCTGGGTTTGTTGATTTAGCATTCTAGTTACATGAATAAGACAAGAACATGCTTAAAATTATAATTCAAACCCAGTTCTAAATCAACAAAGTATGCAGAGCCTATCATATTTATGCAAGCTCAGTGATGAACTACAGGGTTGATGATAGGGAGAAGCCCAGTGGGACTGTTCATTTAATTAGGAAAAACTCAGGTCTTAAAAATAATTGCATAAAATTGGTATTGATTTTCAAATGAATTCAAAATAGCCTAAATTATTCTTAATAAGTGACAAAGGTTTGCCCTGCACTCATTTAATATAAGCACAGGCTATTAGTATTATTGTTTTACAGCCAGTCTGGAACATTACCTATTTATTATATCTGACACAGTATGAATAAAGAGGGCAAATAAATTTGAACCTTAAGTAGAAATTCAGCTTGACAGCTACAGTTGAAGCCATAAGACTGATTCAGATAAAGCTTCAATATATAGGCTTTTGTGCTACATGCAAAACCAGAGCATTTTTGACTCTCCACAGGTGTTCTGTTTAAGGACAGAGTATGAACTATTTACTCATACCAGTGTCTTCATACTGTGAGGGAAAGGAACATGAGCAGAGGTGCCAGCATCATAGGTATATGTAGAAAATTAGGCTCTTCAAACTAACTCCACTGCATCTATTTAACATGATTACAAACTTTTGTGTTGGCTTGTCATTTGATTTTATGATGTCAAAAAATTACTTCAGCAAATAAAGGCTCTGAAAAGAATGAGACCAGTCATTCTTGTACTCTTTTAATTAAGCTAATCTCTAATTTAATGTTCATCAGAGTGTACTTAGAGTAGTTTACTGTGTTGGTAGACCAGAATGAATTATTGCTCCCTTAGAGGAACTCCTGACTGACTGCTTGTTTTTCAGCAAGCTCAGAGAGTTTGTGTATGACTGTCATTAACAGTTTGGTTAATCTTACGTGTTTCAAGCCATCTTTCAGCACTGTACTTTACTCAAAAATCTAAATATACTTTTCTGGACTTCTGAATGTTTTAAACTTGGTTTTCATCCCAAATAGAAATGAAGAGTTGAAACAACCCAATTCTGCATTAAATGGAAAATGCTGAAATCTCTATTATGGAAATATTAAACCACCTCTTTTCTACACACTTGATTTAGAAAAAGGATTGTCAGCACTCCTAAACTGAGATTATTTGTTTTACTTTGCCAAGAAAAATACAAATCAGGCAATCAGTTTGCCTGTATCTGTGCTTGGCAGTGCAGCCTCTGGGGACCTGTAGGTCCTGTATTTTGTGCTCTTTTCTTCTCAGTGATGCAGCCTAACTAGCTGTACTAAGCTGATTTGGGCAGCTCTCAGGCGGCACTGTGATGATTCAATTAAGAAGGATATTGCAGCAATTGTTGGCATGTGCAGTCCAGGCAAAGAGCAGCTCACATGGGAAGACTGAGGCTCCTAAACTGAACCTTTGCTGGGGTAGTTTAGCCCTTCATGTAAATATGAAGGTCTCAACAGAAAATGTGTGGTATAATTGACAGCATGTGAGACAGAGCATAAGTACATAGAATTACAAGAGAGGAGCACTGTTGAAAGGAAGAGCAGGTACAGATAACTAATTACCAGTGTAATACTAACAAGGTGATTAACTATCTGTCTGTCTGTCTGTCTGTCTATCTATCTATCTATCTATCTATCTATCTATCTATCCATCTATTTATCCATCTATCCATTTCTATCTTCTGTATAATTAGCCTGTGTTGGAAAACAGGAAAAAAAGTGGCCATTACCTCATAAGGAAGCTTGCATCTTCCTCGTATCCTTCAGGTTTTGTTCAGCCTGTATTGCTTGATGTACATCTCTGGATAGCAGGCTGGCTAAGGAAACCTCCTGCAATCTTCTGGCTGCCTGCACTAATGACCTCAAAGTCTGTAAGGTGTTAAAAGCAGTGAGGGAAAAATTGTCTAAGGAAATAAGGAAGGGAAAAATATCTAAGGAAACTTGTTGCACAGTGTAAGAGGTCATTACATACTGTAACAAGTTTGGATAAAATTTGTAGTTAGTTCCACTGGGTTATTCCACCCCTGCATTTGTGTAAAAGGAAGAAGTAAGATTTTAGTAAAATTAAGAAAGCTGTAGTGTGGGTGGACCCCAACACACTCAACATAAGAGGAGTCCCCTGTTCTGAGGAACGATACTGAATACAAAATTATGCATAGTTTCATTCTAGTGTCCCTGGGTATACCCTTAATTCACTGGCACTGATTTTTTTTTTTTTAATTTTTATTTTTTTAGGAACAGAAATCAAATTGATATATTTGTATACATCTAGGCTTCAAGTTTTTACCATATATCTCTTGAACTTCAGTTAGTTACAGACCAATTACTTTTTCTAGTATTGGAATCCTTGCATTTAGTGATCATCTTTTGGAGTTGATCTGGGCTCAGTTTTAAAGGAAGAAAAACTTCTTATCCTACACTGACAAATTTTTTGCACTTTTGCTCTTGTTGTCTTTGAATTAATGAAAAAAACCCACCACTTCTTGAGATGCAGTGATGCTGAATTATGGTGCAAGTTGATTATTTTTTGCAAGACGTGCAGAGGGTTAGCAATTAAATTCATATTTAGATATAGAAATGTAAAGATCAGGGTCTTTCCCCTCAAACCACATGGCACTGAAATATAGGGAACTGTAAAAATTCTGCTCATAGGAGTTGTGTTCTTGTCACCTAGCTATAAATAGCTAAAAGATACTGATCCTGGTTTACAGTCAAGACCTCCACCATCAATAATGGAGAAAGATCCCTTTGGGTAGGTGATGATTAAGGATAGAAGACGGGAATCGTACCCCGTATGGCAGAAGCATCTTATAGTCATATTAAAGAAGAAAAACCCAATAAGCACAGTCCTTCAATGAACTTTTAGTAAAACACATCAGTGAGAACCATCACTTTTGTTTCCCATTTGATGACTTTTAATCTCTTTTCCCCATGGTCAGATACCACTGACTCTGTGGATTCTGCTCCTGGGGTAAGTCATGCATGCCTGCATGCCTGGCTCAGTGTGTTTGGAGCAGTCAGTGGTTATTATTCAGTGGCTCCTGTATGCTGTTGCCCTTCTATTACAGGATTTTACTCTCTTTCCTTTTGCTTCATATAAGATGCATTGTCACTGTTGTCATAGAGTTAGTCTTTGAAGTAAGTTTCACAGAGTCCTTACATGTCAAGATGAAGACTTCAAATTATTTTCACAGGGAGACAAATGAAGTTTTAAATATTAATATTGTAAGTTTGTTCTGAGTTGCCTATGCACCAGAAGGTTAGTGAGTTTTGTCAGGATTAGAATTGCCTCACTGGTAAAAAAGTTGCATATACTTTGAAGAATGCTTTGATTTATAAAGCCTGTAGAGTCTGTGCTGCACTCGTAACTTCTTTCTGGCTATACTGCACCTGTTAATGATGTGTAATGATGGTCTAAAAGCTAAAAGATGTGCTTACACAGGTTTCTTTTTTCAAGCATATTGAGCTTTCTTTGCAGAGTCATCAGGAGGCAAATTATTTGTGGATTTGTTTCTCTGAGTTCTTTGAGAATGTTTGTGGCTAAAAAATATCCCATTACGAGATAGAGGCAGTCAGGTTTAGCCAGGTAACAACATGTGAAAAGAACTGTGAAAGTCTAATTCTGAGGAGGTGAAATGAAGAAGCTTATATTTCACTTTTGAGCATTGGGTCAGGTGACTCAGAAGCAAACAGTGACACATCAGGCAGGAAAATTATTATATCAGGCAGCAACATGTGTTTCCCAGATTAGACTTCTTGAGCAAAATTAGATTAAGACTTTCTTTCATCATTCTAATTAAACTATTCTGCCCTTTTCATTGTCTTAGGTCATTTTTGATGAATGACTGAGAAATGCCTTGACTGATGCTTCCCAAATATAATTAAATGAGATGTTTTTTCAGTGGAAGAGATTATGTATTTGCTGAATTTAAAACAGCTAAACCAAAAATAGCCCCTATGTATATTGTATGTTGAACTGTGCACCTGCTTATGTTGGATTAGATAGTTTTGAATCTTTAATTGAAACTTTTTTTTTTAATTACTCTTCATTTTCTTGAGTTCTTATGTTTAAGATTTAAGATAACCACAAATGAAAAGTGACTTCTTAGATTTCTGTGCAAAAAGCAATAGGACAAATAAGAATTTTGTAGTCTAACAGGTAACATGCAGAATCCCAGGTCACCTGTAACTAATGAGCAATCTGCTGTTGTGTTGTTTCAGAACATTCCCACTCATTTAGGAAGTAATCATTGTTCACTGAGATAAGCAGGTAGCTCACAGTGATGCTGTCTGGAGTGTGACCTGCCTTTTGCACAAAGGGTATTCACTCCTAACACGGAACAATAACATGAGTTTGACATGAAGCAGAAGGTGTAATATTGCAGCACAGACATCCTAGAGGTCACTTTGTTAATCAAAACCTGAGAACTTTCTCAGACCTGCAGTCCCTATCACAGTTAGATTTTATACACTTTAGAATAAATCCTGTCCATGAAGCAAGTTTAGGGAAGCATATGTGAATGTCAGTTAACAATTTATTCCATGTGCCCTCAAAAGACTGCTTACTGACAGCACTAGCAAAGGTGGACATTGAACGTTTGCACTCGTGTTCTTGAGCAAGCAGTAACTGTGTCTCTCTACTTGTAATATTATGTTCCAGGATTGTGGCTGTGTTTGTATTAATCTTTATAATCATTCAAATATACCCTTATGTTGTCTTCTGTATTAACTGTCTTCTAAACTTTGTCCTAATGTAACATACATTGCAGTTCTAGCAATGTTCCTATAAGCTTACTCTGCATGTGTGGAATTTATCACCAAACATGATCAGCAAAGATATTCACTTGAATTTGAGAGACTTATTAATTTAAGGGCTCTGTAAGATGGTTTACTATCTGAATTTAGAAGGGCTTGATACAAGCCTTCAGTTACTATATGGATAATAAATGTAGGGACAGATTCCATTTCATAGGCAATGGTTTGTATGCATGACAATTTCCTCAGAAATCTATTAACAGTCTTTTCTACTTAAATTATTAAATACCATGTCAGATGAACATTGGTTCTTTTGTTCTGTTGCGTTTGCACATTGCTTAATTCTAAGCAATAGACTCAGGTTTTCACATCTTGCTAACAATACCTACTTCTCATGTGTACTATTTGGTTTGGACTACACCACTGGATTTGTGTTAATGTACGATCCATAAGTATATGGAACATGGGATCCTCCAGATACTCTCTGTGTAAATAGGTTTTTCATGAGAAATTAAATTAATTGGTTTTGTGGTTTTCTTTAGTATGAATTTTTGTTCTTTTTCCTACACACACCACTGGTGACCCCAAATGCTGGCTCTATAAAACTCCCTTATTGCACCAACTGATGCACAGCTGCATCCAATGCTGCTGCTATTTGCTAATGTGGGTCATCTGACTTCAGTGGAAAAAAGGGGCATGACAGAATTTTGTCTGTTAGTCTTGTGGCTTCCAAAACACAGCGACAAACTTTAAATGAATTCTTTTGGAACCTATTGGGGCTATAGAGGTGAGATAGAAAAATTTTTTAAGCTTTAACTGATAAAGGTACTAAAATGCCCTGTCACACAGAGTTTTTCATATGGAGTATGTTGATGATTTAAGTAAAAAAGAAGGTTAGTTATAATTAATTTTATCACAATTTCATTGAATATTTTAAGAAGCTATATATTCTGAAAAAGAAAGATGGAAGCTATAAAAATGTGTAAACTTCAATGATAAAATGTGCAAGAAGAAAAACCGGCCTTGTAAGCCAATGACTCTGAATATTCTTTCTGTTTTCCAGTAAAAGGGCTTGCTATTCACAGTTCACAGGAAAGTCAACCTTTGGGTTGGGCATAATTTATAAAATGTATGGTCCAAATTAGCCTAAAACTTGAGTTGGAAAAAAAAAGAAAATTGATTTTAAATATTTTTATATCCACTCCATTACTTAGAAACAAGTCTTCTGTTTCTGGCTGTGCTGTTTCCAGGGATGCAAAATTGCCTCATGTTATTTTGGTTTTTTTCCCCCTTCTCAAAAGAAAAGAAGGAATTTTTGCTTTGAACTTTAAAGCTTCTTTTTGTTTTGAACAGTCTATTTGAGAACTGTATGAGTCCCCTAGAAGTCTCTATGTGTCTGTTTTGCTTTTATATGTGGTACAATACCATTACAGTAATACAATCAAAACCTGAAGTTTTATATCCAGCAGTGGGTTTTGACAACTTTTTTAACTTGCTTTAACTAAATCTAACTTTAAGTAAGTTGTTCTGCATTGCTGTTTCTTTCTCAAGGGACTCTGACTATGTACACTTTTTTACTGCTGTGCATGAATAAATTGCTTGCAGTTTTTAGCCTGTCCAATAAAAATATAGACTAGAAGTTAAGAAAGAAATAGCAAGAGTCAACCTGTCCTTCTGAGAGATTGATCTAGTATTTCGTGGAGATTAATTTTAGGAAATAATTCTGGATTTCTTCTTTTTTTTCCCCCCTGTCTGTTCAGATGGAAGACGTCATAGCCCGCATGCAAGATGAGAAAAATGGGATTCCTATCCGTACAGTGAAAAGTTTTCTTTCCAAGATCCCCAGTGTCTTTTCTGGTAAGAGTCAAACTGGATTTCATACCATTTTAAAGTTTTCATTCTATCTAAGGAAGTGCTCAAAGGGAAAACACTTTTAAATGAATGCTGTGGGGAATTCAGAGTCATCTGGTCTGGAGGCTACATCCCCAATTCTTTGAAGAATTAGAGAAATTTTTGATGTTGCTCTCAGATTGGAGTGGGCTTGCACACAGATATTTTTCTCCCATAAATTAAGTGAAGGGAATATTTAATTTACTACAAAACGTCAATTATCTCAAAATGGCAATATTTTTATTGCAGATCAGAATCTGTTTTTTAGCTAGTTTTCATAGCAAGTGCAAGTTTAGTATATCAGCCACTATATGACGGTAATACCATTGTAGCAGCAAAAAAGAAAAGTCATCACCCCACTCTACAACTGATACTGAATAGGGGTTGTGATATTTATTACAACATTCATGATCTGCTTTTGTAGCTGGCTGCCTGTGCTTGAGAAACTAAGATTGAGATGTCTGTGATCATTTGCAAGACAGTTGTAAACTTCATAGCTAATTCAAGTCAGTATTGTCATAAGCATAAAAGTCAGTCCATGTTAAATTAACTAGCATATATTTATTTTACATCACTTTATGCAATTATATATGTGGATATATACTCCAGTGAGTATATATATATAATGTCCTTTGAAATAGATTACATAATTGAACCTAATTTTTCCATACTCTGGTTACAATTGCCTTTTTTGTAATGCAAAAGGTAATCCTTACATAGAAAGTGTTTATAGAGGTTTGTGCTGTCCAGAACAGCAGGAAGAATTCTCTACTTTAATTTTCAACCTTTGGAATGTTTTAGCTGGTGACTAATTCTGTCACAAAGAAGAACAGAGTGTTAAGAGTGAATAAAATAATTTCATTATTTTAGAAACTACTTGTACTATTATTAGCCTCTGAAGAATGGACCTTTATTTCTCATGAGCTGGTTCAGCATGGCATCCTATTAAATAATACATATTAATTTAGTCTCTGCCTTACGTTGTGTGCTATGGATTTCAAAATAGAGAGACCAAAAAAAAAATTTTTTTTTTTGCTGGTATAGACATACTTCTAAGGGTTATGTTAGAATATATAGAGAGTAGTACATAGCAGTCACCAATGCAGCAACTTTTCTATTGATGCATTAAGGTTATTAACTGCAGAGGGAAAGAAAAATCATAGGAGAGTTCATTTTTTCCCCTTTGCAGATTTTCTACCTCAAATACCAGCGCAGTAATTTTTGCTACACATGACCAAAAGCCCCACCAGAACATTACAACTGTCATTTTAGTTCAATTAATCTGCTTTCCTGTCAGTTCTCTACCCTGAATTGAATCTGGAACATTCAAACCTTGTGCTGAGTAGTGGATTTCATTTACTGTCCAAGGAGTTTGTGTTTATGTAGCAAACCAATATCAGCTTGAACTCAAAAATATTGATTGCTAGGAACCATGGGAATATGGCTGTCTAAGGATCATGCTGATAATACTGCAAATATATATAATAAAAGCTTGCAGTACTGTTAATACCCACAAAAGCATCCATATGAAAATGACCAAATCAAAAACAGATGCTGTCCAGTTAAAAAAAAAAAAATATATATATATGTACATGCTCATATATTTATATAAGTGTGTGTGTGTCTATGCATAAAAGCATGTCTTATATGCAGCCATCTGTCCAGGAGTACATCCCACAAAAAACAGAGCTTTGCTATTTGAACTTTTTTGGTGGGGAGAAGTACAATGGGTAGCTCCATCATAGTGAAATCATGTTCCTGAAAGTACTTAAAAAAGATCTGTAAGAGTCTTTTAAAGAACTTGTGAAAACTAAGGATGTCCATAAATTATCTGTAGAAATTGGGTCTTATGGAATAGCATTTTAATTATGTTGTTTTTTATATATATATATATTTATTTATTTTTGTGTACTTTTATTTCATAGTACTGCTTCTCACAACAGCAAGTGAGAAACTAATTGAAAGAGCAGTCACTTTTTTAATGCAGAATTACTGACCATATCTACTTAAGAATGACTGCATTAGCAAAATCAGCCTGGGGAATGGTATTTGAATTTAACAGAATGTTGTGATTGTAATAGTATGGTGTGATTATACTATCTCATTTACTGAGTCATTTCTGAAATGTTTTCACAAGCAAAACATCCACACAGAGAAACATTTGAAATACAGATAATTCTCTATATGCTCTACACATTGTTGTGCTTCAGAAAATATAATTCTAAGTTAAAGATTATTTCACTTTGTGAAATTTTGAAAATATGAGGAATAATTTTGCTTTATATTCCATATGTTAATAGTGAGCAAATAAAAACTTGAAACTTTTAAAGCTCCAAGTCAAAACGCAGGCAGGAGAGTTTCTCCTTTATTGATTACGCAGTTTGATGAATAAAAGAAGGGCTCACTGTTTTTGTCTCCAGGCTTCTAAAATGTTTTGGAGGAACGAAGAAGATGTTTTATATAGACATCCTGCTGGTCAACAATAACAGTTGCATGAAGATTGTCATGTGTGTTCCTTAGTATCACTGGTTAGAGTATTAGGAAAAAAGAACGCAATTTGCCTGGACCAGGTTTTATCACTAGACCCGGAAACGGATAAAAAAATCTTGCTTTAAATGGTGAATGTAGGGAGCCTGACATATGAATCATAGAGAAGAAGAGCTCTAAAATATCATTTTTATTTTTACTAAGGAGACATGAGAAGCACATGTCAAAGTTTCGCTGTTCACTTTGAAGAAGAAAGAAGCATTCAGAATTTACCAACAAAGCACTGCAATAGTGGAGGGTTTGATTTGGGTCTCTTTCTGGTGTGTGTAGGTTGGCCAATATTAGTACTGGAAGTTTCATAAGCTAATTGTAACATGAATATTTAATTAAAAAGATGTAGTGATACAGTGGTGTCTTATGTTCATTATGGAATATCAATGTGATGCCTTATAGCACTTTAAAGTGTGTAATACTTGGATATGCTTGTGCTGAATAAAATCTGTGGAGAAGGTGTCATTTCAGGGGAGGTGTGAGACTGAGTCCAAAACACTAGCATTTTTATTGAAGGAGCAGGGAGAACTATGAGAAATCTAAGTTCAATTAAAGAATGCACACAGAGGCAGAATAAAAAGCATTCAAGAAAAACACATTCCTACTATTTATTACTGGCTGTTTCTGATGCATGGCTCAATAATTTTGGAAATTAGTCACAGCTTGAATCAACAAAAATAGGAGAAGGAGTTCAGTAGAAAGGTGGTTTTTTAACATCTCTGAGTTAGAGAGAAAATGAAAACATTAATTTACCTTTCACTGGAAAATATAATCCATGTGAAGTCTTTAGTTTTTTCTCATTCCTATACGCAAAGCTAACATTGTGTCTTTTCCATGTAGACATTGTTTTCCCATTTTTAGAAAGACTATTGCTGTCATATCTAATTTTTACTAAATGTTTTTCCTGATCTCAGAAACTGCTTATTTCTTTACCTGTGAAATCATGAAAATATTGAGATATTCCACATTGATTAGGAAATGTATTAATATCATCATTATTTACCAGTCTTTGAACACTATTAGTAGTATACTTGGTAGAAGATAAAAAGTTTATGGGTTTAAACATTAAAAAAAAAACAAGCAAAAGACCCCACCAAAAGCAGAACAGCAGTCTCAGTAGCCTGGTCAGATGTAATGAGAGGCTCCAGAGGAAAGCGGTGTTATAGTGGCTAATCTCACTCACAGATCAGAGGTAGGTGAGCCCAAGGAATGAGTCACAGGGGCTACCTGCAACAGTATTTCTTGTTATATAGAGGCAGGTAGCAAAGAATGAAGAGCTACACAGTGGGAATTGAATTACTCAGGGGACTAATAACAAGAAAGAGAGCTTCATCTGTCATTAGTTTTGATCTTCCCCAGCTGTGTAATGAGTTTTTAGCATTTGATGACTTCTCAGAGCTGCATGTGAAATTAATTGATAAATTTATCCACTTCAGCTCTGGAGATTACCTACTTGAAATATAAGGTGAAAGAGAAAGCTCTACTACTTGGTTTGACAGAAAAAAGTCCCACAAAAGTGTAAAACTTTAATCATCTGGTACCTTTGGAGCAAAGTAATGTTGTACTATATGTAAATAAAAGGATTTTGGAATCTTTGTTTTTGATAGATTTTCCAGAATAAATTAACCACATGGGGGATACTAAGATTCCCATCTCCAAAGTCTTGAATTTTATGGACTTTGGTTTTTTCCTTCACTGTCTCCTTGCTGGGCTGATGACCATTTCCTGCTTTCTTGTTCTATCAATTCCTTTTCTTGCATTCTCCTGAAGAATAATTTAATAGTACAATCATTGCTGATTTCTTCATGCCAATTCAGCCTCTTGTTATTTGCAAACAGAACCTTCGGTGTTAAAACTGCAAACTCTCTGCCTTTATGAAGTTCCAGTCTTAGTAAAATACTTTGATAAAAAGTTTGCTACCAGTCCATGAAGGACAGAAGCTGGATCATTCCCTCTCCTGTCCCCCTTCAGATGGGCAAATGTGAGCAGGGACTTGCCTTCTTTACAGTTTCACTTTTCAAAGCAGAATTTTGAGAACAAAAAATTAATAATCCTCTATTCCCAAATGAAGTTATAGCTTGAGTCTTTCTTGTGTGTCATTTCCCTTCCTCATTTTGTCAGAGTGATTGATCTACATTCAAATGCTCATGGTCTTGTGGGAGTGGATATTTTTAAGAAGACTGGTTCTTTTATTTATTGATAACATGTTCATGTTTTTTAAAGTCATGAGTAGAAGAGGTTGACTAAGTAGAGCCATCAGGCTGGACATCCAGTCATTTCTGAGTAGTGAGATAATTAACTGAATAGTAAGTGATGCTTTGTATTCTTTACAGAAAACCAAAGTGGATATTTGAGTGCTGTCTGCATACCTTCACCTCTTGTTTCTGTTTGTTTGCGTGTCTGGGATTGTAACTATGGCCAAAGAAGGGTGCCCTTAAACTGCTTTAAACCTGACAGAACTTTTGCATTTTATGGAAAATCAGCTTTGTGTCAGCATTGCAGTTGGGAAGTTCAGAATAAGCAAGCTGTGGTGAGCTGGGTTCAAACAAGAGCTGAATGCTCTTCAGAAAGAATTGAAGAACTGTTTCCAATAGCTTTAATCACAGAATCATGGAATTGTTTGGGTTGGAAGGGGCCTTAAATATCATCTAGTTCCAAGTTCCCTGCCATGGGCAGGGACACCTTTCACCAGACCAGGCTGCTGCAAGCCCCATCCAACTTTCCAAGGATGGGGCATCCACAACTTATCTGGGCATCCTGTACCAAAGTGATTGTGCTCTCCATTTTCATTTTAAGGCATGTGTTAATACCAGACCTGTAATAAATTACTGTCAAAATGAAAAGGTTTTCAAAATGTGAAGGTATATTCATTGATTATTTTAAACAGAACAAAAAATACTCATTTAGAAGTTATTTCTTCTTCCTAAACAAACAGCAACAAAAAATTGTATCCTCATGTTTACCTTTCAATTCAGTGGTGATTGCCATTGGGAGCATTAGTAAAAAGAAGGAAATAAAGTGAAAAACATCAGAGACAATTTTGCAGAATTGGCCTAAGAAACTGAAATAAACTGAAAACCCATTGAAAAGTCTTTTAAAGTAATCTGTTTGCAAAACATTCACCATAAATGTCCATTCCCTTAAAACCAATAGATATGAAAAGCTATTTTCACAGACATTTGCAAAAGGATGAGGTACAGAAGTCATGCACTGAGGGGGAAAAAAATCTTAATTGTTACTGTCTTGTTGTGAGATGGAAGAGTGGTGAGGACATTGATCTTTGTGGTTTGTCTCCATGAAATGCACATTTTGAATTAGATGTTTCCCAAACACATATTCCTTCTTCACATGTTTCCAGAGAATTAGCTCTGGGCCTTGTTGATCATCAATACACATTTTTTCCTAACTTCTCCTACTGTGTTGTTTTATAATGAAAATACTTCCCTCCATTTGCTAGACCTTTTTCCTAATCACTTTGTATGTAAGATTTTGCCAGTGTTTTAAGTGGAAGGGGATTGCACCTTTGAAGTGTGAGAACTCTTAAGAGGAGTATGGGAAAACCTATTGCATTTGTTACAGCCAAAAATGCACCTGATCTGCCACTATTGAGACCCAATTTCTGGACACTGGGCATGTAACAGTCATGGAAAATGTGGGGTGAAAAGGGAATCCTGAATTAGCCTCACATCAGTCTGAAACCATCAGGAATTCTTCAATCTATCACAGCTTCCCTTTAAGCAGCTGACCATTTTTTTCTGTCATTAATACCAGTTAATAATTGTGCTTTGTTGCTTTTCTATTGGCAAGGGGTAGTACTTACAGAAAACAGAGAAAATAGCCCACTCAAACACGCACATACAAAATTTAGTAGCATGCATATTTGTGCCATATGTATATGCCAATGGAGGCAGTGCATAATATATCAGCTTAACAGAAACCCTCTTAAGCTGATATAAGCAGCATCTGTAGTAGTGATAGGTTAACTAAAATCTGCTTGTGCATGAAACCTTGTAGGAAGGAAAGACGAGATTCTGCCTAAAGGAGAGCAAATGTGCAGAAATATATTTGGGAGTTCTATCAAAATGGTTTTCCACACTATCTTCTGGAAATCTCTTAGAAAGAAATACTATTGACGTTGCATAGCTATGGTTAGAACTAGTGGGATAAGTATCAGTGAGAATTTTCCAGGGATCTATATTTTAAGTAATTGTTTTAATTAGTAAGAAGAGCAAAGTAAACTACTTGGCTCCACCAATTTATGAGGTACTTCTATGACCGCAAAGCTGTTTGTTTAAATCACATTGGATTTTTTTTCACAGGGTAATTTGAGGTAGTCAGAAGAGAAGTGTTTTCTGAGAAGAAAGGGTCAGTGCTCTGTTTACTGTCAAAAATTTCTGAGACAGAAGGGAAATTCACTGCTCATGTTGAGAACAGGGAGAGGAAGTGTATAGCTGAACATAAATGTAGTCCCATCATGAAGTCCTTTTTGAACGTTAGTAGTGTTTTACCACAATGGGAAATCTGTTTCATGGTACACTTGTTAAATAGTCTCTGGAAACTGCTCTGGATACTCCAAAAAGTATCCACTGTCTTGCCAAAAATCAAAACTTTGTACCTGGGATTTGTGTCAGTTTGTATGAGCATAACACGATTCTAAAGCTGACAATATATTTTAGCAGGTTTGTGTCTTGAGTATATTGTCAATTAGAATGGAATAGAATCGTTACATAGAAAATCTGCATACAGGGCTGTAGTTAAACTGGTACTGTAATTGTTTTATAAGCAACAATCGATATTAGTACATTTTGGTGTACACTTGTTGAAAAATAATTTTTTAATTTATGTGCTATTGTACGCTATTGGTTGGTGGCATGTTTTTAGTTGAGTGGTGATTATTTATTATATGTGTATAGCAAGCAATATAGACGTGCTAAGTTTTGCTGGTACAGACACAAATGATATGTTATTTAGAGGTATTCTGCTAAGTGTAATACACTGCAAATGTACTCATTACCTTTTCCTTTTAAGATGGTATAAATGTGTCTGAAATAGTTGTCTGCTTTTGCACTTAAATGACATCTGACATTGACTCATTTTGTGACTTTTCAGCAACATAATTTATTTCTGCTTCAATTTTTCTTTTTTAGTACATGAGATTCCATCTTATCATCTTTACATTTTAAAGTAATTTGAAATACTTAAAGGAACTGCATGCAAAGAGAAAGTGGTTCTGTATTTGCAGATTTCAGTCTTCCATTTTTACAGACAAATAAATATAGTTGGTCAGCAGTTAAAATAAACTAAGTGAAATTGTTCGCCGGAGAATATGTTCCTTAAGCAAGAAATCAAGTTAGCAGGGTTTACAAGATTACTTGTGATTTATTTCCTTATTCTGTCAGTTCCAGCTACAAGGAAAAAGGTTTTGTCTTTGCACTTGCATCAGAAGACTGCAGACTTGTCTTTGCAAAAGGACAGCATAGCAGTTAAGTTATCCATGACTAGTTATCCTTGAGCTAATTTTGCATGGTACTATTATCAATCAGTTTATGCACACTTTATGATAACAAATGTCACCCTAAAATCAGGATTTCCCTTTTTAGTGGGATGTCATTTGTTGACCCCCACCTCACTGCAACTAAGTTACACTCAGTCTAACTCTGCTTTACTAGGAGCTACTGTGCATCTGGATTGTCTGAAACTTTTTTCTTTAGCATTTGCCTCATATGGGCCTATCTGCATGTTTGTTTCAGCTTAGATGTGTTTATTGAAGTGACTAATCTTGACTGAGCAGTCTGCTTTATCTGTGTAGTGTATCTGAACACATGGAATTTCTATTTGTTAAGGAGGCTGGGTATTTGTGAAGCAGAATAGTAAGACCTGAATTTTCATTTCTTGGTTGTTACTGCATGTTGGGAGCCAGCTCTCTGAAAAGCAATAAAAAAGTTATTAAGCATTTTGCTTTTTTAGAGCTGGCAGAGCTGGCAATACATTTCTTGCCACAAGAATTTTAAATACTAAAAGCATTTTACTCCTGTCTTAGGACAAGAAGCTAAGTTCTCAGCTTTCTATGAAGCAAAACTGTCAGATTTTAATTATATACATATATATATTCCAGAGCAGAATGAAAAATTGAGAGTTTCTTTTTGGAAAACATTGGAAATGGTACACTTAAGACTTCTAAAACATTTTAGCTGCAACAAACAGGTTTTCCATAAGTCACACCTTTTGACATTGAGAATGTTCTGAAGAATTTCTACTGTTATTTTCTGCCAGCTGTGTTCCTGAGAAAAAGTGAGATACATTAAATTACAAAGTCACCCACATGGGAAGTAAAGGTAATTTCATGCAGCTTACTGTGATGGACAGTCTATGTCTATGCAGATAAATGGACCACTGATAGTAATTCATTTTCCACAAATTATCAAAATAATTTTAAATGGAATCATGGTATCAAGAACTATTTGCTAACAGGAAGTAAATGTTCAAATGTGCAATGAGTGTTACAGTGCTGCACACAGTTGGCAGAGCCTTTCATAGGAGACTCCTGTGCTTCATAATAAAGGTCAATAATCTACTTTCTAGCCTATGCAGCTTGAGAGTGCCTTGATATTACAAAAAAAGCATGTAAACTGGCAGGATTTACAATGTTTTCTATTATCCCAACCCCACAGACTAAGCAGTCCCCGAGGCCAGAGGATGTTGGCAGCTTTGAAGTTCCTGCTGCGCACCTTGCCATTTTGCTTCCCACACAGCATCTGGCTCCTTTTGCCTTAGGGAGGGAAGACCTCAGTGAGGGTGCACTTGGTTCACTTGTTTCTCCTGTTAGGAAAGATCAGTGAAGTATGTGCTGCTCTCCGGAGCACAGCAGGAAATGGGCAGAGCTGTTGTAGCGGGTGCCAGGAGGTCAGAAGGTGCAGTCTAGTGAGTTTGGTGGTGAGCAGAAAACCAGGACTCTTCAGGAATCCAGGTAGATGGCACAAAGAAATTGCTTAGAGGTCTTCACTTATTGGTAGCAAGGAGCACCCAGACGTTGCCACCACTTGGCTAATGGAGCCAAAGTAATTGGAAAGGATGGAGAATATTAAAAAAAAGCAAAACACAACAAACCAAAACTCAAAAAAAACCCCAAAACAAAAAACAAACAAACAAAACCCCCAAAAACAAACAAAACAAAACAAAACAAAAAAAAAAAAAAAAAAAAAAGAGGAAAGGGATTTTAGTATTAACCTCTCCATCCATGTGGACATTTTTTAACATATTTTGTATTATGAGGCTTCATAGTGCTTGAGTGTAGGAGAAGAGGAGTAGAGCCGATGGGTACTTGATGAGTGTTTCACTGTTAAAATGATGGAACATCTGTGAAAGATTTGAGTTGTTGCTGAGATTTTGGTTCCATTTTATCACATGGAAAAGACATGGGGTATTTGAAGCAGACAATTCAACCACCATGGGCTTTCCTGAAATACCAGCCTTTTGAAGGATATTGACAAAGGGCTTTGAAAGTAAAAAGGCTGTTATTAAAATAATTTGGGTTTTTTTACAGACTTAGAGGAAGGTGGGTAACCTTTTGTACTACAACAGTTATAAGTGTTGTTTTGATATACAAGCATCAACAAGGTGTATGCATCTCAGGTGTTTAAAATACCAGTTTGGATCTCCATGTAGCCATAAAGTCATGCAAATATTCATTTTATGCATTCAATTGTCACAAATTACATAGGAATTAGCCATTTAAAACTGCTGCACAGCTTTCTGACTTGGGTTCTGTATATGTAACAGGCTTGTGGAAAATACTGAGAAAGTTGTCAATGATTAGGTTGCATTTTCTTTTTTTTTTTTTTTTTTTTTTTTTTTTCCATTAGAGCCAAATACCAAATTAATATTTGCTTGTGAGGACCTCATGGACACCAGTACCCCACATGCTTGTCTCATACCAGGATGTTTGCCCTTTAAGCTTTCATAACAAACTGAGATAGCTAAAAGGTGGAAATAGTTCATAGATCTATAGACCTGTTGCCTTTTTGTCAAGACTATACTCTTGTAAACTTTGGACTTATTATGGACAGAAAAGCTTGCAGATCTTATAGTAAGTATACAGTAAAATGCACAGTTGTTGACTGAACTGTTTCTAGAACAGGGAATGTGTTGTGAATAGAGAAAAGGCATTGGGCCAAACCTGCCCATTATTGATTTGTTTACATAAATTCTCCCTTCTGCTTTTCTTCCCACAGTTTTACCGTCTCCTCATTTTCCTAGTTGCTTCAATCAGTCATCACTTCAAGTTGAATTCTCCTTTCTTCCTTAGTCCTCAGAGAAAAAAACTTCTTTGTTCTCTATTCACCTGTTTTCTGAGCAGTAGTATTTTTGTGCTCCTACTATCTGATCTCTAGAAGTAGGTGTTTTTAAACAATTGTATCAAGTCCTTTTATACTTATAATAGCATCTATTCCGTAGAACAAATCAGAGTCTGTCTTACTGAAAGGTGTAGGTGGAGTGTCTCATCTCTTTGGCTTTTTTGCCTGGGGCCAAATACAGTTTTATGGAAATATTTTGGCCTTGCATGTTACCTACATCTTTTCATAATGTTGATGTATCATCTAAAAAATTTATTGTGTGTTCTAAAATGACAAGCCATGAAGACATAGTTACAATGGTCATCACTTGCAGATGGACCCCATCTGTTCTGCTTGTGCAATGGGTTGGTTGCTCTGGACTCCAAATAAGTAGAAAATATGGTTCTGTTAGAGAACATCATGTTACTCGAGCAGGATTTATGAGGCTAATCTTGGTTTTGTGTCATGCTTACATGGAAGCTTCTGGCAGACAGGATGTCCCCAAACTGGGGACTATTTAAGGACCAGTAGTTGAATCTATTTTCCAGAAAATGCATGGAAAACTGGTCATAGTAGCAACTCACTCTTCTTGGATGGTTGCTGAAAGTAAATAGCTTGCCTCACTTCTTTTTCTCTAGGTCTTAAAAATACATTTTTTCATACTTAAAAAGAAAACAACAACCAAAAGCCCCCAAATAAGTGGGATGTCCATCTTTCTCTGTGTTTTGGTCATAGCTCCTTTGTGCAGTTATGCAAGAGACAGGGGCCACAACTGCAGTAAGCAGTGGTGTGCTGTTGAACTACAGAGCAGGTACAATTCAGCAGTGCTTGTCCTGAGCTCTGTCACACCAGCACAAAGGTAATCTATGCATGAATTGGATGGTCTAATGTATTGTTTAATTTCATGTGATGTAGCTGAGATCTAGGACACTGCTTATAAATTAGATCTGCAATGAGGTAGATGAATTCTGTGATTTAGTCTCAATTAGTAATATTCTCCTCCTATTATTCTAAGGGATGATATGCCATATTTAATCCAACCAGTCACCTAGTTGGTTTTGGATTTAGTCTGATATAATTACACTTTTGATTATGCTTACGCGTGTTATTTCTAATCATTAATGTTGGGATGTAAAATGCAAAAAAAGCATTTGAAGAACTTTATATGGACACAGTTATATTAAAGTGGAATTGCATATTAGGCAGAGGAAGACCTCATAGGGCAGTTGATAAGCTATGAAACACTAGCTATTGTACTAGGCTAGGGGTAAGCTGTTTTCAGTGAAATACTAAAACAGAATAAGTTGAACATCAAATACTGTTTCAAAATGTGTTTTAGAACAAAGCTAAATTGATAGAGTAATAAATTTAAGCTATCATGGAACTTCAAAAGTCCCAACAGAGAAATGTGGGACCACCTGCATTTTAGAAATGCAGCTGTGAGCTCTCAGTTACAGACTCTGAGCAGGAGCAGCAGACTTCTGCACAGGAAGGGAGTTGAGAAGAGGGAAGGCACCATTAAATCTTTTTAATGAGAGAAGGAACACCATTACCAGGATCTGCTAGTTTAAAGGTTCCAAGTGCTTGAAGATACATGTTTTTTTGATGAAGAGCATTGCATGTTTTTAGAAACAGTATTTGTGAATGGTGATTATTCATTTAGGCATCAGAAAATAGGAAAAGCTTTCCTTAGTGTATGTAAATTATTAAATGGGCAGTGAGTCATGACTTGTTGAGAAAGACGCAGAATTTTATAGAGAAAGTGTGTCTCAACTTTTGAGTGTGTGAGTTATGAAGGACTTTGATGTTCTAAATAAGGCTATTTGAATTATGACTATCCAGGATGAGGTGTGTGTAGATATTGTCTTTATTCTCTGTGGCAATCTCACTTTGTAAGAGTCACCTAGCTCCTTAAATTGCTTTGGAAGAGAATCCAGCACATGCATACTGTTGTCCATTTACACCTGAACTTGTGGTTTAAAATACAATATTCTAAACGAATACTCTGTGACTGATTTCAACTGAAAACTCACTGCATGATAGCTGAAAAGTTTGAAAATTTGACTTTCCTTCCAATTATACTTCTTTTAGAACAGAACAAAAAGTAAAATAAATATTGAGGTTAGAAAGTGAAATGACACCTTTATATATTGCACTTATTTTAGATCAAATCATAACTGTTCTGCTGAGAAGGAGCCCCCAGTTCAAGGGGTTTGTGTCAAATATTCTTGGATCCTTTGTTATAAAAGATGAGATAAAATGTCTAATTCAGTGCATTTGGAATATTCTTCTGGCACATCTCTAAGAGCCTGGCTATTCAGTTCACTCCATCAGACTTGGACATCAGTATTTGCTGTGTCTCTATGCTGTTTATTAATAGTCAAGCCAAGATAGAAACTATCTGTACTATCTGTACTCGAAAAAGGAGTCCTGATGTGCAGGTAGATGTAGCGAGAGATGTAGAAGTCTAGGAATAAGTGAAGTAAATAAAATATCATTTAATGAATGACATTTGATGTCTTCTGTATAAGACACCAGGTACAGATGCAGATAATTATTTGTTTTAAAAATTGAAGTGTCATTTGTGATTTAGCAAGGGAATGACTCAATTTAATTGCTGTTTCTATAATGGGTGATCCAAACAGGACATTTAATTCACAGGAAAACAGCAAATAGAATGAAAAAGGGAGACAGCACATTTTGCAAGCAAGTGTCCTTAAGTTTTTCATTAGCTACAGCAAGCATATGAATAGGCAGAATATAAAGAAGAAAAAAAACTATAGTAGTTGTAATATTTGCAGTAGGTGTCCTCAGTCAGCTGAAACTCTTCTCAAATCAACAACTGTCATATAAGGAGGAGCTTATAGCTCTTCTAATGAAGATTTGTGTCAGTGGAAACCTCTGGAACTAACTTTTCCATTCTTTTGGAGATGAAAATTTTCTTCTTGCTGATGTAATTTAATAAATAACACATGTTTTTCTTCTGTGATTAGTACTGTAAGAAAGAAGAATCAAAGAAACAGAATAAAAAATTCTGCCTCAAATCCAAAATGCTTTTTTTTCCCCTGAGTATTAATATTTCCAATACGAGATTTTTCTATTGATACATGAATCCTGTAACTTTAGTACCAATAAAATGAATAGATTCATTTGAAAGAGTTGTATACACAAAACAGTACCTAAATGCCTTTTGCAGAAAAAAACAGTTTAGTAAAATATGTACAGATTTCACTAGAACTTTCTTTACTCAGAATCTAACTAAATCACTGGATCATATGCTTCAGCACTGATATACAAAGCATGTGTCTCATCAGCTATTGAATGATCTAGTTTTTATGATTATGGGTAAACAGTCTGAAATTATTAATGGAGTGCACATGAGGCAGCACCCAGGAAGGTCAGAGAAAAACAAGAAAAAAGGCACCCACCCCTGTTGTCAGGACCCTAGGCTACTGCTGTGCTTGAGGAGATGGGAATCCTGTGCCTGCTCCTGCCACTGCCAGTAGCTGGGGGCCTGCAAGTGGGTACTTAGTGGACTTGGACTCCCCAAGCTACTCTCAGGCAGTGCTGTACTCTGCGCCCTTGTATAACACAGAGTCCCTCTGTGGCTGTGTTAGAGGCCCAGTTAATTGTGTCTGGAATCGAAATTGAAAATGTGGGTGCACCCATTAGGATCTGGGGTTTCCCAAGCTGCTTGCTCTTTATGTGCAAGGTTCTTCTCTACAGTTTCCAGTTGAGGGTGTTTATGAACAGTGTCAAGCCTAGCATCAAGCAGCACAAATTTTCCTTTAATGACCATTTTCAACTGCAAAATAACCCTGTTTTTGCCAACCAATTTCTGTATAATACAGCAGACTGACTGTATTTAGCACTGTAAAGCACTGTATTTAGAAATGTAAAGGACATGGTAGTAATTAAAGTGCTAGGAAAGAATGATCAGTATTATATACATGCTGTATTTTTTTGTGATCTTTGTATCTGACAGATATGTAGGCTGATACGTGGTTATAGCACAACAAAAACAGAGGGAAAGGAAGTTAACCTCATTGCTCAGGTATTCCGTTTATATTCCCCTTCATCTGCTTAAGTTACACCAAAAAAAAAGAAAAACTAGTGAAACACTGCAATTACAGCAACTTTTGCACAAAGTAGAATCAAAATTTGATGCATTAGAAGAGTATTTGACATCAGCAAATGGGGACTAATGAGTGCAAATTGTTTCATCAATACAGGCTCTGTTTTCAAACAAAATAATTCAAACATTACTCCTCAAAATGCTGCCTTAAGAAAAAAAACAACAGGAATGTGAATTTTTTTTAAGAAGTGATACAATTAAGCAGTAAGGCACAGAAAATTACATTAGTGTGAGAAAATATATAACTCAAGGGTATTTTTACCTGGGAAGCATGCTATCTTGCTATACTGAAACACTCTAAAAATCAGGAAGTTATTAAAGCTAAATGTTCCCACGTGAAGTGACATGAAAATTTGCCTGGCATTTTTTAGTAACATTTATTTAGTATTTTGAATATAATATTCCTCTTGTAAATGCACTAAAACCTCTCTCAAAAAAACCCAAACGAAGACATAAAACTAGTGTTGTCTAAGAGACACTAGCATAACCTTGGAAGTCTCTTGGATTTTCATCATTGGCTTAGCCATTTTCTCTCTGTGACGGTATTTGGCCTCTCTGACCACTACCATAGCTGTGAAGTGAACTGTGAATTCACTTTGTCCTGGTAGTGCTAGGTGACTCAGTGTTGCTAGAGTGCTTTCACATCCTATGGTGCAAATTGTAAATCAATTAAATTATTTTCTCTAATTATTTTGCTGGTCACTTTGTAAGTTTCACATCTTTAGTAGATAACACTTTAAGAAGTGCATCTCTGCAACAAATCGAGCATTGTTGTTTCCCTTGCTGAAAAGCATTTTTGATCAGTGGTCATACTTGTGTCAAACTGTTTCCCTTGGGCTAAATAATAAACATATAAATAAATATATAGATAACCAGGCTTGATACAGGTGACCACATCAGTTATAACCAAGGCAGCAGCAGGTCCTTCAAAGAGTATGTCCCTCAATACTCTTGTCCTACTTGTTTGTACATACTCACGTACCTTTCTTTTTGCCTTGTTTTCAACATAGTTACCTAACCAGCATCTAAGGCACTCCCGCCTGATGCCCCAGAGTGCTGTCCTCCCCCAGCTTCCCTGCACACAGAAAGGACAGAACACAGTTACCAGCCAGTTCCCCTGATTTTTACAGAAGTGAGTTTAGTTGCAAGCATTCACCTAGCTTTCCTTGTGAAAGCATCAAAAGAAATATTTTTGATGAAGGGAGGGAATATTATCACATTGCTCTGGTAAAAAAGACATTATGGTCCATGTCAACATAACCTGAATGTTTCTTCTTTATACATAGAGTTGTGAGGTGTCTATTTTAGACCACAGCTGCTTCAGTTCACATAGCACAGGAAGCTACTTGAGAGACAATTATGATATATTCCTAACAGTATGAAGTTTTGCATATCCCTTTCACCTCTCAGGAGTAGCAAAGGTGTAATTCAGTGTAAAAATCTGCAGCATTTTATAGAGGTTTTTTTTATATTAGAAGTGAATACCTCTAGATGGTTATGGTATCACGATTTTGTGTGCATACTGGCCTTAGGAAGAGTGAAGAAATAGACTTTAAGTTTCTTTTGCAACCTTTAATTGAGATTTGTTTGCTTTAAGTCTCAGCAGATGTCATAGCTGAGAAGAATTTGAGCCATATTTCAGTGTTTTTGTCAATCACTTCCTGAAACTGGATTTATTTGAAACTTTTGAAACATTTTTAGTGACCGTAATGGAGTTACTTTGTAATTTTCCATTGCAACTAAGGCAGAGAATGATTTTATACTATTCCCTTTGATTTCACACTTAATAAATAGAAATTACTTCTAAGCATAGCACTAGAATTAAAAATATACTTGAAATTAAAACTTAAAAGGACATGATTCAAAACTGCCACAATACTAAGTTCACTCTTATTTTCTCAGAAAACATCTTTTAGAAACTAAATTCTAGATAATTCCCAAATGTTTTCATCCCTACTATATATAACTCACTGTCTGGAAACTGATATAGTAGTTACAGGAGCTGTGATTTTACAAATACATTTTCCAAGTGGTATTTGCTATATAAATTTGCAAAAAATGTTAGCTTTTCAAGGCTCATCTGTTTTCTTTACTACATGGTAGGAGGAGAGATGACTCATCATCAATAGAGAGGCATGATATGAGATAAGCAGAGTTATCACTGCTATAGTTATAGCATTTATATTGCACAATAAGAATATCTGTGAATTTAGTTTAAGTTAAAATGAAAATGGCATGTCCTTAAAGATTATACTGTGGAATAAAAATTTTGACTCATTCTGATAATCATTGACAAAGTAACACCTTAAGAAAAAAAGGCAGATGTGATTGCCATTTATTCTCTTCTTATTTTTGTCTCATGTGTCTAAAGCTATCAATTGACTTTCTGTGAGTGCTCAGTGTAGCAGGTCCTATGGCACTGGCCTCTCGTCTTGTCAAAGAGGTTATAGAATCATCACGCAATGAAACACATCCATCTTAGTTCTGTACAAGCCTTCTACATCTACTTAATTTAGAAGAATTATCCATTAAGAGCCTTTCTGGTGTTACATGTGGCAAGTCTGTTTTCTGCTGAGAATTGTTTTCACAGCCACTCTTTCAGGAGAATTTTTTTGACATTGCCCTTGTCAGGAAGTATTGAAACACTGCATTTTGGTTTTATTGTTTTCTTATTATATTTCCATTAGAAGCTGCCATATGAGTCAGAAGGATGAAGATGGAAATCTCTCTTTGTTTTATGCTTAAAAAAAGGTTTTGTCCTTGTTGAATCACACATTTTGATAGCATTAAAGGAAAATATTTTTTAATTTTTCAGTTTGTGCAAAGCTTTGATGTTTGCTGTTGAGGTTCCACTTCATATAAAAATGAAGTTTGAGAGCCTTAGAGTTTGCTGCAAGGTAAGAAACTCTGGTGTCTCATGAGTTCTATTATGATGAGTAAAGCATCCTTTCGAGGATGCACTTTTGGCTGTGGAAGCTCAGAGAATAACAGAAGTCAGGGACTTTATTGAGCAACCACAGAATATGATCAACACAGAAAATCTTCATTATTCACTTAAATTGTCACATCAAAAATGCTGATTATAGAGTCCTTAGTGGAGGGACTTGCTGTTCCAATGTGTTGGGATAGCAATTAGTATAAGATGCTTCCATACTGAAATTACTGAATGATCTCTGCAACATGAAATAGCAGAATAACTTTTACCTCTGCCAGATCTGCCTTCACTGATATGCTTGGTTTGGTGATCATCATCTCTACTAAGTTTAGAGTACAGCAAGTTTGGCAGCATTAAAGGATTACATGATTGTATTTGCTTTATAAGTAGCAATAGTTACTTGTGAGTGCTTCATCTTAAGAACCTGTGCTCAGAGCTGTAATTTTCCTCTATTTTCTCAGTGCACCTGTGTTCTTGCTTAATAAAGAACTTGTCTGCCTTTGTTAGCCCACTTCCTAAAAAGAATAAAACACTAACTAGAAAGGACATCTTTCATAACACAAGCTAAATGATAATTTTAAACACGTGAGAAGGAAAAATTGCTGAAATTTAAAGTATAATAACAGTAGTGAAACCTTGTTGCTTTCTTTCCTCGAACAACAGTCATTTCTAGAGGCATAACATGGAAGGGGAACCTCATTGTATTAGTAAGAAACAGGGACATTAGTTTTAAAGTTCAATCTATAGATATTTTTTAATATGCTCACCTAAACTAGTAAATAATCACTTAAAAAAAAAAAAAAGCACATAAATGTAACCCAACAAGAATTACTTAAGTCCACTGAATGTTTGCGTTCCAGAAATGGCAATGGTCGAGACATACTCTTTGTAAAGTCAATAGTCAGTAGAAGAGCAGCATAGTGAATTTGAGATGAGCAAAGTCTTCTGACATTTCCTGGCTGGTTTGAATTGCTGCTGTGTTTGTGTGCTGCATGACAAATAGACTGGTTACCTCTCGCTTGAGATCAGCATGTTTTACTGACTGTTAAATGTGGCTAGCAAGAAAGATCCCGCTCCCCTGAGAGCCTGCTCTCTACTGAGTCTATGGAAGAAACACTGAACCTTAAACTAGCATATTTCTCAGTTCCAGACAGCAGGAAAAATGACACTGTGCAAGCAGTGTCAGACACACTGAGGGTGGACCAACAGCTAGAGAGTGGCAAGCTCTCAAGAGGCACAAAGAAGACCAGTGGAAACATTTACTAGCCCAGAAACTTTATAGAGTCGGATTCATACTGTTGCAAATCGTTGCTGTGAATGCCATGCAGTGAGCTCACTGAGTTCGTGGAAGGGGTCAACACTGCCAGTTTGGCAGCGGGAAAGGCAGCAACATATCTGTGAGGAAACAAGGCTATGTCTAAGTATGAGCCTGTATTCCCATCTATGGGACAGTATTTGTTGAAAACAGTGCTATGGCAAGCATTTATTTGTATTTTGGTATTTGAAAGTAGCTCAGTTTTATGCAGGGTCAGATAGAATTAGCATAATAGAAAGGAGGATTAAAACATCCTAGTATATACTTAGTTTCTAGGTATAAACCTTCCTCCTGCAAAGTGAAGCAGAAATTAGAAGGGGATAAACTACTCAAGTCCTCCCTCTCAGGTGGCCTGTATCCATGCCCTTTTGCATCAAGAAAACCTCTCACCAGTCCTATTACTGCTCCTTCCTTCCCCTTGTATTTTGGAGACTGGCGCAATTCCCAGGCTATCAAGCCTACTGCCATAATCAGGCTATTTGCTAGTCCAGGCACAAGCACCCTTTGCAGCTGTCTACCAATTTCTTATCTGACAATAGGATAGCATGAGAATTGTATTAATTGCTGGTGCCAGATTGAACAGGGTATATTTATTTCACTGACAAATCTCTATTCTCTCCTGGGCCTCAACACAGAAGTTTTGTCTTCCACTAATAAACAGCAGTCCCAGTACTGAATATCTATTTGCTTTATATTTCTTTACTGATCCTGCCTTTATTTTCCCATCTGCTTCTGAGTCTGCAATCTATGGTTAAGGAAGAAATGGTGCCCATCAATAATTTTACATAATGTATGTATGGGTTCTCAAATGGAGAGACCAAAATTCAAATAAATGGTTGTGTACAGGGCTAGGAAGAAGAGGAACAGAACCAGTTTGAATTGGTACATGAATGGTTGCGTATAAGAGCTCCTTCACCAAGAGTGATTTTACATCTTGATATTTATTCTTACTCTGACAATGTAAAGAGCAAAGAGGCAACAGGTGCTAAAAGTAGTCTTCACATCACTGCATACTCCTAGGCAACTGTGTGAACTTAATTTTTCTCTACATTTTGTGAAAAAGGGAAAAAATAATGAGCTACAGCCCCATCTTCACGAAGAACTTTTGTACTCACGAGTTTAAGTTATAAAAGACCCATCCTGTGTTCACAGTAAAACACCATCAGTTCTCAGCTGTTTCATCCAAAAGAAATAAAACATTGAAATGTACAGTAAAATAACACGAAGAATAGAATTCAGACTCCAGGATATGCACTAATTTTTATTACACTAATACTTACAGGTTGATATTTTCAAAATGGTTCTCCCTTCTCCCATCCCCCAAATCCACAGCACAGCATGGGGAACTATTATATTTACTGGTGAAATAAATACCAGAGGTCACATCATGGGCTAGTTGTTCAAAATAATTATTCAAAATAATGTCTTTTTTGTCATTCTACTTGATAATGAATGACTGAAAATTACTCTCTCCAGCTTTTTCATATAAACCTACAAGTGCTTCCAGTGAGCCAGTGGATTAGTGTATCAAAGGGTAGCTCTGGACATAATGAACATGAGGGTAGGGATCGGAGAAAACAGGAGACTTTTGCAGAGATTTTTTTCTTTGTCCAGGTTCCAAGAGGCATTCCTAAAATGGAGACATTAGCAATGTCTCTGTGGTCATTGCCTGATACTGATGGAAAGCAAAGTACTTTGCTTCTAAGACATATTTGATTAATGTGGTACCAAGTTACTTGTCAAAGCAGAAAGGTTGCTTTTGAATTCCTATAAAAATGTCATAGACAAAAAGCCAATACTAGCTGCAGGGTTGCAATTAATAACTTACAAATGCTGATGTGAATATCCCTAGGTAAACACAGCAGCAAGAGAATGAACTTGGTAAACTGAAGCATTTATTGTCTCTAAGTTTTGCTTCTGGGTCTGCTAAGTTTATTGTGATTGATGGGAGCATAATTTATGACATGACTGGCATATACACTCACATATATGAGGATATACCATAATTCCATTTTCAAAATTTTAGATTGAAATACAGTACTCAATTATAGATGGTATGATTAAGTTTCTTAACCCAAGAGCTATTGATTGTATAGTAAAATGGTAATTCATGTCTATCTCAATTTTTGATAAATCTCCATTGATGGATAAATCATGTTGGAGAATTTCAATTGTCAACAGAACTTATATTTCAATGAATATTTGGGAATTATCCTCAAGAGCTAAGAAAAGCTTGAGGTGCATATGGAAAGAACTACCATGAGAAGAACCATGAGATTTTTATGTCTTTGAGAACTGACCCAGTCATATCTGCTTCAGAGAGTTGTGCAGCACAATTATTGACATTTAGAACAAATTAATCCTTAATCTCTGAATAGTGATGAAATACTGCAAATGAAATACTGGCTGAATTTGGTGGAAGTACTGTGTTGGAGCAAAGGTCAGTTTTATTTCTAACACAGTTCATTCCATATTATATGACGTAAGTGATTTTTATTATGCCAAGCAACTGAGTATAATAAAGTCATGAAACAAGCCCCTATTTTGGTAAAAACTGAATGGGATTAGATTTTCAGTCAGACTAATGTTCCAAAGTATAGGTACTTACAATTTGAATAACTTATTTTCTTTTCCCTTTTGAAAATGTAGCCCCGCAGCAGATCTTTGAAGTGTAAACTCTAAGACATAGCAGTATTAAAATAATTATGGATCTGGAGGAAATAGCACAAAAACATCTAGCACAGCTTAATCAAAAATAGCAATTCATTTGAACTTTCTGTGGTCTATTGAATATTAAAACATTTCATATTTCAAATAGAAAAAAAGAAGCCTTGAGCGAAGTTCTGATCATAGTTACTGACATTTCTGGTGTAACACTTGAATATTAGGATTAAAGTTGAAAGTTTCTACACAGTTTCAGCAAACTTTCTTGTATCTTATATTTTGCATTTATCAGTATTAGCTGAAAAGTAGCTGGCCTGTGCTAGAGGCTGTGGAACAATAGGAATAAAACACTAAAACCCCCAGATGACTACTTTGGCCAAAGTGTTTTTAATCTGCAATTTCTTGGCATTTTGTCATGAAATTCATGTTTGGGGATTTTCTGTTATAGCCTGTGTCCCTATGCTGGGTTGTATCTCTGAAGTATTTTGTGCAACTGTTGTGTTGCAGAATTTTTGTATTGAGACAAGGTTTCCCATTGTGGATGTTTCTGTATGTGTAAAGGTGGCTGACTAATGAGCAAATTCCAGGGAAACTTCTGGTTCAGGAGCTTCATCAGAGCATCACGTTATGCTCATGTACTTAGCAACACTAAGTCTTTCTGAAGGGTGTATTTTAGTCAAAACAACTAAATTAAACAGCTTGGGTTATTCGTGAAATCTGCACTTATCAAAGGGGGTTTTTTTGGACATCACTTTTCAGAGTCTTAAGCAAAGAGAACAGCAAGAGCATGAGTCACTGAAAGAGTGTTTTGAAATAGCAACAGTGGGAAAAAACATTTTCTACCCAACTGTATAAATTAACTATTATTATATAGGAACACTTTGTGAGTTAGGAAGTGCCTTGACATTGTTGTTGGGCAAATGTCAAAACTGTAAGTCACTGTGTCTCCACTGACTTTCTTCATGGAGTAAAAATCACAAGTCTTATATTATTTATATATTTATTCCCTGAATTAGGACTTCAGGATTTTCCCCTTTGAAAATCTTCCATGAATGTAAAGTGTCTAGCAGAAATTACATTGCTCCCTCACTTCCTTCCATTGCCATCTGTGTGTGGGTGTCTTTGGGGGGCAGTATGGCAAGAATTAAAAGAACTATTTCAGAAGGAAAATATCATTTTTTTTAATGATATTAAAGTGGAAATATGAAAAAAAAAACATAATTGCTTGAAGTATGGTGAGGAGTTTCACAAAGCTTTTTTCCGAACTTGGAGGGTATTTCGTTTTACACACTGTTTTCAAACTGCTGATGTGAAAAATAAGAAAGCAGAAGTGTTTATTATTGTGGCAGAGATAATCTCAGGCAGCTTTTACTGCACTGTAAAGATTATCAAAGTGCAACGTGCAAACACTTACTGATATGTGTATGAGAGAAAGAACATATTCTGCTTATCAATCTACCTATTTTCTACACAAAGTTGTCAGGAAGATACCATGAAACATCTAGTAGATCTAAAAAGAGTGTTAGATGAACTATTTATGCAAGTAGCAAATTTTGCCCTCAAGAATATATTGCCAGTTTTCCTGAAATAATCTCGGATGAATTTTTCAGAGTGAGAGTTCAAGATAGATAGACAACAGTGATGTTGCCCTTTTACATTTATTTTGGAACTTGGAGGTCAGACCTGGGATAGGAGCCACATACCTGCTGCCTTCTGGCTTTTCTTGAGTGAGTCAGCTCTCCTGCCCAAACACTGCTGTGTGCTGCACCAGGGTGCACTTGCCAATGCTGTTCTGATTTGTAGTAACCAGCCTTCACAGCAGTAGGGAGTGGACTACAGATACTCAGTTCCTTCCCCACATGGGTGTCCTACAGGATAATAAATATTTTATTTTTTTCTGTTTTCTCCCAAACTATTTAACACAAAAGAATTACAGTTCCAGCAAAAGGAATTAAAATGTGGCCCCACCAGAATGTCTAAAGACTGGAGTGGAGATACTCAGATTCAAATACCTAAAACTGCTTGTGTCTGAGCAGAAGTTTGGACTAAGGTCCCTCATGATTTAGGGAATATAATCAGCAGACAGTAGAGACTGTTCGTTAGTGTGAAGTTTCTCCCTCTTGTATAAAGAAGTTACATTGTCACTGAGAGAGAAAAAAATTGTTCTTCAGGCTGCTGACTAGGCACTCACCTACAAGGTGTGGCACTGATATTGCAGAACAGCTTTCTTGCCAATTGATTTACACATACACATGGGTGCTGGGAAGAGCAGCGACATAATTATGATTGGTGCTTGGAGTGTTCCTGCCCTCCACTTGGTGTTGGATCCAAAACTGTTCTGAAGGATGTGATTTATCATGAGTTCCCAAAGGTAGTGACAGATGAGGACCATGATGAGCTGCTGAATCCATGTCTGTTTCTCTCTTAATAGTACCTAGATGTGTCTGCATGTGTTTGAAGGGTAAAGAGAGGAATTGATTGAGAGGAGAGGAAGGATGGGACATAATAATGAAGAAAAACAGAAGTCACTTAGCTTCTTATCTTCTCTTACCATTATTTAAGATTTCTGATGAACAGGAAATCAAAATGGTCTCACTGATTAGTCTCAGCCTCCTTGTTTATCTCAGACTTGAAAAGTTTTGCTTGAAGTATGCATTCAGTGTTTAATATTTGTGTGGGTTTTCTCCTGTTTTGTTTGTGGGTTTTTTTGCTGCTTTTTTTTTTTGTTGTTGTTGTTGTTGTTTTTTTTTTTTAGGTTAAGACTTCTCATAAGTGAAATTTCTTCAGGGCAACCTTATGGTGTTCAGAATTCTACTTATCTTTTCTGGGCTTTTTCCCCCACAAATATTTTTTACATGAGGAAGTTGTTAAGATTTTGCATGTCACATGCACACTGATGTTTTATTATACTTTAACAAGATCACAAGGCTTTACATAATTTTGAAGAAAAGTATAAAAATTCCTTTCCAGTAGAGAGGCTGTATGGGGTTTTCATACTACTTAGTTTTTCTAAACAACATCACACTTATCTTGCAAGTGTTTAGCATGGAGCAATGTTCTTCAGCAAGATGCTAAACTCTAGCGCTTAATATACCAGCATTGGGATTACAGGGGTCTCATCTCTGGTTACTGGTGTGTTGCCAATTATGCACAGCTAGTGTCATCTGCAAAACAGTCACTTGTGGCTGTGGAAGAGATCTAAGCAGAGGATGTGTTTGGGGAAGCTTTAAAGATAAATGTTACTGGATAGGAGCAGCACTTCCTTTTGCTGGAGAAGACAGGGACCTGTGTGGATCGGCACTTTTAGAATGAAGAGTGGGCACAGATGCACAGCCATGTTTAATTATCCTTTTAGTTTATATAAACCAGATTTCTGCTCTGAAGCTTGGTTATGAGACAGGGTATGACTGCAGGATTTACATTATTGGAAATTGTTGGTCAGCATCATTGAGTGATTTCATATAGGTGTGGAAGTGGAAATTATTTTTACATTCTTTATTAGTTCTTTCATAATATGAAAGTAGATGAGTTTTCCTATCTGAAGCAGAAAGTCATAACAATATCAAACAATACGTTGTTTTTCACAAGGTTAGGCTAGCCAGAACCATGGATTCTTTCTGCCCTTCCAGGTTTGAGTATTTCTGATGACTGCTTACAGCATAGAATGAGAGAGTCCCACTCAAAAGCAGTAGGGTGATTAATTTGAGGGGTTTATTTCTGCAAATTCCTGTATCCATTTTCACCTGGGCAAGACAAAAATATATTGCAGCTTATACTGTTTTAAAACTAGAAAACTGTAATTACTTTTGTGCTTGAGTAATTTCATTAAAATATGTCATATTCACTGCAGAATTAGTATCATTCAGGTGAGATTTTTAAACCTACAGCTGGGTACAAACTTTTGTTGAGGTGCAAGGGAACACATGGTCCATACAAGGCAAATGCATGGTCCACTCCCAATTGTAATAAGTCAAAAGAATAAGTTTGTGAATTTATTTTCATCAGTAATTTAAAAAAAACCCAAGTGGCAGAAATGTGTTGAAAAGCTGAGATGTAAATTTCCTTAATCAAACTGCACTCTGATCAATGATGTTTTTCTTTCAAAAGTCAAACCATTTAAATAGTAAAGGTCAGAAGGTTAAATATGTAAATGCAATCAGCAGTGTATTCAAATTATCACAATTTCAGCTCTGTTGCTATTCATGATAAACAATTATGCCAAATTAAATCTATAAATTTATTTTACAAATTCAAAATAGTATTATTCAAAATAATAATTCAAAACAATATTATACTGAATTGAAACCGATATAAATTTCAAATTTAGTTGCACAGCTTCTTTGTGTATTTTCCCCTTTGTCCCATTTTTACAACTGAACATTTGTTACCAGCTTATTTCTGAAACTAAGAATTTGGCAGCCAAAGCACCTCTGGACACTTTTTATGTTAGACTGAAATCCAATGCAGTTTAGTACTGACTAGAGCCATAATTTATGGGGAAATAGCTCATTGTTCCTTCAAACAACCCCAGCCTCAGAGAACAGACCCCACACCCTTCTTTCACCTTTCTGTGCACACCAGTATCAAGTGATGCTTCTCTTTACTCAGCTCTAATAGACTTAAGGAAAAATTAAGTTGAATAATCCTGTATGGATAAAAATACATTTTCCCATACTTTTACCCAAATATACTATAGCAGTTGTTTTTCTTCCCTCTGCCCTTCTGCCTGGAAATATATGGTACTTGATTTCTCTCAGATACATGCATGCATAATTCATACACAAACTGTGTTTCTCAGAGAAAGTAAAGAAATTATAAAATATCCGTGCTGATATGACAGTGGCAATAAATGCTAATGTTTGTGTTAATGAAAACTTCAGGGATAGTGCAGATTGTCTTGTCCTGTTCACCAGTGAATGGCCTTTCTTGCAGAATTTTACACTCCATTAGAGAGCAATTTTTGTGCAAAACCAGCTAGTGCTGAGAAACTGACAGGCCACTGGCCTTTACAGTTTCATTGCTCATCTGGTCCAGTTTCTGTGTTTCCAATATCTGAATCAGTAGTAAGAAGTGAAATCACACAGTATGGGTTTTTTCAGTCATGACCAAGGCTTTTGAATTGTGTATCAGTGACTAAATTTAATTTCCTGATGTATCATCATGAAGTAATGTGACAAAGTGGGGGTGTTGAAGATAGAGGTTAAAATGACATAATTCCCTCCTCTCCCTACATATATATATAGGGAGGGAATTATGTCATTTTAACCTCCATCTTCAACACCTAT
>JAWWEU010000111.1:47026080-47080138 GCA_035583155.1 Acropternis orthonyx | reverse complement strand
TTCTTTTTTTTGGGTGTTTTTTTTTTTTTTTTTTTTTTTTTTTTTTTTTTTTTTTTTTTTTTTTTTAGTGATAATTAATGATGTGAAATGTACCGAGCTGACCACACCAGAGACTGAAGTCCTTTTAATCCTTAGCTGGAAACAAGAAGGGTAGATGAGCTGATTTAAAGCTATAAGCTCAAATTGCTGAGACTGATCCTGTACTTCCTTCTTGTGCTGATTTCTTTGATGTCGTTTGAGCAAACACTTGATTTCTCTATTTCCTACCATTCAGCATGTTAATAGCAATCATGCTGTTTTCTCCTAAAGGAGTAAAAACAGTATCAGTTTTCCAGTCTTTTAATAATGAAATGTGTATTATTCACAAAGATGCATTTTATTGTAAAGTCAGCCCATGAATAATTTCTATCTAGGTGTCTCAGAAAGCACCTCTAAGAGTAGGTAATAGGTTTAGCCATCATCCTTGTGTTCTTTTACAGTACTTTTACTCTTGAGTGTTGCTTATTTAATTTGCTTCTAGCTGCAAAGCCAGTTGAATTTGGCTGAAGGCACTTAATTACTGGACAGTTGTTCTAGCACCGCTGCAGTACTGCAGTCAGCTCCAGAATGCACAGCCTTTGCATTCACGTTGCCTTGCTTCAGCTTATTTAGCTAGTTTCCTGAAAGTAGTTTGCTGCTGCTCTTGGACATCAAGAATTACACTGAAGTCAAAAATATCTATGGCTAAATCTAACTTTTGAAGTTATAAAATAAGACTGTACTTTAACATAGACATCTTCCTATGTTTTTTCAACTTTGGTTCTTGCCATTAATGGTCTTTTCACTTAACTGGTGCAATTAATTTGTAAGTAGATGCCCACCATCAGCCATGTAAACTGTGGTCACTGGTGCAGTGCAATAAGAAAGGAGGACTCAATAGGACAACATCTGTTTGTTTCTTCCAGTTTTCCCTCCTTTGCAGTAAAATCTCTCTCCAGCAGCCACCATACTAATAATGACCTTGATAACAGACAACACTTGCTTGAAAGAGTTAGAAGAAAAGTATTAGAGGTCTTATTTGAGTTTATGAAAGCATTCTTGTAAAATTGTTCAGTTCTGAGCTATTTCTGCCCTTTCTGCATACATATGCAGTAAGGTAGCAGCAAAGAGCAGGAGCCAGATGAGGTGTTCTAAACAATTGCCATCTGTGAGACACCACCAGACAGCTGCAAGCAAAGGGGAGGTACTTTCAGAGTTTGCTAACAGAGAAAAGAGTCTCTTATGAAAAGAAAGAAAGAAGGGAATGGAAAGGTCATGCTTATCTTTGCAGTCTTTGCATTAATCAAAACTTGTGGAAGAGTAGAATACATCAGCTTAACTTAGGAAAAAAAAAAGCCAATAAAAGTAATTTATACTGCCTGCACATATACTATAATCCTCACACTGGGAAACCCGGGACACCAAGACACACTCATTTTTCATATACCTAACAGAAAATCAGGCACACTTTGTTCGATAGGCAAACCTCATGAACCTTCATCAAGTCTAGTGTAAATAATTTCCTTCTTCTACTGGGTTAATGTGATCTGAACTTGTTAGGTCCTGTAATATTTAAATGGAATAATGACATCAATTTCAGAAGAACTAAAAGAAAGAAAAATTAAATTTACAGACACTGCTTTAATACCAATAGAATTATTGTTGTGATACTCAAGCAAAAACCATCTGGGTCAGGTTTCCTTTAATTATGTGTAGCATAGGTGGTACTTCCCTGTGTGTGGCAATCAGTGGTCGTCTAGCTACTGCTGAGGTTTCAGGAATGCAATGGTAAATGTTCACACGAAGAGGTTATTTTATTTGCCCAAAGTCTTTAGAGAGATTTTGGACATGCTGAACAGAGGTGGACTGCCTGTATGATTCAGTTGTGACAGGGTAAGTCAGATTTTGTGTTTTTCCACTGAAGCTTTTTCCAGTTTAATGTAATCTATGTGTAGACTGTATGTGCTATGAGTGTTTCCCAAGAGCACATAGACCAGCAGGGCCAGCCTGGAGTAAGCTGTTGTTCTACACATGTGACAGTATTGTTTGAGCAGTCTCCCTTCTATGTAGTCACTCTTGAAAGGGATTAATATGTTCCTCATTTGGCCATTTTATTTTCTTGCTTATAGATAGGTGATAGCAACATCATTACACATTTCCAACTTTCTTTCAAGGAGCTGCCATTTCTTCTGATCTGTTTAGTAGGGTGGTAGCTGGTTAAAAAAATGAACAGTTGTTTACACTTAGAGGAGAGACACAGAATTTGTGATGTTGATGCAAAGAGTTCATGGTATCAGTGACAAATAGCTTCCTTCATGTAGGCAGATAGGTCAAACTATTACAACCTGTTTTATCAGGCTAAGCATGTCTGAATAAAACTCATTCCTCCCGTTTTGTGTTAAGGTGGCATTATTTTACAAGATTCCGTATAAAATAGTTTGTGGGATTTTTTTATCCTAGCAATTACACAATTTTATAAACTTTTAAATTACCTGTGAAGTATAAATGAATTTTATCTGTTTAATTTATAAATCAATGTCCATCTTGGAGTAATGGGTAAAGATGGCAAGTACAGAATTTGCTGCCGTGTAGCATAACTTGCTGTGTAATGGTAAGAATAACATGATAGCATTGGTAGACAAAGCACACATGTTCTCTAACAGTGTTTCTGTTTGCTATTGCCAATAGCATATTATTTCAAAATAGATCTCTTTTTATTCTAATTATTCTTTGAGCAACCTGGTCTAGTGAAAGGTGGAGTTAATGATCTTTAAATGGAGAGGATCTTTAAGTTCTCTTCCAACACAAACCATTCTATAATTCTATGATTTTACTATAATTTGCATGCCATACACATTTTCTGTATATAACAGAACTCTACTGATGCTTGCTTTCCTTAGGTTAAAAACAAATCATCAGCTGAGTTTTTAAATGTCATTTTTCATAATACTAGCCGTGATTCCATGCTGATGACTTCAAAGGCATCTATTTTTAATAGGAAATAATTAATATTAAAGTAAAAAAATTCTACTCAGAATTATTTTCAGCAGTAAGCATAATGTCTTCACATGACATTCACTCCTTCATCCTTTGTTTTAGGCAGTAAAGGTGAAATTCCAACCTATGCACAAAGTTAGAGTGGTTTTTTTTTAAACTCCAAAAGAAACAAGATTTAACTAGGTGTCTTTTAAAATATGATTAGGGGTTACATGACATTTAAGCTATATCTCAGGCTACAATCCAAAATTTGGTTTATAAAAAGTGCCTGATACCCAGTTGGATTTTAAAATCTGAAACAAATCAACAGTCAACATTTTCTTTACAATTTGGTAGCCAGCATGGGCTTTATTTCACTGAAGTCTTTGAGAGTCTTATTGAGTGAAGAATAAGAAAAATGTGCTGATTAGAATACAAAATACTGATTAGAAAAATAAGTGAAGAATCCTACTCAGATAAAATGTTAATGCTAAACCTGGTACCTGATCAAGACAATAGAAGCTGAAAATTTAGTAAGCATTCATTTAAAGTAATTTCATTGGAAAGAACTTCAGATGTTGTGTTGCACTAGTTGGAGAAATGTATTTCATCCTTTCCTTCACAGAACAGAGTAGGCTTTAAGAAATCTAAATTACACAGTCAAAATGTTTACCCATGAAGTTACCTCAAAGTACACATCTTCATCACAAAACTATATATAAAGATGTGCTATTCAAAACTGATAATGGCTTTTTCTGAATCATTTGTAAAGTCTGGAAAGCTTTATAATCAGTTTTTAGAATCAAGCCCCAAACCGGGCAATTTTTGTTCCTTGGTTTCCCTTGAAAATTCTCCACATTGTTCTTCTAAGGAACCTCGTGTTCCTAAAGTGGGTATTTCCTTCCAGGTATTGTACCAAAATCTTTTCCTTGATGCCATCACTCAGAAAATGGAAGCAGCATCTCAGCATAAGGCAAACATAGGTAAAGACAGTATTAACTTCCTACTGATGCATCAGATTTTCAAAATAACAGGCTTTGGATCCCAAATCCTGCTGATTCAAAAGTATTATCTGTTCCCCATTCTGTCTACTTGCATTGTATCTCTCCCCACTAGCAGCATGGTCAGAGATTATGTTACCATCTATGTTAATAGCAATAAAATACATGTTTATTGACCTAGCTAAAGACAAAAGTACAAATGAAGACTCCTAAAAAAGGTGTGCTCTTGTAGGGAGAATTCTGATAACTTAGAAATAATGCTCAATAGTTAATTGCATAAATTAAATTATAATGACCTTCATAATAAAATATTTTATCTCATTTTCATTAAACTTACTAGGAATTTTTCTGTGTGCTTTTCTTACCATTTGACAGCCTCCTTCTGAACCTTTGGGATCATACCAACGTTTGGAGATTTAAGAGGAAGAACATTTACTAGTTCCCAATTCATGCTGGCATAATTAATTAAAAACAGCTGAATAACTGCCTAGAGACTTCATTAGCTTTCTGCTTCCTTGTTTGCCAAAGAACTGTGTTATGTAGTAATGGAAAGAGCAAGTAGGTGGAAGTGAGACTTTAAATCTGGACAACTTAATTGAATAAAAGCAGTTGAAATCCTATTTCATCATGCCAACAGTGGCTGCAGCTATTTATAGTCAAATAAACATAAATGTTTTGATATTTACATGTCATATATAGTATTTGATGATGGGAAGATTAATGTAAAGTCTTCTCTTGATTTTGTTAGTAATTGACCTAGGGAGGGTTTTAAGTTTTTCTATAGCATGTGTAGAGAAATACTGCTGTCCACACAGGAGCACAGTAATAGTCAAGATCAATTGCATTTGCTATACAAAGGACATTGTTTGCCATTTCATCTTGGACAGATTAATATTTCCTAGGCACTCGCATTTTTTTTCCAATATACTGTTCCCTCTTTCTCGTCCTTTTTATCATTTCCACTCTCTCTCTCTCTTTTTTTTAAGCTCCATGTTCGTGCTCCAGTGTTACGACATAGAATATCCTCCGATCCTCATTTGTTTACAGCTGCTGGTTGGATCTAATTCATATGTTCTTCTCCATTCAGATGTTCTCCCTCCAGTGTTTCTCCCTGTTTCTAATTTCACTGGTTGCATTCAGCCATTTACTCAAATTTTGCAAATTTTCAGGATTTTCATTGTTCAATGGTAGGGTGGGTTACAACAGCCAGGTTTACTGTGGTTGTGTAGCTACAAGACCTCACTTGGCTTCAGAACACTTGGATACACCAAATATAAAATATCTAGTGTCAATAGAATTTAATTTTATGAGTGATAAAAAATTATTGTTCTCACTAAAGCTGGAGCTCAGATTAATTAAAATTATAACCCTGAAATAAATCCAAGCCATAAAAAGACTATTCACTTCAATTAGGCATGCGGAAATTATTACAAGTAATTTACACTTGCTTTTGAAAGTTTGATTCTTAATTACTGTCTACTTTATGGTAATACTTCAGATAAACTGGAAAACGTAACCTTTTAATAGCTTTTAAGCTTATTAGAAATGTGAAATACTTGCCTCTTGCAATTGTGAAGTTATTTATATCATCAAATATAACCACTAGCATGAAATAAAAAAGGAAAAATATAATAAACTACTACTATATCATAGGAACTGTCAGATAGAATCATAGAATCATTGAATTTAAGGTTGGAAAAGACCTTTAAGATCATTAAGTCCAACTATTGACCTAACACTGCCAAGTCTACCAATAAATCACACCCCTAGAGTACCACGTGTGCACATCTTTTAAATACTTCCAAGGATAGTGACTCAACACTTCCCTGGGCAGACTGTTCCACTGCTTTACAGCCCTTTCTGTGAAGAAAGTTTTCCTTATATCCAATGTAATCTCCCCAGGCACACCTTGAGGCCATTTGCTCCTCCTATTGCTTGTTATCTGGGAGAAGAGGCCAACCCCCACCGGGCTACAGCCTTCTTTCAGGCAGCTGTAGAGAGCAATAAGGTCCCCTCTGAGCCTTCTCTTCTCCAGTCTGAACAACCCCAGCTCTCTCAACTGCTGCTCTTAAGACTCGTGCTCCAGATCCTTCACCAGCTGCATTGCCCTTCTTTGGACATGCTCCAGCACCTCAAAGTCCTTCTTGCAGTGAGAGCTTGGAATTTATTATGTGGGTGTGCTGTGGTAATACTACTGATGTCTTCTGGTTTGTTTTCTATTTATTTCCTAATAATTAATTATTTTCTCTCTGAGATTTGAGTGGACATTTTCACAGAATCTCATATAGCACCTCTACTTTTTCTTGAGCAGCAGCAATTACCTTGCAGTCCTTTACTGGGCATGTGAACCTGGGGAGAGGAGGTTCATATTTGAAATGCTTAACATTTATCAAAATTGAGTTCTATTTGCTGTTGTATTGTCTAGTGAGTCAGTACCATGAAGTCCTACATCTTCTCACAACTCGCTTTTTGGTTACCTCAGTAATGTTACACTTTCAGCAAATTTTATATCTGATGTAATATCATCCTTTGAACCCTTCTGTAAATAATTCAGGGTGGTAATGAACAGTCCAGTAACTACTAAACACAGCTACTGTGGTTAACCTCCTTTCAGTGTGTTAACTGATCAGCTGTGCCTGACATTTATTCCTACCTTTCTTTTCCCATGACCTGCTTAACATCTTTAGAAAACATTGTGAGGAATCATGCCAAGACCTCTCTGGGAATCCAAGATAATATGTTAGCCAGATTTTCATAGCCTTATATGTTCACTAATTCCACATAGGAATTCTTATGGAGTTGCGAGACACTGAACCCACCAAAAAAAGTTGTCCTGAGTCTTCCTTTTCTGTTTCATTTGTCTTTATTTGCATTCATTCTACCCTTTATTATAGTTCCTATCACATCATCTGTATGGGTGTCTGTTGCAGTCATATCTCTTTTCCCCAGATTTACCCTGGATGTCTTTCTAAAACCTAAGGACATATTATCCAGCTTTTTCCCTTTAGTACTGAGGGTGATTAAATAATAAATTACACACTGCAACTAACAGTTCAGCAATTTAATATTTAACTTGCCTTAAAACACAGATTGACTATTATGTTGACCCAGCTAGATGCTTTTGTTCATTTTATCAATTTATTTTAAAGCCTTTGATAGTTTTTGCTGCTGCAGTTGTCATCAGTGCTATCTCTTCCTTCTACTTTTAGATTCTGCCACCAGAGAAGAAATAGGTCATTTATTGAGGCCTCTTCTCTTTTTGTAGGAAGAAAAAGGCAGTTATGAAAGGGTTTTCTTTGAGCTATTTTTGCTAGTGTCAGTATTTCTGTATTTTTAATATCAGAGTGTGTCTGGCTGAACTAATAGTTCTCTACAATTATCTGTGTAAATCCCATGCAATGGAGAAAAGTGAGCACTGGGAGAGGGGCTGTGGCAGTAGGAACATGGGATGGCATAAATGGACTTCTGCAACATTGGGAAGTTTACTCTCATACTTCATTTTGATAAGGACAATGAAGTATATTTTCCTTGCCAATCAAAGAAATCAACTATAAATAATGGATTAAGAGAACCCTCTAAAAGTGATCCTGTTTGTAATAACTGCCCTGGGGATTTTTGTGTACATGCATCAAAGATAACTGTATCTGATCACATGGGGAATCACATTCCTATATTATTCTCTGGAAAAACTACCTCCACGCTTTGTTGTTACCTTGCCCGAGCTTTGCTGGTATCTTTCCTTAATGTGTGTCTCAGTGACATCAATTTACTTCTAAAGCTTTTAACTCCTGGTGGACTTTAAAATCACAGCATTCTTTCCATAGGAAAAAGCACATTATTTTCAGCATTTTACGCTCTCAGTTTCCTGGAGGTATGAAAATTGCTATAAAGAGAATTGTGTTCTTTTTTATTGTATCGAGTGCAGTGAAAGAGGCAGTTACTTTTCCAGCTGTGGCTGCTGCATGTTCTTTGTGTTTTCTGAACTGCCTGGTCAGAAGTGGGTGTTCTGTGATTATGATAGCAATGCATCACAATGATACAAAGTTAACAGTTGGTATAGCAGCAATTCATACCAAAAAGAAACTTAAGAGACCAAAAAAGTGTCACAATTCATCTTAACCAGCAATAATCCTTGCAAGAGTTAGTTCTACTTATTGCTTACCCTCATCCAACCTCAGAAACTCCACCCTAGCTGATGTCCCTCTGATTCAATAATATTATCTTCAGTAGCTCCTTTGGGAACAAATATTTTGTGCACTGAAAAATCTTGCCCCTGCTGTTCACAAATCCAAGGGGTTATCAACCACACTAGTTATTCACATGCCCTGGATCTGCCAAGCCTTAAACACCAGTCTCCTCCTCTGAAAGCCTATCCCGGATATGTAACTGGCTGTGGCAGTGCCTACTGGTCATGTGTTTTGAATGTGCTTTTGAAAAAGTTTCTGTGCCTGTGGTGTCCAAACACAGCTGACAGAGAGCTTGCAGGCTGCCAGCTGTGCCTTGCCTTGTCTGTGACGAAGAAAGGAATGCCAGGAAAGCATGCCGTCATACAGGGCACCATGTCTGAGGCAGCCGTGATGTAAAATGCATTTTGTGGCTGATACTGACATGCACAAATTCTTGGGTGTCATGTGGAGAATGAATCACATACTTGCCCCACCGAACATTTGCAGCCAAACAATTTGGTCACACGTCTGCAGACTCAGCCGCTGTAGGTGAAGAAAGTAGGAAGATCTGGTGTGCCAGCACCAACTGGCAAGCAGCATACAAGGAAACCTGAATTAATAGTGTAATAATTATACTACTGAGTAGAATTAGTCTATGCCCAATATTTTGGGTATTTATGGTTGCTTGAAATGGGGGAACAAGATGTCATCTGAGAGAATTTTCAAAAGTAGTGTATTTGCAGTAATTGGATTTTTTGTGATTTTTTTTTTGGTTGTTTTGTCTGTATCAGGTTTGTTCAAAAGGGTGCACATATGACTTTAAATATTAGCACAGAGTTTCATACTGGAGGGAAAAAGGAGTCAAGTGTTCAGAAATATCTTATGACACAGGTTCAGACAGTCATTAGGGAAAACAAGACACACAGGTTTTGATTTTCTCTATTTTGCCTTAAAGAAACATGGGAATCAAGGCTCAAACTAAAAAGTTGCAGTTTCAGAGGAAGAGCCAGTAGGAAAAGCAGGAAACTGATACTTCAAAGGAGTCTGGATTTCACCCTTCTATCAATTCAATTTAAAGAGACAAGAAATATCAGTAATAGAAGAGCAAAAAGCCCACGGTTTCTGCAAGATTGAAATAGAAAAGTTCAAGAGTAGTAATAATGAAATTAGAAGAAAAGTTTTATAAATCCTTACTTCTGTTGGTAGGTACAAAACTAAATTCCACCAGCCTGATTGCTGGTGTGATATTGATAGGTACTTTGAAAAATTGAGTAGAGAGATGACAGGAAACCTATAAAGACAATTTTAAACACATTCAGGCCACTTTTCATGACTGCATGCTGAGTGAACTGTGTCCTGTTCTGTTTTGCCTGGTAGTTAAGTCTGTCTGTTGGTTACAGCTTGGGTGGATTTCTTCCATTCTCTCCAGCTGCACATTTCCAGTTTGCCAAACACACACTCCAAACAAATATTTCAGAGGTGATGTTATAGCACTGCTCAATGCCAGCACCTCGCTCTTCATTTGTCTGCTTCAAGAGACCTCAGGTTACAGCTCCATATCTTTTTTTTTTTTCAGCTTTTGGTCAACATGAAAGCTATGGTGCATACCTCAAGTCATTACATTTTGAGGTCCCAGGGGTCTGCCTTTCAAGATATAATTTTATTAAGAGAACAAAAGCAAAGTTTATAGGAGGTAGCAACAGTTAGCATGTAGTCAGCTGAAATCCAGTAGAAAACAATCAAATAAAAAAATTAACAGGCAATACTTACAAAGTTTTCCAGAGGAGGGCTTATGTATTGCTAGCAGTTGGAGGTAACTTCTTTTTCAAGGACTAACTTTTTTTTTTTTTTTTGGTCCAATTTGACAATTGTTTTCTTTCTTTTTTGTTTTTTTTTTTCCTTTTTTCCTCTCCCATGAGTGAAGAAAGGTATTTCACTCTGCTTTTTGGTTGGTTGGTTGGTTGGTTGGTTGGTTGGTTTTTTTGGGGAACATGTTCTTGGGGTTTTTATTGTTTCTTTCCAGAAACTGTAGGTCAGCTTCCTCTTTCCTTCAGTCTTTCACGGTGACATGACTTCTGTTGATCATGTCTAGACAGAAGTTTTTCAGGGTTATATCAGACATTTAGGTGAGTCCCAATTCACCCACATCCTGTGAGCACATAAGGCAAGACCAGTAGTGTGATTCTGTAGCAGACTAATTGAGAGAAGGCTCTTGGTCAGGCATGACAAGTAGGACATGGTGATTATGTCAATGATTATGATTAGATTTATTGCTAATACAGTATCTAAATGTTGCCAATGCAGTATCTAAATAGCAACTGTATCATCTAGAACAATGGATTATAGCATAATTAGGTTGTGGTACCTCCTGTTGTGTAATGAGCCTCAGTAAGGCCCCCCTGATTTCTAAACTTCCCGGGGAAGTCTAGGTGTGGCTGAGTCCAGTTAATCTCAGATTTGGTCAACAGTCTATGTTCAAAGGGTTATAATATAAGCAGGTTCAGCTAGAAATGTACAGGTTTGCAGTCTTTGGCCTTACAGAATTCACAATTACCAAACAACAAATCATCTGTGTAGCTACTCTAGAATTTTATGTATATATTTGACTGGATCTTAGTGCATTTTACTCACCTGTCCAAAAGTGTTCCCCAGCTTCTGACTGGATGTACTCTGCAGGTGTCCCTGCTGGGAATGGGAGTGGGTTGGGGGAGGATTTGGGGAAGGTGGTTTTCCACCCAGAAACTGTCTGCAACCTTGGAAGACCAGTTTGCCCAGTTGGACCAGACTTCAGAAGCATTTTATACCCTTTTGCAGGCTGATGTGGATGAAAGTCACAAAAATCTCATCTCTCCATCTCTGGATTGCATTAATTATGTTAGCATCCAAAAGTTCCTTCTGAAATACCCACCTGGTGTTCTTATCTTGGGACATTGCCCATCAGAGACAGTGGCAGAAAGGGGTGTGGTGAGGCGGAGGATGCACGAAGACACTACTATCTTTCATCACTGTCAAAGTCCCTGTTTTGCTGGATGTTTTTGTGATGAAGATAATCAATGCTTCAGGTGTCCATCATTGTTTCTAGACATGTTAGAGATCAGCTCAGACTGTAAGGTGGACATGACCATGCCTTGGGCAGATGACTCATGGCCCGTCTTTGATAGGTTTTCCTCCTTACCCTGCGGAGTGAGATCCCACAAATGCCTCTGCCCTGCTGATGGCATCAGCAGCCACTGCCTAGCACAGGCAAAATCCTACCTATTTAGGTAAGCTGCTGTTTTTGGTTTTGGTTTATGATGGTGTATCTTGAAATCAAGTATGAATCTCATTTTATCTGTGCTTGGGTGAATAGTGCCTCTTTCTTCAACAACCATTTTGTCCTGGCTGAAATGACTTTCACTGAATGCTGCTCCCCTTAGTGTTCCTTCAGGTGGGACTAAGAGAAGGGTTTATAATGTTGTGAGTGTTCATGAACTTTTCTAGCTGTTTTATCTCCTCTTTAAACACCACAGTCAGGTCCAGAGAGCAAGTCTCTCCTATGCTTTATGTCAGTGTGAGAAGCAGGTTGCATTTTATTACTCCAACTTCAAGTTAATCCTTTGCAGCTTGTGTTCGCACTGGCAATGAAATGACAGCAGGAGTGAGGTGAGAGTAAGTGATAAAGTGTTGACATTTGATGCTTACAATGAATGTGTGCTTGTGAAGTTCTGAGTCATTAATTCTTTTTCCAGGCTGCTGCGTGGCTTAGCAATCCACTTCAGTTACAGTTATGGATTTTAGATTTGACAAATAACCCAGGATAACAAACACTTTTGATGCAAAGGGAAGGTTTTATTTGTTTGAAATTTTTTTATCAAAAATATATGAGAAACTGCCAAATTTATGTTTTTCACTGTTTCTTACATCACGTAACAATCTTAAGCACACAAAATTCCCCAAGTCATGTTCCTTGTAGGAAATTTTTCTCCAGGATTGAGCTGCATGAGAGAACATAAAATAGATTAGGAAAAATGATGTTTGAAAATGAAGCACAATTGGAAAATACCCTAATTTTCTTTTCTCAGTCCCTCAAAGCAAGGCATTTCAAATGTTGCAAGACTGTAACAAGAATGATATGATACCATAAAGTGTTTTATGGATTTCAGAGTAAACATAGAGACCACATCACCTGTAGACCTGAGTTGCAAAAGGAAAAGTGCAATCCACACTAATCACTGAAAACATGTTCTTTAGGCAGGACAGAAATATGTTGATTCCAAAGAAAAACAAAAAATATTTATCCTTTTTAATCCCCTCCTGTGGACCTTATCATAAGAAACAACTTGTTCCACTAATACTACTATACCCTGCAATTTAAGATGAACAAACTGTCATCAATCCATGCAATAGTTATTACAGGAAGGAGAAAACTACACTATGTTTAAAAAGAAAATAAAATCAAAGTTCAAGTGTTAGAGTATGTTTTTCATTCTTTTGACTTCATCATGCTTGCTTTGTCCCAAAGCATTGAAAATATCTGACTCTCTTGTATAAAAAAGTATATTAAAAGTGACTGGCATTTAATCTGTCAAGATCGCTGTCTTGTAATGGCACAGCAGATGGCTGGGCAATATTACTTCTCACAAAAATGATTGCTAATCAATCTGTGTACATGTGTTGTTCACTTCAGCCACTCAGCTAAATAAAGTTCAACAGCAGAATAAACCATGGAATTTTTAGCTTTTTCTGAGCTTTTAGCCAAGCAATAGCATACACATTAAGAATCAAACCTACATCCACAGCAGTATTTTGATTTTATTTAAAATACCTTGTATCCTGTTGAAATGCAACATGTTCATAAAGACCCTTTTGTCTTTCACATGAGGCATTTATTTCCATTAGCTATCATAACTTACAACACTTTCCTTTTTTAGCTATAAAAATTAAAACAGTGGTGTGAGTAATTTTTTTTTGAATATGCCGTTCCACTTTTTCACAATACAGCTACTGGGAAGTATATCTGGAACCTTGAATCAGATACTTGATATCTTCAAAACAAAGTGTCAAGGGCAGAGGAAACTGAAGTCTACTCTGTTCTACAAGTTACACCTCCGTGAGCTTTGTCTCCCTCAGATTTTTTAAGTGATGTCTCTGGCTGCAGTTTTTATTCGTTGTACAGCAGTTGACTACAATTTGAATTATGCCTTCTCAGTAAGGCTGTCTGGGTGTGACTGAGAATGTAGTTTACATTGCTTATTCTTATACACAGTGACTGAAGATTGAGAAATAATAGTTGTGTAGATACCACATTTCTTCATGTGTCTGTATACACTTACCATCTAAAAAAGCAGGGGGTTTTTGCTTTTAGTCTGTTCCTCCAATTTTTTAAAACGTTTTTATTCAAAATATATATAAGCATCAGTCTTTTCACTTGGCAAGCTTTATGTCTAAACACATTTCTTTCAGACTTTTTTTTTTTCTTTTTAACTAATCCACTTCATAGAAGTTTTTGATGTTCCTAATCTACATTTGCCATTTTTCCAAATGAAATGTGCTTCTTAAGTGAAAATCCTCTAACTTCACATGTAGGAATAGCTGGGGGATACAGAAGCTGTCTGAATTTAAATTGCAGGAATTTAGGCATGTAGAATTTGTCTGCTGCTGGTTCCATTTTCCTTTTCAAGCTCACAGTTTTGTTTTGTAAATCCTACTGTTCTACTTTGTTGGCTTCATACAGTAATTTTTCAGTCTTATTTTAGCAAATTGAGATGTATATCCAAGTGTTGCCTTTGTTGTATATGTAATACACTGGAAAACCTCTTGCTTGGAGATTAGAAACCTCATGAGATCTGAGTTTTCTTTTTGTGTTGTATTTCTGCTGCGGCTGCACAGACAGCAGCAGCATTAGTCCTCTAGCAGCCTAGTGTGAGGCAGGCATACAGTCCTGTGGACATTACTCACTGGGTATGATTTTATAACACTCAAAGTGTGAACTACAGTAGATCTTAGGTTCATATTAAAAGGGTATATTTGTGCATTTTTATTTATGTAATGCTGGAATAAGTTGATGGATTCATAGCCATAAAAATGAAAACTAATTGTCTATTAATTAAAGAAAGAGAGAAGGGGCAAGTTTACATCTCCATATTTATGCTTAGTACCTAAAGAGACAGAGATGCACCTTAACATTGATTTAATGTGGGTTTACTCAAGCTGAATGAGATTGCCTGAGGTGAAAGTATAACCACCATACCCTCCATACATAACTTGAGAAGAGATACTCAGTGGTCAGTGAGAGAAATACAAAATGTTACTTCTACTGTAACCAACCTTGCATGGAGCATAGGCTGTTCTGGAAGAACCTTTCAAATAATTTCTTTTCCAATTTTCTTCATTCCTTTCTTAAGCTCTATGTTCCACTTCTGCTTGACCATTTAGAGTCACAGAGTTGTAACGTAATTCAGGTTGAGAGGGACCTCAGGAGGACTCTAATTCAACCACTTCCTCGAATCAGTGTCAAGTGTAACCTCAAACACGTAAGCTCAAACATGTTCAGGTCTTAAAATCCTCCAGGGATGCAGATTGCAAAGCGTCTCTTGGCAGCCCTTATCTATCTATCTACCTGTCTATCTATCTATCTATCTATCTATCTATCTATCTATCTATCTATCTATCTAATTCATATTGCTGTGTAACTCCATAAAGTGCTTGGCTCCCTTATTTTGCAAACTCCTTCTAGGCATTGGAAAGGTACCTCTAGATACCTCCAAAACATTCTTTTTTTTCAGCTCCTCCAGCCTCTCCTTAAAGGGTGCATTCTCCATTCCCAGCAATGCCAGTGAACTTCCATTGGACCCTCTCCAAGTTTGTTGATGTCTTTCTTGTACTAGAATGGACATGTTATTCATAACGACACATAGTAGTCCAGATGTGGTCTAAAAATTGCTGGCTAAAGGGAAATAATGTGAGCTCCTTGTGATCTTGAAAAATATTGCAGTTCAGAATTCAGGAGGAACATGAAACAAACCCAGATCCAATTTAGTTTCTGCTAAATCTAAAGAGAATGCACTCTCATATGCATCAGAGCTCCCTGGCAAGCCCTGTCACTCTTGTCTAAGAAATCCTTTCTCTAAAAAATGTCATCACATTTCTTCCTTTTGTTTTTCTCTCATTCCATGATGCATTGGGCATGGCTGAGATGGAGCTAATTTTCTGCTACCAGCCCTCACAGTGCTGTGCTTTGGATTGGTAGCTGGTAATGTGCTGATAACACACCGGTGTTTTGGTTACTGCTGAGCACGCTGGTGCAGAATCCTCCCACCCCTACTCGAGGGCAAGATCCTGGGAGGGGACACAACCAGGCTAGCTGACCCAAACTAACCAAAGGAATATTCCATACCATATGATGTCAGCTCAGACAGAAAAGCTAAGGAAAGGAGGAAGGGGAGGTTTTTCATATTTACAATGGTTGCCTGCTGAAAACTGCTACACATGCTGAAAGCCCTGCTTCCTAGGAAGTAGCTGAACACTGCTTGTTAATGGGAAGTAGAGAATAAACCTCGTTATTTTCCTCTTCACTTGTGCTCATGAAAAATTTCACTTTTGATTTAGTAAACTGCCTTATCTGAACCTGAGAGTCATTTTTCTTCTTATTCTCTCTCACCTGTCCAGCTGGGACAGGGTAATAGAGCAATTTGGTGGGTGCCTGGCATCCAGACAAGGTTAACCAGGTTAACCTACCACACATGAAGATACATTATATCTGCAAAAATAAAGTTTTTGGAATTGTCAATAACTTGCAGTGTGTGAAGAGCAAAGGAAACTATAAAACTATAAGGCACATGACGTGAACCAAAGTAAAAAGAATCTCAGCAACTGACTCACTAGAGAAAGCACTGACTCAAAATTTCTCATCCGTGGGATAATAGAATTTAGCAGCTTGAAATGAATGAATAACAACAATATATAAACTTACCATAATTAGGACAAAGTTCACAAGGGTATTTACAGATATCACAAGCACAAGGAGTGAAGCAACTACTTTTCTTCTGTTAGAGAGATTATTTTTTGCCTTGCAGCTGGGAAATGGCTTGTTAACAGCATTGTGGCATTTTACAGCAGACCAGAGCACTCACTGCCAGAGAAAGTGTGTTGTATTGTCTTAGATAATGGCTCTGCTGGAGGGACAGGAACCAGTTTGCTAAACATAGAGATGGCAATAATTATTTGGTGTCAAATAAATCCTGGTAGGGTTACGTGATGTCAGCTAAGTACTGTCCAGATGCCCTTTCTTGCTCCTTTCATATGCTTGTAGGCTTTGGGTTAGTTTAAAGATGTCCCACTGCTTCTCCTGTACTTCCTGTGCCAGTGAATGTCTGCAGGTGAGCACAGGGTGAAGGAGGGAATTTTTTGGGATGCTGATAATTATGGGTAAGTAAACAGCCTGTGTCTATTTCTCATATTCAAAATAATAATGAGCAAAATGTAAGTGAAACTCTGTTTGTTAGCAAGAACACAGATATCAGGATTCACATTTCTTTCTGCCTGGTGATGCTGTGACTGCTGGTCAGATGCTGCAGTGCTGTTTTTAAGAGGCAGCGCAAGACAAATCTTTGCTGCAACATTTATGCTTGCTGAAAGCCAAATTATAGGCAATAGGAACAAATGAGCACTTTTTAGAGGATGAATATAAATCTGTGTAACTTGTGGTGGTGTAAGATATTTTCCTTAGTGCAAATATTCATCCTTACTGATTCTACATACTTTATGGATTCATGCTGATTTCATATTTTAATCAAACATCCCTCATTTTCTTAAGCAGATCTTGCTGGTTTTGTTTTTCTTCTTTTTGCCTTTTCCTTCCTCCCCTTTCCCACCTTTCCACCTTAGGTGTTTATTATAGCTTTTTTACTGGTCGTTTTCATTTTCTTATTGCTCATGCTGTTCAGCAGCAGCGTTGTCATCTCTATCATCAGCTCCTGTAACTGATGGCTTTGTCATACAGCTTCGAAACCCTCGTGCTTCTTTCCAGGGCTCATCTTCTAAAGTTAGAATGCTTTGGTGATTGTGGACTGATAATAGCAGACTTTGCCAGGAAATTTTTAATGTTAGAGCAGAAATTGCTGTGCAGCTATTTTCGAGCTATGTACTGGAGTTGTTACAAGGTTGGTAAAGAAATATGGTAAAAAGATAGAAGGACTTAAATACTGCAGCAAGATCATGACTCCAACTAATGCAGTTCTCTTCTTCCAATATTGTGTTCTTGTCAGCCAAATAATGCAATACTGAGATAAAGATTTCAGAGTCTGGTACTGCACAGTGATTCACTGAAAATACAAGAGCACATATAAACCTTACTGTTGCATATTAGGATTTTGTTCATTAAAGTGAATTGAATTCATCCTCTGTGTGTCCAGTTCTGGACTTGTCACTAGAAGACAGGCATTCACACACTGGAGAGAGTCCACGAGAGGGCTGCGAAGATGCTTAAGTGCCTGGAGCATCTCCCCTGTGAGAAAATATGCTCTTCATTCTGGAGAAGAGAAGGCTCAGCTGGAAGCTGATCTATGTGTATAAATACCTGGTGAGAACATGTAGAGAAGCTGGAGCCATACTCTATTCAGTGGTGCCCAGTGACAGGACCAGAGTCAATGGGCACAACCTGAAAAACAGAAGGTTCCCACTGAGCCTCAGGAAACACTTTGTGAGGGTGACTGAGCACTAGCACAGGTTGCCCAGAGAGGTTATGGAGTCTCACTCCTTTGGGTTATTCAAAAAATAAACCTGGACATGGCCCCTGGCAAGATGTCTCTGCTTGAGCAAGGGTGAGACAACCTCCAGAGGTCCCTTCCAACCTCAACTGTTCCGGTATTCTGTGATTCTTTGTTATTTTCCCAGTAATGAGAAACTCTCAAGGAAATCTCTACCATTTACAGCAGCTCTGATAAAGCTAGTGAGGAAGATATCATGTAATTGAAATCAACTATTTTAACATGTGATCAGAAACTGTTCTGAAGAAGAAAAGCAGGCTGCACTATCAGAGTGAAAATGAAAGCTGTTTTCAGCTTCAGAAGGTGAGTGACCATTAAGGCAGGTACCTGCTAATGCTGATATAAGTAGTGGAACTGAAGCTACAAATGGGACATCTAATAGCTATGTGCGAAGGCAAGTACAGGGTTTTTTTGGTTGTGTCATTATACTACATAGAGAAACACAGGTCCTTCACGATGGAAAGACTTTGACAGAGAACCAAGTGGTTATCTCCAGGAGATCAGGTGAATCTTAACAACAAAACTAAACTGCTGAAAAGAAGTTATTTAACTTTTGAAGTTTATCTTTCTTTTTTTTTTTTTCTTCAAACAGTGGAAGCTCTACACTTGGGAACACTGATGGCAGCACATGGTTATTTCTTTCCAATCTCAGACCATGTTCTAACACTGAAGGATGATGGGACCTTTTATCGATTCCAGGTAAGTATTTTCAATATGTTCATGACTTGCAGAAATGGAGGCTAATATTAAAGGCCTTACACAAAGGTTCATAGCAAATTTTAACCATACTTTGTCTCTAACATAACCTGGTAACTCATGGAAATTCCCCTAAATGTGAAAAATGGTAGAAGGATTTTATTTGTAAATTGTGAGCAAAGTGTTAAGATGATAAAGATCATTCTGATATCTGAAAAAAAGTGTGGAAGTATCTCTCATTCCTGGTATAGTCTTAATTTGGAAAGAGGGAGATATTTTAATTATTAGGCCTATAGCAGAAATCTGATAAATAATGGAGGGTAATATTTATTTTCCTTCTTATGTGAGAATTTCCTTATTGGTAACTGAAAAGTATTGGAGTGGTGTGTATTCTTCTAACAAGTGTAGACATATTTTTAAATTGATCTGTCAGTCCCATTGTATAAAACAAACATGCAGATGCTTCAGAATGATCTGGAAGGATTTATATGTTGGTATGTATATACTTATATTTACACATATATTATGCAGATACCTACATTGTTGTGTCTTATATTAAATTTCATCCTAAGTGCCTGAGAATAGGAGTGTTCTTTTCCTAATAATAAATAGCAGGCTAGAATTTTGCAGAACAATACTGACAATGACTTGAAACAAGTATGACTGCAAAGTACCAGATTATGTGTTCTTGAGAAGGAATTAACTTTCTTTGGCATGTGCTACCTTTGACAATGGTGGTTGTTTCTGTATTGCTCTTCCTATTAGGTGGTCTTGCTGGTAAATATCACTAACAGCTGCTCCAAGACCTTACCTAGATATTTATTACTTTGAAATGGTATGATTATTGTCACTATGAAATTGATAATTCTGCTCTGTTTCTTCTGCCTGTGTTAAATACTTACCGAAAAATATTACCTAGTAAATCAAAAGCTATTGTCTTCAAAACAATAAACTTTGTCTTAAAGATTTTTTAAATAAGAAACTGTCAAGAATAAAATAAAAATGAGACTGTGGTCTTTAAAAATGCAGAAGAAAACTGTGGTACATTGGAGGTCAATCATTGTATCAAACATTGTATTATATTAATCTCTGTACAATACTTTCATCAATATTTGGGCTTAATATTCACATAAGGGAAGAAAATGACTCATAATATTGGTTTAAACCAAAATATTTGTGTGAATTTAATTAAATATTCATAGGACAGTCTGGCAAGGAAGAGAATTATTATTGCATACATGCAAACAATATTATCATATTTTAATATATAGGTCCTGTGAGTCATACAGTGCAAAAGGCTTGACCTTCAGCAGAATAGAAAGTTAGATGTATATATGGGTAATATAAAGAGCAGTCATTCCAAGCCTTCTCACGTACATCTACAGTTACGTTTGATGAGAAAGTGGTGGTGAGAGTATTTGAAGAAAAAGGTTTATTTTAAGCCCATGGGGCTTCATTCTCCTCAGTGTTCAGTATAAGAAGAGAGATGGCACGTGGTTTAAGGGGCTTACTGATGAGGTAAATGGAAAGGAATCACAGAGTGATTGAGGCTCCAGTTAGTGGCTTGTCTCTGCATAAGCAGCAGTCAGAAGGATTAAATATCTGAGGACTTCATTTTGCAGAGAATAGTACTCATAAGAGTGCTAGTCATTGAATTGTGCACAGCTGCTGGCCTGCTTCTGTCTCAAGCATGGGAAATAAACACCTCTGCTAGCGTAATGGTTCAACTGAAGGAAAATACAGACTAGAATTAGCTGCACTGTGGATCACTGAGAGTACTGCAGCTACATTGCTGTGAGGTTTCCTTGAAGAGCTCTGCAGCCTACTTGTTTGGACTTGAAGCTTCAGTGAGGCCTAGATTGTAAAATTTTATCAGTTTATTTACATAAGTTAAGAATTCTGCACCTATTTGACACACACATATGAAATAACCCGCTTTCCTCAAGTGTTGCTCAGTCTGTCTCTGCAGAGCTTGGGTTGTTTGCTGTGGTACATTTTGCATTGCTATTCCTGTGCTAACAATGATAAAACAAGGAAACTTTAGCTGTTAATGTATAGCATGAGAAAAAAATCCATAGCAGTGTGATCCTGTTAACTGGAGTTATAACAGCAAAATTCATGTGATTACAACTCCATGTTCCCCACCAAAATAAGGCTAGTATAAAACCTGTTACTGAAGCTGTTAACTTGGAAGATGAAGACAGCATGCTCAATGGGGAGGAAGGTTTGACTGCATAAGTGTGAATTTTGCACTAGAACAGATGTTCAGGGGCTTTGGAAACAGTACCCTTTGAGTATTGGACAGGATTCACAAATTTCTGGATATTTTAATAGAAAGACAAAAACATGCACCTGCCAGCACTGAAAAGTTCAGAAGCCATCCCTGCAGAGAAATCACTGCAATACAAAGAACTGACCTACAAAGAACAGGCTAGCTATAATAATGTTCTCCATGCAGTCCATGGACCTTGGCAGGATGAAGGTATGGACTGTGATGTCTTCTGTTCTACCTTTGGGAACACTTTCTTGACAAATGCTTTTAACCTCTCTGGCTTTGTTTTCCCATACCTAAATTGGGGATAAAATTATATAGCAAGCACTGTAAGGATCTTGAAATATCTTTGCTGCAAAATAGCTTAGAGTGTGAAGTGTTGTGGATCTTCATGTCTTAGGTGGAATTACATTGCTTTATGCATCTCTTTGAGTCAGCCTTACCTGCGTAGCTACCTCTTGGCTCAATCCTGGCCTCTGGCCATTCTGAATACTGAGTCTGAACTGAACATCACAGTTCTTCAGCCACTCTCCAGAGCCTTGCTGGATTGTCTACTGTGCCTTTAGGGAATGATTTTATTGGAAGCCAGATTTTAGAAATAGAAAAGAAACAGGTTATCTTGTTCAGCATTTGGCAGATTTTCTTTGGCGATTGTGGGTGCAATGACTAATTCATTGTCTCTTCAGCTCAGGCTCAGCATATGCAGGCTCTGTTTAGGTTTCAGAGGGAAAAAGATTTCCAATCCATGTGTCTTTCTGACTGTCTCATCAGTGCCCTTTTTTTCTTTTTTAACTCCTTACTCAGACACACTTTGCCTCACACTGCTTTCCATGCTTTTCAGGTTAGAAAAGAGGAGTCACAAAGCCAAAATACTGTTTCCAAATTCCTAACTCTTTTTTAATGATTTTCAGCTAACCATGGAGCACTTCTTGCTGGTGTCCTTCCTCTATGGGCTTGACAGTGCTGGACTAGCAATCTTCCCCCCTTCCTTTAGCAGGAGATCATTTGTGTCAACTGCAATGAATGTAAAACAGAATGCCCATTAATTTTGCCAACCATCATGCAAAGCATTTGAGATCGTGCGTAACTACTTTTCAGCAAAGACTTGATTTCTGCTGTTTATAAAGGCTCCCTGGTGCCTGTGAGAAGAATAGCAGTAATATGCAAGGCTTTATAAGTGATTTGAATATTCCTTCCCCATCCAAGTAATTGAATTAAAAAAATTTCCATGGAGTAGAGCAGATTCAGAGACAACAACTCTTTCCTAAAACTATCAACAAGGGGTAGCTGAAAGATGCTAATGATTTTGCTCCTCGGTAATATAGTTTAATGCATAGAAATTAATCATGTTTCATAAAAGCTGATGGGCAACACTGATTTTTACAAGTGGCTGTTTCATTAGCTCAGATATTATTATTGATTAATTTTGTGGTAGAGCCAAGGCAGATCTATTTGTTTTATCACAGGATTGCTTACGATGCATAGCAGCAACTGCTGCCAATTTGTTTACTGCAGAATGTGTGCTATATTACAGGATTTTGTTTCATATGACTTTATTAACAGGAGGATTATGGATTTGTATGGTTAGGTTTCCTTAATGTTATTAATATATAATGCAAGAGAACCGGTATGCATTTGTGTTTACAAAACCAGTTTTCTGTAAATGGCATAACGATCCTTGTAACAGCCGGTTTTGTTCTGAAGGCCTAAATGTTTCCACAATCATATCTGCAGTGCTAAGTAAGCCTTATTTCTCTAGCTCCTGACTTGTCCTGGCTGCTGATTCAAATTACATCTACAATTAGACAAAGTGCTTCAAATGTGTACTGATAGAGATTGGCAGCCTTATTTCTGCCCGAGCTGATAAAGAGTACTTGACTTTCCCCAAACCGTTCTACCACCCACCTTCCTTCAGCTGTAAGTGGGATGTCATGGCAAAATGACAAATGTTCCCTGTTTAATACCCCTTCATGATGAACTGCTTCGTATTTCCTTCTGAGGAAAAGTAAAATTCTTTAGTATGATGATTCCTTGAGGTTTTCTATATTTCACAAAAAACCCCAACAACTCTTGGTATTTCATAATCTTTTCTTTGAAAATGGTGGTGTTGTGGTAGCACATTACACCAAATCCATAGCTCTCCTGGGTAAAGTCTTCACTTACGGGCTTCTAGATCATGAAACAAGGTCCACAGATTGTGTAATATTTGTGCTACAGGAATATATGATATTGCAGTAGGTGTTATAATTCTTCTACAGTGTAATTGACATATGTGATTTGTAACAGATAGTTGAACCAAGCTTTTTTTTTTTTTTTTTTTTTTTGCACAGTCCAGCTATAGAGAAGGTAATTTATATGAGCAGTCTCCCTGCATTGCTGTGGGATTTTTTTAATGGATCAGATGAGATGCACATGCCTCCTCATTTCTGACCTCATTGTATGAGACCAGGGATCTTCTCATCAGACTGTTCTTCTGAATTTTTCTGTGTTGAACGAGGCAAATAATTCTCCACAGCTTTTCATGGATAACCTCTCTAGCAAATTCTTCTAAGGCATTGTTAAATATCTGGGGTGTGAAATTGTGTGGAGACTTTTGAAACAGAAGTGAAAACAGCACATACATTATGATCACAGGTTATGTGATTAAACTGTTTGAGGTCTGTAACATGGGAGAAAGTAGATTTCAGATTAAGACCAGAAATTTATGACTGTGGATACCAAACAATTAGGCAAGAAAATGAGAAATAAATATTTGGAAAAACATCAGTCATGTTAACTACGTGGAAGTTTTTTGCTGGTGCTTTTTTTCTATACAATCACAGCACTGAAAAAAATCCTTTAATCAGAAACTGATTTTTATAGCAAGGTTTTGGGGTTTTTTTAAAAGAATTTTTTCTTGATGTGTTGGACTTCCTTTCTGTTTAAGTCCTGTCCTTATCCTTATGTTTTGTGCCTGGTTTTAGGAGAGTTTTCCTTGTCTCTGCAGACATCAGTGCCATTTCCTGCTTGGAAAGTGAATAATAGATATCTACTCTTTGAGTGCAACTTTATCAGCAGCTGTAGCTGCTTTTGAGCATGTATCTTAGGTTGATACCATGAATCTTTACTTTCAGGTAAGAAAATAATGTACAACTTTGCCTTCAAAGTACATAGGCATCTACTGTTTATTTGTCATCTAGTAGGGGTTTTACATTGTTTTTAAAAAATCCAAATATTAGTAACCTTTGGCTTTTAAAAATTAGAAAGAGATAGTGAATTACAATTGTTCAATCATGACAGTAGATCTAAAAAGACTATAGAACAGAAAATTTTAGCTTTTCCCCATTTCTGGAAAAGGTAGTTCTTCACCTTGCTGTAGTCTTCTGAAACTCCTCTGCCTTATGTGAGCAAGAATTTCATCATAATATTTACAAATGCATATAAATCACAGTGCTGAGGAACCAGGAGTCATTCTTTAGTTTGGTGAAGCTTTTTTTTTTTTTTTTTTTTGCCTTTTCATGAATAAACACAGTTTACCCACATGAAAACACAATAAATCTTTAAGTATTCTATGCTGAATCTCATCAGCCTTCTAACCTGAACTGTCTGACTTCCTAAAAATTTTTCTCTTCCTGTTTTTTTGGGGGGGTTTTTTGTTTGTTTTGGTTTTGCCCTGTGCTTTATCCTGTAGTCTTATCTTCATGTCCAAATTAATTTTGGGCATGTTCGCAGAGCTGATTGCAGGCAGACTTGAATTTTGTTCCCTCTGGGAACCCGCTGGCTGGAGGCCAACCCTGGCCAGGTTGCAGTGCCTGAGCTGATGAGCTGTTCTTCCCAAGTCCCATTAAATGCGCCTGAGTATCGGGCAGGCAGGGTCAGGCCTGCAGTTCAGAGCCAGCAAGTGCATGCCCAGTTCAAAGCATCGGCGAGGAGAGCTTACGTCTGCATGTCATTCCCTGTGCAGAAAGACCTTTATCTGAGTGCAGTCTCTCTCTTCTTCTGGAGGCTCAAACAAGGAAGACATTTAATAATCTTCTGAACTTATCTGTAGAAGCTGTTATTTGAACTCCTTTTTCGTATTGTAATGTTTGCCTTTTACTGGGGTTTCTTTCTGGCTTACCTTATCATACATTATTGAAACCTTTTAATATGGCTTATCATGTGCTTTGCTAATTAAAACTCATGTTCTGTTTTAACTTTTCTGTCTTTATCTCCGTGGAACAGGAAGGCTTAGACTCATCCTTAGTAGCATTATTTTGTCCTTTTTCCATGATCTCCTCTCCACATCTAGTTCATTGGCAATTGCCAGTGTCGTTACACTGGCCTGTCACTGCACTTTCTCTCAAGAGGTACTCAGACATTTCATAGTCTCTTTCAAAAACTGCCATCTCCCATCCATCTCTTTATTCCTCGGTTACTTTCCCAAGAGACCTCCTCTGCCTGTTCTCTAATCCTGCTGGCCCTCATGCTGCACTGGTTGTCTTTGCAGAATACTAGTCTCATCTTGCAGTCACCTTCACTCCAAGTACTACACACCTGCAAAGTCTTGGCCAGGTATTCTCTACTGGAAAAAAATCTATTTTGTCTGTTCACTCATACGTTTTGTTCTGCTTCAGAAAGGAAAGTGTCCTTGATGCATTTTTACATTTCTCAGCATTGGTCTGAACTGAGTCTTTTTGTTTACAAGTAGGTCCTGACTTTAGGATGCCCAATTTTATCCCTCAGAAAAGCCTTGGCCACCTCTGCCTCCTAGCGAGCTGAAGTGGCAACTTTTCACAACATTGAGGATCATATTCCTTTTCCATATTCTGTTTAGTGCCCACACTGCCTTCACCACTGAAGTACAAGTTTCAATAAAAGTTAAATATGTTATTTCAACTAAATACTGAAAACAGTAAGCTGGCTGGGTATAGCTTTCCATTTACGTATGAAACAACAGAGTCCTCTTCTTATATCATTAACATGTAGTCACAAATATATAGTGTTTCCTCATAGCCTGATGTGACATGAATGGTGAAAGCAATTTTGTGATTTTCTCTAAATCAGAAGATGAATTTATTTGTTAATCTCCGCTGCGATTGGAGTATATGTAATTTGTCAAGAGAAATCTGAAGTATTTATGAGGAGCTTTAACATGGATTTTGCAGCAATTATACCCACAAATGGAAGAGTTTCAGCTGAGGTGCTGCCTGAGCAGATATGGTTTCTATGTATTTAGTAACCCTCACTTCATACTTCAGGAGCTCAGCTTTAACAGAGGTTAGCAGAAAAATGATGTAGCCATGCTTTTCTTCCTGGGCCTCTCCTAAGATACCTTCATGCCTCTAAGGCAGGACTGTTCCACCTTCCTGAGTTTTCAAACTGTGTATTTCAATGATGGTGTCTTTTTACTTTATATGACTCACACCATTAAATTAATTTTATAGTTCCCTGCTTCAGAATTCGCTGAGTACTGCAATTCATTCTTTTGGGGTTACTCCTCTTCTTCCATTTGTGCTTATAGGTGCTTTTACTGGCCGTTTGATTTTTGTGGCACTGTGAAGCAATGGTTTTTCAGAGAATTACTTATTGTTGCTCCTTTACAAAGTATGAAACCATTTGCAAGAAACACATCTCAGCCTTTGAAGTTAGCTCGAGACAGTTCCTTTTTCACCCTTCAGCTCATTGCCATTGCTTGCTAAATAGCAAGTTCTGAATTGCTTTTATTAAAGTTGATGGGTCAGTGTTACAATAGCGAGAGATTTTTCACAATATATATTTAATTTGACAGTTGGTGTGAAGGTGTCAACCCTCAGCTCCGTTGGTTTCCAGATTAACATTAAAACAATTTTCAGGAAAGTGTGCGGCAGGGAGGTTTCCATTTTTGCAGCTGGGAGATCTTTGAGAAAAAACAATGAGAAAAAGAGAGTAAAGCAGGTTTTCCTAAAGAAGTACCTGTGTTTTTAAATACCACTCAAACCAGTCCACACATTTAATGAGTTTAATTGAACAGTTCAAATATTATGTAATTCTTTGTATCTGTATGTATGTGTATACACATAGCTCAATCAATCACAGGTCAATCAATTCAGAGTTTGAAGGGATCCACAAGGATCATTGAGTCCAGCTCTTAAGTGAATGGCCCACAAAGGGATTATGTGCTATGTAAAAAAGGCTATAATTTATTACATTGTAACAAAAACTTGCTATTTTAAAAATGAAGTTACTTGTATGAAAAATGCCTGTATGGTCTTATATTCTTCATTTGTTAGAAGTGAATTATTTTAACCATGCATTTATAAGTTTTTATAAGCACAGTGTTGAAGTTGGTACTTTCATTTTCTTTCCCTTGGAAAAGGTCACCTTTTAAATCACAATTGGTAAACAATTAGAAAAAAGTAGACTTTGGTAACTTTGTGAAAATTGGAGGTTTTAAGTGGCATTTTTAAACAAATGACTCTTAGGAAAGAGTATTGAATATTAATCTGTGCTAATGAAAACTCCAAAGTCAAGAAGTGAATAAACCTCTAAGGATCTTCTGTCTTTACACCTTCTAAAACTGGTCCTTCAGGACATGTGAGAGGAGTGTTTCTTGAGAAGATGTAAAAGACAACCTCGCTACCTAACCTTGTGGATTTTATTCCCCTAAGTATGAGAATAAAAAGAACTCTTTATTCTTCTTCTTCAATGTTATTCTGACACTAGTGTAATAAATAAGTGTACAATAGTAATTTTCTGCTTTTATGCCTACTTCAAAATTGTCAACTTAGCAGCATAATAGATCTACTGTAAATATAAATTGATTCTGAACACCAGTATCAATCCAAGGACTGTATAATGTTTGCATTGTCTAACTTGAGTTCCCTACCTTTTTGTTTGTTTGTTTGTTTTTGTCTATAGACACCCTATTTTTGGCCATCAAATTGTTGGGAGCCGGAAAACACAGACTATGGTCAGTGTAGAAATCTTTCCTATTTCTTTTGGAAATTATGCATTATATGAATGAGCTCATCATTGCAGTCTGTCTTGTTTAATCATCCCAATGTTTAAAACACAATTATATGTCATGTACTACTTGTGCAAGAACTGGTGATATTGAAGTGAATGTGTTGATACCTTTTTGAAAGTTTATCAAAAGTTTAACAAAGTCAGATTTTGGAGTGGGTTTGAGGAGAAAAGACAGAAAAAAACCCCAAACTCCAAACTCATCAAAACCTACCTTGCCGTTTACATCTTCTGTTTGCTCCAGCAAATGTAATTATTTACAGTGACAAAATCTCAGTGAAGCAGAGTAAACTTTATTGATGGGTGTGCAATGGTTATTCTTGGATTCAGACCCAAAGGTGTGCCTAGTTTAGAACACTTCTTTCGGATATGCACCACGTGGGAAACCATTTATTATGAAAACTAATATGGTTCTAATATGAATGATATTAGAAAATACCTTGTTTATTTGCCTGTGTCTTGGGGACTTATTAATAAATTATATATTGTCATTACTGATGTGTGCTTAGACAGCAAAATCTGAAGATAATAGATGGTAATGTATTAGAAAGAAATTATTAAAAAATTATAACCAAATTGGGTGCTTCCGTACATCAAATAGTGGCCTAATTTTTAAAGGAAATGGTTTTATGAGCAGTCTCATGTTCATTCTAATCTGGGCAGTAAATACTGTGCTCATTTGAAGACCAGGTTACTTTTTTAGGTAACTGAGCATGTACATGACACCTTGTTTTTAAAACCTCAAACTTTGAAAGTCTCTTTTTACAACTTTTCAGAAATTTAGATGACTGTTCACTTGTAATATGGATTCTCTCAGCCCTTGGGAGCTGAGTACCTCAGGGATGGATAGTTACAATAGAAGCTTCCTTACTTTTTGTAGCAGACACAGTTTAATTTCAAAAAAATTGCTAAATAAAACAATTTCAAGCTGAGACTCTCAGCAGAGCTGAGTGCCTTCAAGGTAGAGTTTGAAAACCTGACAGTTTCCTCATCCTATAAAAGTAGAAAAATGTTCATTGTTCAAAAAATACTGGTATTTGAAGATGTCCAGTAAATAGTTATTGAAAGCTGTCAAGGACGAGTAATGCATACCACACCTGTATACTTAGCCACTCCATATGAGGAAATCTTCACTGAAGAAGAAATGCTTGCTTTACCATTTATTAAAATGTTTTTTCATTTCCTTGAAGTATTATTTGCTTTTTTCCTAATATGTTAAAGATCAGCAAGCAACTCATTATGGTTTTAAGAGACATTGAATTGTTCAGCTGTAGTGTATATCACATTACCAGGGGGATTTTAATAAATAGTTGTATGCTTAACAGGTCTGAACTTGAGATCAGGATAAGAAAGTTTCTATTAATATCCTTTAATCTAAAATTGGAGACACTAACTTTCTAGTCACAGCTGATCAGTGGATTGGTCAATGAATTGTGTACCTTAGTCAGTAAATAGAAATCTTGTATAATCTGTTCAGTTTTTGCATGCAAGGAATACAAAACTAATCTTGGAATCAGTTTCTTCATCGTGTGGGGAGGTGCTTTTGTTGAGCAGTAAATGTACTCATTTGAGAGCTTTTGAGATTCAGGTATTCGAGCGGTGAATTTAAGCTCTTCTGCTGCAGAGGGGAGAAGGGGAAGTCCCAACCCTACCATCTCATTGCTCCTTCTGAGTCATGAGCCAAAAGTGCAATCTTGTAGGACACACATCTGAAGCCTCCCCACTCAACAGGGCAGAGCATTGCACTAGAGCTGCCTAAGATGGCTGTGTGTCACCAGAACTGGATAATGCTAGAGCATTTGCAGGAAAGTAAACTTTTCAATAGTGTTCTTATTAGGTTAGCATCTTCCCAGTCCCAGAAATTAGCATTTGCTTTGTAAGCAGTAGTGATCAGAGAATTGCTAGGAAAATCAAACAGATAATATTAAGAAATGAAAATAAATCTGAAATAGTTTTGAAACAATTTGAGAACATTAAACCTCAAATACACACCAAAGAGGTTCCCCAGATTTTCACAGTAGTTGTTGCTTCCTAGGAAATATAATAAATAGAATTTATGTTGTTGAAGATATGCAAATGTAGTTCATATTTATCATGCATTATGGTGCTGTGCAGTGCTCCCAGTTTCATGGACTTGTCCTGAACTACCTTGAAACTGCATCTGCTAAAACTAATGAGTGTGGCAGACATTAGAAGTCTCTCATACCAACAAAAAGTAGACTTTCTCTATAATCTTGCTTTATCAACTCATTAACAAAGCAAACCACTTTCTTTGGTATTAACCTAACTTTACAAACCTTTGAAAATTTATTTTAATTTAAAAATTAATCCCAACCATTCATCATTAATCACACATAGCTGGCTACTGTCCAGAATGTAGCATACTGCCAGGAAAATAATTTATCTTAAACAAGAAATTAAATGAGATTGAGATACTGTGTGTTAGTTTGCTATCAGAGCTAACAAAGAAACAAATAATCTTTACATCTTTATGTAATATGTTAGTATTTTCTCTAAATTTGTTCTGTGTGAGCTTGTAATATCAAATATTTTCCTTTAAAGAAATATTTATCTAAGCAAAATATGAATAAAAAAGACATGAAAACAGAATCTTCCAAAACGTCAAAAAACTGCAGAGCACTCTCATAATAAAGCCGTAGTGCAATGTTATGTCTTCATGGCAAAAAGAGGGCTTGGATTAATTTACTTTATGTCAAAATGGAATCAAAGTAGCCTTTTGATTGTCACTTTCAAAGTACTGACTATGATCATTCCGAGGTTACTATGAACCTCCTAATTTTCATGAAGTGCTGAAAGTCTCCCTCCTTTTTCTTGAAAATTGTGCTTTAAGAGCTGTCGAGAGATGCCTCAAATTGCAAATAATTTTTACAAAGGCAAGCTCTTAGGTTTCATCTGTCGAAGATACCCATTTTAATGCCATATGACTTGGAGTCCACCCAAGCAGGACATGTTGTTCTGTGCAGAATTCCATTGATTTTGGTAGGATTTTAGTAGTGAATATAAGTAATAATGATAACAATTATTATTAAGGCAAGTATATTTCAAATCACTTTGTTCCTGTGAGTTGTCGTGTTGCTGAATTATGATTTGTTTTTGTGCGAAATAGAATCAGATATCAATTCAGAAAAACTGGCTCTTGAAATGAACACAGCTATTGGCTGAGCATGTGACCCACCTGTAATTATATTCTTTTTTCTTGCAGATATAATTTTGTAACTGACAGTTTTGGGTTTTTTGCTGACATATTATAAACAGATCATGTCATTAAGAGTTAATTAAATATGGAGAGTTGTTAAGTTAATTGCATCCCAGAAAGGGGAAATATAATGCCACATATGAATTGTTATTTCACATGAATTTGGCCTCAGTTCTCATGGGACCTGTCAGGTTCTCTTGGTGGTTTAGTGACTCACAGCTGTTACAAATTTCAGGAATTCAGTCCCTTCCTATTATTTTTTTTTTTTTAATAAGTAAAAAATATGAAAGGTTAGGGAGAATTTCCATTTACAACAAAATAGCAATTTATTTTTTTTTATTTATTACTCCATATGATCAAGCCTAAGGAAGCAATTTAATATAGTTGTGACAATGCAAGAGGCTCATAAGAATTTCAGATGTATAAGATATGAAGAATGAGTAATTTTTGCTCATTTTCTCTAGTGAACTTTTGTTGATGAATAGACTCAAAAGTATCTGTGACATACAAACCTTTTCTTACAGTTAACTGCATGGTAAAAAAAAAAACAAACAAACCATGCTTAAAGGACAGAAAGAGTAAAAATTAGAGTCACAGTCTTAAAGAGGCATCTATATGTTTCCAACAGGATGTTGTTTGAGCCTTGTCATTTTATTGGTGTGCACTGCTCCCAAATGAGTTAAAAATGGATGAGTACTGCAGAATCTAGATAAGTTAAGGAGAACACAGTAAATAACTGATAATGCAACATGAGTTTAAGATCATCTGACCATGTGATCTTTAAATGATACAAAATGAGACTATTTTTCTATATATTCAAAGCAAATTCTTAAATTCTGCTGCTGTGAAGAAGGACAAGTTCAGAAAAAGTAACATATTTGCAGTAGCCTTCCAGGTACAGTCATTGACTATAAAGGTACTTTCATAGGGAATTAGAGCAATCATGGGGAGTAAGGTGGGGGAAGTCTTAATTAATTTCTCTCTTTAAAAAGTGTAAAATACCTGTCTGGATTAGTGCTGCAGTTCTTTAGACAATCATGACTTTGTTATCCAGCCTGGGTTACAGTAAGATAAGGAAGCCATTTACTTTTGCTATGTCAAAGCTATTGTCTCATTTTTATGAAAGCACAATTCTTTCCTTACTAAAGTTACTTCATAATCAGCCAACAAGTCAGTCCAAACAAAGCTTCCTTGGTAATGATACCTTCTTATTGCTTAAAAGTAAATTGACAGAGACCTCTCTGTGTTGAGCCTCTGCTGCTCTGTTCTAAACGTGAGCCATCACACCTGCCTCATCTCTCTCTTCACTCCCCAGCTTACAGTCCTGCTAAAAAGTACAAAGGGCACAAGAAGTAACTGCAATCATATATTATGTTTTTCACATGTTGAAAATTTTGATGTAATTTTCTCTTTATAGTTTATTGCCTACTTATTTTACATGCCTGCCTTCAAATCCCTCTGTGGATTTTCGATTAGTCCAGTAATTTTCTCTCCCATTTGTTTTGCTGTACCCTATAAAATGGAGTAATTGTCTAGGAGGAGAACTGTATAGAAAATGCATTATATATTTTCTTTGCCCAAATGCTTGCAAGGATTTCCTTGGCAACAGCTTATTAGTAAGTGATTTGTGTTTGAGAAATATTGAGCCCTATTGGTTACCTGAACTCTGCTGGAACACTTCATGTGCCTCAGCATCTCTGGAAATCAACCCACAACTATGAGTCAATAGCTTGGAGAAAAACTGGTAGCAGAGCAGCACTTTTGATATAAATTTTCAAATATGAATAAAAATTTATTTGTTAAAATGTATGCCATGAGAATAAGGAGGAATTTATCAAGATAGTGTAAATGGTTTCTGGAGAGCTCTGCAGTTCTATAATCTCAAATCTTGATGGTCGGTTCCTATTTTTTCAACAGCTAATGCCAGACAGAGTACATCAGTAATGACTCTTGCATGCAGTTCTCTTAAGTCATTAATAGAGATACCTCCTTTAAGGAGCTGTGTTTCAAAATTTTCTGGATTTCTAGGTGAGGTAAGAAACAGACTCTTTCCACCTGTCTCAAGTTATGTACTAAATTTTTGCTAAGACTGTATTATGATTCCTTAAGTGAGTGACTTTACTTTGAAAACCTCCGTATATAGAATATGTTGACTAAGATCTTGGTGGCAGGACTAAGTAAGGACTAAATACAATCTATCAAGAACAGTCCCTCAAGAAAAATGTGACTGGTGCCAGTGCTTTTTATGCATAAAATTGAATCTGGGCAGATCTGAAGCAAATGAGCTTTAGCACATTTGTATTAGCTTGTATTAGCACAAAGGTGGAAGAGGTGACCTACAGTACTTTTTCCCACTCTGAATTCATATACGATCCTATTTCTCTGCGGAGATACATAATTCACTCATTAGGAGCTATCTCTGTCATATAAATGATGAATAGAAAGTCTCACTTCAACAAGCATGTCCTGAATTTTATTCTGATTCTCTCTAATTCTGACATTGACAAACCACTGCAGAGGGCTCGTAACCAGGAGGCATTTCCTGAAAATGCTTTCCTGTTATCTCACCACTTCAGAGTTTTGGGCTTACCTGAATTTTCTTTTCTGTGAATGTGTAATTTATTCCTATAATACGTGGAGCATAGAAAACGTGTTTGGCCAATGCATTCATATGAACACATATGAAAAGGCAACTGACCAAAGTACATGTTTCTGTAGCATTATTCTAAAAGCATTGATAACCTGCATCTAGGTCCCCTATAAATAGAAATAAAATCTCTTCTCACAATTCTGAGATTCATAAACATAACGTGGGATTTCAAAATTGTTTTCAAATTGCCATGCTGAGTAACCTAAATAGGTATCATAACATATCCTGAGTTGGGATGGACTCACGGACATCGGTTAAGTCCAGCTCTTGGCCCTGCACAGGACCACCCCAAGAACGACACCATGTGCCTGTCCAAACGCTGCTTGAACTCTGTCAGGCTTGGTGCTGTGACTACTGCCCTGGGGAGCCTGTTCCAGTGCCCAACCACCCTTTGGTGAAGAACCTGTTCCTAATTTACAACTTAACCCTCCCCTGACATAACTTCAGGCCATTCCCTCTGGTCCTGTCACTGGTCAACAGAGAGAAGACATCAGTGCCTGCCCCTGTGCTTCCCATCATGAGGAAGCTATGGACCGCAATGACATCTCCTCTCACTCTCTTGTTCTCTAGGCTGAAAAGCCAAGTGACCTAAGCCCCTCCTTATATGACTTCCCTCATCCCTTCACCATGAGTGACCCAGATGAGAAAGGTGTGGAGGAAGTAATGTTTGTGTCCTGCCATGATCACCGTGACCTGTCTTCTCCAGCACCAGTGTCCCTGGAGTGGTAGGATCTGGCTCTTTGAACCCTAACCCTAATAGAATCTTGGTGCTGAGGCTATGGTCCACATCACCATGGGTGGCCCAGATAAGAAGGGTGTGGAGGCAGCAATGTTTGCACCCTGCTATGCTCTACTTCACGTGCCTTTTCAAGCCCCAATGTCCCTGGAACTGTGGGATTTCTGACTCTCCAAAACTATAATGGCAAATTAAAAGCATTATGATGATACCTAGAAGAATGAAATAGTTCAATGAATGCAATCTTAAATTATATTTGACAACTGGGTATTCTTTATCTGATCCTGTAGTTCATGAAGTTTGGGTGACCTTTCCTCCATACCTGTTTTTGTCACCCTGAAGCATTTTCCCAGGCCATTGTCATCTGGGAACTTTTGTATGTTGAAGATGAATTTGCATTTTCCTAATTCTTAAGCTCTTTTGTAGTTTGAAATTGGGTTTTCTTCTTGTCCTTGATTTATCTAAGAAAGCCGTCCACTTACATACATCTATAATCAAATACTTTCCCTAAGTGTTACAGGCAAGAGTATGGTCAAAGAATAAAAAGCAGAGAAAGAGAGGAGTGTTTCAGAAGTTATGGTTTTGACCGTTTGGCAACTTAGTGCACGTAAGCCATCATGATCTTCCTTCTAACTTAATGTTATTAACATTTACTAAAGACTATGGTTTTATAGATACACAAGGCTGATTGGTGACCCATTTGTCCACCCCAGAACTGTCATAGTTTTTTTTTTAAGACTAAGTGAAACTCAATAGCTCTTGCAAAGAGCAAATTTTTTTCTATTGAGTAAAAGCAGAGGTGACCTAAAGATGGCATAAATAGCCCTAGAAATCCCAATGTTTAAATAAGATAGTTAATTTCATGCTTTACATCTTGCAGTCATGTTTTGTGCTGATTGTCCCATAATTCTCCATTTGATGCAGGCACTTGCATACAGAGATAGAATTATCTGCCCACAGGACATTTTGAAACTCAGACCTTGCAGTACTTTCTGTTTTATTTGCTCTTTAGGCACGGGCTAAGGTTATACCTTAGAATTTTGACTCACAGAGAGTGTATAAATGTAATCTGGCCTCAGTGGAGATAAATGAGTGTTCACTGAAAGCACGCCCACCATCTGGGGTGCCTCAAGCTGTAACACCACTGGCGCTGGAACAATTATGTAAGGAGTTTACATTTGTGTACATGGTGGTGGGTGTGTAGGTGGCATAATCTGTGGTCGTCAGAGGCCCAGTTGTATTTCCAATGAATTTAGCTGTGGCTTTTTTTTGACTGTGGTGAGAGGGAAGATTTAGCCCATTTAGCAACAAAATAAAATTCCCCAGTGTAAATTTTGGGTGAAAGTTCTGGCTTTTTTTTCAGTACACGTGTAAAATATGTATTCCATCCAGTTTCTCGAGTCTGGAATGAAACTTGTCATAATATTTATGATATTATTTAAAGAAAAAAATCAAGTGCTAGAGAACAGTCAAGAATATTAAACAAAGGTAGCTAACCATGAAAATGGTGTTTTGGGGAGTATAACTATTTAAAAACTTTCAAGAGGAAAAACACAGGCACCTCTCTTTAAAACACTTTGCAGTCTCACTTGAAACTCACACATTGTCCACATTTTGTGAATGCCTGAGCAGAATTTTCAAGAATGATTAGTCTGTATGTACTGCACAGCTACCAAAGTGTGTTTTGGTATTGGTTTGTTGTTCAAATACCCATTTATAAACATCACTGGCTATCTTTCATTATGAAATATTTCATATTAATATGGCCTTTAAAAGTATTGGCAAAGCTGTTTTCTCATGGTAATCAGTCACTTCTGAAGCACACGCTATAGCATCTAATATATAATTCACCTCAGTAGAGGCAATTATGTTGATTGCAAAATCCATCAGAATACACTGACTCTAAAAATAAGAGTGTGTGTGGCAGTCCATATTTAGCAAATTGAGGTTATTAATCAGACCCTGTTCCTTGCATATCATTCATCCCCATGGTAAGCATTTTTCAGCACCCTTGTCAGGGAGCAGAAAGAGTGGGAAACTCTGCAAGGGAAGGTAAGCAAGAACTGAGATTGGCAACATTGTAGGCACAAGCAAGATCCTCACTGACAAAGCCTCAACTGACCAGGAAGGTCCAAGCTCAAGGAAGGAAGCTGGAACAGCATTGGTAAATTACAGGTCTGGTTAGAGATGTATCTAGAACATAGCTCAAGCCTTGTGCTAGGGGAAGTAGCTGGGCTTAAGTACAGTTCCTGGGCACAGCGCGTCTCAGTGAAGCCCCTGGATGGGCTGCTCGGGACAATTACAGCTCATTGGTGTATTAAGGACCCTGTCCCAGGACCTTTGTGGGTTAGGTAAATAGAGAATTATATACAGAAATAGAGGAGCTTTTTAGTTGGAGACCCTTTCTGCATATTGTACTTCTGTATGAAGCTGTAAACCCACTATCAACATGGGATTAGAAAAGCAGACACTGACATTCGCTGAAATTTTGCGGGTTCGTGACTCTGAGAGGGAAACTGACTGGCATCCTCAAAGTCAGGCTGCCGGACTTGCACAGTTATTTCATATGTGATTTGGTTGAGAAAAGGAGTGGTACCTGTGAAAGATGAGAGTATCCATATTTCAAATCTCCTTGTCCTAAAATTAGAAGAACAAAACCTAATTACTCAGTATCTTCAAATGATCTGGCTGAAAATGAGGGTGATTTTCATATTCCTCTTGCTTTCCAAGATGCTAGTGAATTTTTTACAGATAAGTTGAAGAATATGATAATGAGAGTGTAAATTGGTGAATTCAAATTCCTCACCTGCTGCCAGCTTCTCGTGTCATTAGCTCCTAAATAAAGCCTCAAACATGCACTTACAAGGATGTAATTGTCAGCACATAGCAATGGCAGTAAATTGAGTCAGACTAGGAATCTCCTTCAGCACTATTTTCTTCTACACTAGTGGATATGTTGTACTTCGCACAATACTAAATCTTCCGTGGGCATGTTCTGCCTTGTCCATGGTGGCACATAGGAACATTTCTGCCATAAAGAATCCAAGACACAGGTGTTATAACCTTTAGGATCCTGAAGGGAGGGAATCTGTATATTTCAGATTGAAAAAAGGTCTGCGGGATGAACAAGATTTTTTGAGTCTTGGCTGTTACACTCATAATGAAAACCAAACATTCTTATATGGGCTATTTGCTAATGACTGAGAGCAAAGAGAGTCACTAAAATAACCCTGCAGAGAAAATACTGCAGTAGAGTTACACAGTGAAGGCAAGAGTTTTCTTAGACATCATATCAAATTAATAGTGTGGCAAGCTAATTCATCTCTCCTGCTCCTGGTGACCTGGTGGTTGTTTTTCCAATGTTGAAATCTGTTATCTGGAGATGCCTTTTTGTTAAAACATATCCTGACAGAAAGATGGACAGTCAACCACTTCAGCAGCAACAATTTTTTTGAAGGTAGCAGGAAATACTAATCCCAAAATTTGCCTGCAGTGGGCATCAAGGAAGCTAACTAAAAGTGCCTGTATGGGACTGTGAGAATATGGTTTACAGGTTCCTTAATCAAGGAACAGGGAGCTTTTTTATTTCTGCTCAGGTAGTATTAGACTGGTTGGACTAGACAAAATTTGACCCTTGGAATTCTTAGAACTGTCCACAGGTTTATATTAAGTATGTATTTTATTGCTAATATTTTCAAGGGGCTTAGGGATTTTGTTTTTTGCTTGTTCAATGAAATAACTAATTTTGAAGGAAGAGAGGAAATCACTGTAAAAGAAGCTAAATGGCAAAGACCGTCTATACTGAGAATCTCTTACTGCTGTACTGATTGTGAATGCAACCTAGGTACAAAAAGGTCCAAAATTCATCCCCTCATCTTTTTAAAACATTTCAGCATGCATGATGATGCATTAGTGTAAGTGTATATTAACATTATGGAAACTGCATTTGTATATTAACATGCATGGAAACTGAGTCTATAGAGACTATCTGACTGCTATACTTGGTGTGTGACATTAATGTGTATCTGTCTTTGTAGATTTTGCAGACATGGAAACTGCTTTGGAACCAGAGGGCATATGGGAATGCAGGGAATAAAGAGAACATGGCTTCTTATAAGAGTGGAAAGTCAAATATTATGAAACAAAATAGACCAGATAACACACACAAAAAGAGGAGGGGAAAATGAGACAAAAATTGCATTAAAATATAACTTCATTTTACATCAAGTAACACTTGTAACTGCAGCTGGAGTTCTTACAAGTTCTTATAATTGATACAATTAAAAGAACATTCACTTGAATGGGTTTGCATGCATTTGCAAGTAACTTGTCAGAAATAAATATTTCCATGGAATTTTAAATTATAAATTAGTTTTACTATCTTAATAATCAAAGCTATATCTAAAATGGACACTTTCTTCTTCCTAGTGATTGCAAGAGTTAGGTTCTTATGTGAAGTTATTTCTCTTTGCTCCTGTAGTGGACAAGCTGAAAGTCAGATATCAGGAACATTCCTAGCCACAACCAGTAAATATGGGCTCTTTTTGCTGATTGTAGAGACAATAGATAAGTTGAGGTTTTCTCACCTACACTGATAAAAGATTCCTCCATCTCACACATGAGAAGGTTCTCTGAAGTAATGTAGTGGGTAGATATTGCACAATAAGGAATTGTGCTGCACTTGTCTTCCTGGTGGGGGAAGCTGTAAAATATTCAGAGTTGTTGTGAAGTATTTGTTGCTAAATAAAGTCTATTAGAAATGTACTTCAACACTTTATGAGCAGAGTGTGCTCTGTCTGAATTAAGTGGAGGAAGAACAAGTCTCCTGAAGGATTTTTGGATTTAGAAAATAAATGAAAGAATATTTTTTCTCATATCTAATAGATTATATGTTTGGGGTTTTTTAAAATTTTTCAGTCTCACATTATTTTCTGCTTAAATATTGGTTATAGCAGACAAATCTGTATAAGACATGAATTTTATCTGGAATTATTTTTTAGCTAAAATCTTAGGTTGAAAGTTTGTGATTTCTAAATATAGAGTATAAACAAATAAAACCTTATATTCATGTTCTTAAAAATCTGTTTGACTAATACTGCAGCAGCTCTTGCTAAAACGCTTATACATATGACTTATACATACACAGTTTGAAAAAGGGTTTTGCTCTTTTTCTTTAAAATGCTAGTTCCCCGGCCATTAAAAAAACCTGACCTCAAGTATCTCATGCCTTTTGCATATGATGTCTGTTGCAAGTGGATTTTATTATTATTTAATGAATCTCTGTATCCGATCCATCATTTTACTTACAGTCCTGGTAGCATCGATCCCATATTTAAAGGTTTTTTGACTAGAGGGAGAAATCAAAACAAAAAAAGCTCTCAGTAAAACAGAGATGAAGCCTTTAGATTTTTTATCTGCTGTGTTTGTGGGATAGTAGCAAATTCTGTATTATTTTATTCTGTTCCAGCTGTTTACCTCTGCAAGCGGACAATGCAAAACAAAGCACGGCTAGAGCTAGCAGACTATGAAGCTGTAAGTACCTGGCAAAAAGTAAATTTCTCTGCTGGGCATGATGAGCCTGTGAAATAATGTTAAGCAGGAGAACTACAGGCATTATGTGTGAAAATTTAGTTATCCTCATTTTCCAACATGTGGGTCTAACAGTGCTCAGTAGTTGTAAATGGTGTTTGAGAGACTGTAGTGAAAGCTAACTGGGCAAAAGCTGAGATTTTGGTCCATCTTCAATATTACTCTGGTCAGATCACCATGCCAGGATCACAAATAACTGTTCACAAATCCCAGATACACCATGAGTGTTCAAAAGCAATCATTCTCTACATTTAAGGTTTGAATGAAGGATCTATGACAACATTTCCAAAAGCACTTCATAGATGTAGAAATATAAATCTTATTCTTTAAAGTGATGCTGGCACTCAAGCCTTTTTCCATCAGCTAGATGAGAGGCAAAGAGGGTCAGAGTAGATGCACTTCCCACTCCCTGACAGTTGTGCTGTGCCTCAGCAAGGTAAGATAATTGGGGCCAGGAAGAGCCTGAAAAAGAGGGAGTTTGATTAGCTGATGAGGATGGCACTCAATAAGGAGAGAGATATCTTGAATTTCATCTCTATCCCCCCAAAAGTTCCTGAATTTTTCATGAGAATGTCTACATAAAATTTGCAAAACAGCCCTGGCTCAGTGCTGAAAGCCATCCAGCTGTGCTGCTGTGACTCAATAGCAGGATAGTCAGCCAGGCCTCCCAACATACCAAATACTCCAGACGCAGCACCATGCTGATGCACTTTATTGCTTCTTCTGGCACAAGCTTGTTCTTCAGTGTACTGCACTGTAGAGTATGCATAATTTTATATTTACGTGCCTTAGACAATTCCCCTTCAGTATACTATCCATGAGAGACCTTAATGGTATTGACAAGATGGAAAGTCTCCTCTTCGCTCTCTGCAGTTTTATTTTCAGTAAGTATGGCACAGAGATACATTTGCAATGCACTGAAGTACTGCAAAAACAACACATTTTTTGTTAGGAAGTTTACAGTCAGTTTTAACTTAGTCGCAGTAAAAGCAGTGCACTAAGGTGACCAGGGTCTTTTTGGATGGAGAGAAGAATCTCAGCCTTCTCCATGTTACAGACTGAATGAATATTGCTGCTGTTTGAGCTGGGGAGAGATCAGAAAAGGTCTGCTACAGACAGTGAAAATATTCCAACATCAGTGGAGGAAAGAATTTTGCTAAGATTACAGTAGTGAAGAACTGTAGTCTGCATTTTTTAAAATGAGAATAGCTGTGGAGGTTTTGAAGATTCCTATACTACCAGAAATGGCAGCCAAAATTGTTCAACAGAAACTACTTGTACAGATGACTGATGGGAATTGTTATGTAGATTATCCCATATGGAAATTACTGGTTATCTTTCAGTATTAAATACTTTCAAAACAAGAATGTTTCGTTGTATTATTTCAAAATTGCTCAGCCAGCACCCATTATATAAAAATGCTCCAGAAATCCCATGTTCTGCTGAAAGTTTTATCCACCCTTTTAATCAGAGTTTCAAAACTAAAATAGTCAAGACATTCAGAAGTATTCCATCTCATTTGGTGTCAAGCAAAAACTTTATATCAGATAAGTAAGGAACATTTACACTGACACAAATATCATTACATGTATTACATCTTGGTGGGTGGGAGGTGGGAAAGATAAGCCAGAAGCTATTAAAGAGTAGAGAATGGTTAACCTAACTCACTAAAATTATGATGTATTTCAGGAGAGTTTGGCCAGGCTACAGCGAGCATTTGCTCGGAAATGGGAGTTTATTTTTATGCAAGCTGAAGCACAAGCAAAGTAAGTTCCTTTGGAGATGAGGAGTTTTTGTTTTGCATGCCTTTTGAAGGGAGAAGGGAGGGAGAAGTGATTGGACACTTCTTATGTTTACAATTGCTGTCATCAACACTGTTTCTTTTAAACATCTGATAACATTGACAGGGTTGACAAGAAGAGAGACAAGATAGAGAGGAAGATCCTTGACAGCCAGGAGCGAGCCTTCTGGGATGTGCACCGTCCGGTGGTGAGTGCTGGTGTGGCCAATGGGTCTGTGAGCAGGGCCACTGATGAATGTCAGCCTCTGTGGAGCATTGGGGTAGCCTGGCAACAAGTAAAGGAGCAGTAGGGAAGGAGTTGGGACTTGCCTCCCTTTTTTCAGGATCTAGAGTCTGTATGATTCTGCTGCTGTAGACTGCAGATGTGTGTGCATCCAGTCTGGGATTCTCAGTGAATGGATTTGTTGTGTCTGATTTCTTGAATCATGTCTGTCTGATTATTATCACCCCAAAGGTTTCCCGGGATATGAGTCACACAACCAAAATTATCAGCGTAACTAAAAATACCTTTAAATAAAGCTGACTTTTTTTTTTAATCTGCTTTTTTGCTTGCTAAGCCTTTCAACTTCACTCTGGTCATGATTCAAAGCTATTTTTAATGTATATAAAGGTCAGATATTGCTGTCTTTGAGCTGTGGGAGTCTCACACTGTCTAAACAAGATTTATCTGAGTTCCTTGTCAAAGTCCTTCCAAAAAAAAAATTTATAAAAGGAAAGTTCTCATATACTCAACTACCCTTAAGAGCTAAAATTTTGAGAAAGAATGTCAATTGTTGCAATAATTCCAATTAAACTGTAAGGACTCAATAATCACATTTTTTTGCTTTACTACAGAGTAATATCTGTTACTCTTACCTAGAGTTAAACTTTCATTTTATTTTGGTATAACTACAAATGAAATAAAATATGGACTATATCTTCCACTCTGACACTGGGAAAAGACTTACTGGGGGAAGTTAAAATTAGGTGATGATACATGTAGAAAAGTTGAATGGAATTATAATATTGAATAATAATAACAAATAACAAATAACAAATAACAAATAAATAACAAATAACAAATAATAAATAATAAACTTGGACATCATCAGCTTACATTTGTGATTGTGGAACTGAAACAGTGGTAGGAAAAATGGATTTTTAGGTAGGATTTAGAATGCCAGGTGGAGAAGTTTGAAGTGAAAGATTCAAACCAGAGGCAATAGATGCAAGAAGACTGGGACATAAAAGAAGGAAGGAGGACACAAAGCAATCTGACAGCTGATGTTGATTGGGGCTACATATGGAATAGACACAAAGTTTCTGTGGGCTTGAGACATTTGAAGGTGCAGAAAGCTTTTATATTTGCTGTAGAAATGGCTCTAAAGGTTTTGAATCTGGGAATGAGATGTTGTTTTCAGGTTTGGAAGAGATGAATTGTGGAAGCTTCAAGAGAGTTAAAGGGGCCGGGACAAGAGGAAATTGAATCTGATTAAGAGCTTTGGCTGAACTGTGGATAAATCTGCCTGGTCCAGCAGATGTTTTTAATCTGGCTGTAAACATACCTAGGAAATATCAGAGGCAAAAGACTGGCTTACAGTCACCAATGTAGGATCTTGGCTTTAGGAGACATAAATGGAACAGAGAGGTTCATACTTTGCCTAACCGGCTTCTCTCAGGAGTCATTGAAATAATATTTTTGAAAACACTGTTATGAATTCACTGTCACACTAAAAGGCAGAAGTTTCTATTAAAAAGAACAAAAGATAAAACATGAACAGACTGAAAAGAAGAAGGTGATACTAGAACTAATTACAATTTGTAATGGCTTTTCAAACTCCCCCAAAATCCCCCCAGAACTCCCAGAAATGCTGCTGCAGCTCTGGAGAGCTAATATTTTAAAAATTAGGTATTGTTTGGATGAAAATCTGGGTATAATGCTTATCTTTATTCACCATTTTTCACCTTTTGATAAAAATTCAGAGGCCAGGGACAGTGGCAACATAGTTCAAAATCCACCCTTGTGTAATTTTTTTTTTTTCTTTTAATGGAAATGAATTTTGAGAACCAAATTTTTTTTTTCCCCCCTTTTGAGTATCCTGGTCCATGGTTTGTTTATATCTCATCTACCTGGCTGCAGTGCTGATTCAGAACCTTTACATATAAAATATAATCTATGAGTATTACATTTGCATTGTATTTCAAAAGGGAGGTACTTTAAGTTGATGAAAGGGAAGAGGAGGGAAGCAAGACACCAGTCCTAAAGGACAATTCAGCCGTGCACTACAGGAATGGGAGACATGAAAAGAGAATAGCTATATGACAGTGAAACCATGAGAGTGTAGATGCAGAAAAAGAGCATGATTTGGGTATCAGAAATGTCCCTGTGACTGATAAGTTTAAAGTAAATTAAAGGAACCAAGGTTTGATGTGTAAAAAGAGCATTTGCCTCAAAAAACAGCTTTACTTCATAGTTTCCAGGTCACAGTCAACCCTGCAGGCGATTACAGAGGTTCTGGAAGATTTCTACCATAGACTGAAAGACAGAGAAATGCTTGAAAGTCATCATGGCTGTTACTTTCTATTGGCTGACTGGCTAGTGCCCATAATTTTTTCCTAGGTTTTCAGACTGAGATGATGCTTGGAGATGGACCAGAGAAACTGAATTTAGAAAGGAGTTTTATTCAAATAGTCATCTGTTCCTCAATTTTCTTCTGAGAGGCAGTTAAGAGAACAGCTTTGTTATCTCACTGTTTAGTTTGCATTCCAATATTTATTTAATTGCAGTTTCACGATGGTTTGTTTGGTTTTGGTTTTTGTTGGGGGTTTTTGGGGTGGGTTATGTGTGTGTGGAGTGCAATCTTCGTCATTTCTGTAGCTGTATGTAGAAAGATCTTGGCTTGCAGCTAGAAAGAGCAGCATGCAGGTACTGCAGCATGCAGAGACATTCCTGAACAAGTTTTAATCTCACTAGTTCAGATACCAATCATAGTAAAACCATGGAAATTTGTGTCAGGGGGAGCTGTATAAACTCCCTTGCAATCCTGAGCAGCAGACCTAGGATAAAGTCCATGCTGTTATTTCTACGGTAGAGCCATTACCTAACATAGGTCTGAGATTAATATTATTCACATACAGTGATGCATTTATATTTTTGATGGCAGAGTAAATGTATCTGAAAAGTGTTCCTCTTCTTTCCACCTGCCTAGAATGTGTACTATTTTCTAATTTTGAAACTTCTGTCAATAACAGGCTGTGCAAGTAAGCAAAAATTGGTTAGGAGGATTAGGGCCTTAGTCAAAAACAAGTAACAAATCAAGCTAAATTTGGGAAGTGTGTTCCTTCCAGGAGAAAGAAATTAAGCTGTTTTTGTTCAAAAAGAAATGTCATGCTCCTGATTAAAGTATTTGTAAGAGAATTTATAGCTTTCCTGAATTATTATCTCTTTTTAAACCCCATAATCTTACACTCATTAAAAAGGGACAAACAGGTACTAAAGCAGTAAATCCCCTGAAACTTTCTCAAACCCACATCAAATACAGTTGGAGCAGAGTATCTGCGTCTCGTTGTAAAATTAACTCTTTTAGGTAACAAACAAGACAGCAGATGTCTTCCTGCTACAAATGATTCACTTTTCTTCCTGAGTTTTACATTCATGCAATAAAAAAGGCCTTGTGGGTGCTTGTCGGTATTCAGATTAATTCAGAAGATAATGGGAGAAATATCCTTTTGTCCTGAAAGTGATCTGTGTGCTTTGCTAAAATAAGTTGAAAAAAACTTTTCATTGTCTTCAATGCCTCTGACCTTTGTCGTCAGTCAGAATGCTGGTTGGATTGCAGTTGCATGTAGCAGGTTTGTGTGCAGTTGTTTTTAAAAAAGGAAGATGGGAAATACATAACAGATGTTCTAGAAAAGCACACTGGTGCGTGTACCTCTCCAAAGTTTAAACACTGGCTATGGTTTAGTTAAATTGTAATTTAAGAAAATATAAACATGAGTCAAGATGTGATCCAATTCTTCTATCCTGCCATTTGTAGCTTGGTTAAACACAAGCCAGAGGACTGGTATTTCCATTGCTACCACTGGTTTGCTGAATGATGGCGATTATTTTGCTTTGTGAAAAAAATGGATCGCAAACATTGATAAGGGTTTCTCTAATCTAAATGATTCTATGGTTCTATGAAAAGCAAAAGCAATATTTGTGTGATTTAGTACAGAAGGACAAGGTTTCTAGGGTGGGTGTGTCTGGTAAGAACAGCCCAATGTTACCAGCAGCAAAGGGTGGGTTTAGGATAATTCAAATAAGTTGAAAGAGAAAATTGGTACAGTGTCGGTTTCTTTTTTTCAAAGAGATGTTAAAAATCTTTGAAATTTTAAGTAATCTTAAATTCTATGTTTAATGAGACTTCCCATCTCTTAGTTTGAAATTTTGAGTTTTACCTTTCTGCAAACATAATTAAAGCTTGATCAAACTAATTGATTGAATGTCTCTCCTTTGTCTGATGGTCTTTGAACCTCATTTGTCTTGTCCAAACAAGAGAAACAACTCACAGTTAAACTTTTATCCTTTAATTGCATACCTTTCCATGTTTTGATTAGGTCCACTGAAGAACAACAGTGGACCTACTGTTATTTTGATAGTAGTCAGTGATCTTCAAATAAATCCTTGCATAAAGCATGTATTGATTTTACTAATTGGTCCAATGGCAAGTTTTCTGTCCCTCATTTGACGCTCTCTAGAGTGCATTTAACTTATGCTTAATGCAGAATTCATTATTTCTGCATTAATATATTTCTTGTGTATGACACAATCAAGTTTCTTGCTCATTCATTTTGATTTAACAAATAAGTCTGTAACTTTTTATGATTTATCTCTGTTCTTTAATAAGTCAAAATGAAATTAACTATCAAGGACATGTATTGAGGATTTAAATTAATTTTCTGTTATCTACATAATTCACTACTAAAGCCTTCAACAGAATAGAACACGAAATCCTAACAAAGTTTTGATTAATTATTACAAATTAAGACATTCCCTTCCTTTGAAGGAAGCAATTCAGTAAGATTTGACACTGAACATTTGTGTCCTGAAATACCAGTTCAGTAAATGAATAAGAAAAAATGAAAAGCTGTATTTACTTAATTAAAAGCTGGTACATTTTGCAGCATTATCAGCTGATAGCTGGTTTTAGCAGTTAAGCTCTGTACCAGTTATTTGTTTCCATTATACTTTTTGACCATAGATCACTATTTTCAGATATATTTGCAGCATATTGATAAATGTATTGCATGTCTTAAAACTAGATTCATATTAAGAAATACAAACAAATTTGAAGCTATTATAGGCAAGTCCAGCTCCAAGCTGTAGTCACTTATTTCAGTGTCATACTGAATCCATACATTGCAATTATTTGCATTATCTTGTGTTCCATAAAGATAGTATTTAGAAGCATAACATATTTGTAATAGAATACATCATGAAAAGACTGTAGAAAGTGTTGAAAATATTTAATGATTCAGTAGAACAAGCAGGTTTTAATAACTTTTCCCTGATTATCTAACAAATCTATGAGGCCTCTGGGAATGAAATATGAAGCATGCTTCTACAGAATTTATACTTGAAAACAATCTTGGGATTTGCTTCCTAAAAATTAAATATGTTTTATAGGTGGTAATTGAAATACTTAGCTGTATTTCTCAGATGAGGTAATTTCCAACACAAGAGAAACTCCATAGCAATACCTAGAAACATTGTGAGCTAATTTTAGAGGTTTGGTCTGGAGTTGTAGGGAGGTGAACACTTGATAGGAGTTCTTTATAAAGTCATCATCAAGCTTGCTTATTACATTTTATATATGTGGTTACCATGGCCATTGGACTGTAATCCAAATATTTGTCTCTCTGCATTTGCTTCTTATTAGAACTATAATGCAAGTGGGACCTCCAGAAAAAGCACTGTAACTTAACAGCAGGTATTGAAAGTCCAGTCACAGTTCTTATTTGTTAGAACTGCATAAAAAAGGCATGTTTCCAAAGACATAGGTGTGTTAAAATTAATTGTGCAGAAGCTGGGAATATGATGCTACTAAAAGTAGCATATAATACGATAATATCACATTATATACTATTGTGTGTATGACACTATAAGTAATATCATATCATATACTGTATCAATTAAGTAACTGGATCCTACAGTACGGATATCCATCCAGCTAGTATAGAGTTTGTAGTTATTTGATTATGCTACTTCATTAAAAAAAAAAAAAAGGGTCCATCACTTGTATCCTGATACTTAAAATCTACATCATATTTCTCTTTCTTCAGACATCTACTGATTTACTCAGGATCTTGTGACTAGAGGTGTTGTCAAGTCCCAGTGCTCACACACTTGATTTCTCGGAGTTATTTTCGAAGAACTGCTGAACCAAATGGAAATTGTAATTAAACCATACACTTGTAGAGAGCCTAAAAAAGTTCATAAATGTTTCAGATTAGGTACACCTAGTTGATTGGAAATTAAATGTATGATTAAGTGTTTCAGTTGCAAGTAGCAGTATCTTTTTCTAACCAAAAGGAAGTGGTTCGTCTAGCCTGGTCCCTGTAATTACTGGTTTGACTTTTTTGCCTTGGATGGAGTAACAGAGGCTGGTGAGATCTCCCCTAGCAGGACTATTAGTATATAGTCCTACATATTTGCAGGTTCTGGCAACTATGGCTTCTGGGTTTATTTTTCCATCTCTTAGTCGAGGCTCGTTGATTTATAGGTTATAAAGTGACCTACATTTTAAAGAGCTTTCACATCCTAACAAATATTCATCCCACTTTCTGAAATTTGTATTTGAATCTGAAATGTTACTGGCCTTTGACTGGGCCTAAAGATAACAGCTGGTTTTCCAAATCCTGTTAAAAGAGCTGACCACTTGTACTCAGTATGTTTGAAATGTTCCTCTGAGACGTCTTATTGCACCAGCAAAGTTATTAATATTGCAGCACTTTTGCTGCAAGAGCCTCTTTATTCATTGACCCTGAAGTGTGTAAAATGAGGTAAACCCCCAAAATACCCAAATAATATATATCGAAGCCTCAACCTATCCTTGTAAGCCTCAGTGAGTTCTGCACACTCCAATAACTTCCATCTCTAGGAAATGAAAAATTGGTGCATTGCAGGAGAATGTAACCTGTGTTTTAGTTTGTGAGAGCCTCAATTTTAGCCATTACTGACAACTTACTCAATATAGGATTTTAGTGTTTCCTTTGATGTTAAACTATGTATGAAGAAAAAAAAATCCCACATAACCAGAGTCAAACTGGGTATTTTTCCAGCTGAGTACCACTGGAATTTTTTTTTGTTTTGTTTTTTGGCCTCATTTCTTCTTCTTTTTTTTTTTTAATAATCTTCCATTTCTTTTTCTATAATTTTCTCTCCTTGAATTCTAACTATGCATTGTTCAGATAATTAACAAGTAAAATGGAATATAAAAACCTACAAATAAAAATGAACTCTGGTATTCTGCTTATCACTCACCATCTAATTAGCTTCCTTTCTCTTCTCTAGAAGTGAGTGATATGAACGATGACTCTAAAACTCCTAGGAAAATAACAGGAATGGCAGCAATGATAGAAATATCAGAATAGATTGTTGCAAAAGGCAACACTAACATCGGACACTCAGGAAATTTAAAATTTTAAGCTTACATTTTTTATGATAGTCTTCTATTACATATAACATAAAAGACAGCTTTCAGTCTCTGCCTTGTGTTTGCACATTTGAGCATATCTTTTTCACTGGAAGAGGTGGTCTGTCATGTTTGTATCCAGGTCCATCATTTATAGTCTTTAAATTTTGAAAGCCTGGAGATCTTGAAATTTACTATTTTGCAATGAAACTTAACAAGTTAGGCGATGCTTGCAAAACAAATAAAAGTATGTATTTCATAGTGTATTGACACTGAAATGCAATGAAATTGCATAAGGTATGTGAGTCAATCTGCCTAAATATTTACTGCTTTAATGAACTCTGAATTTATGGGTGTACATATTGAAATGAGGTAATTATTTTAAATAACACCTATGTGTTTTTAGCTAAAGAGACTGTGAATTGCATTTGTTTAAATCAACCCTAGGTTTGTTTGTATGGGTTGAGCTCTCACCACAGGCTGCCAGAGGGCAGAGGCAGCAGTAAGGAAGCAAATACCAATCTTCTCTTTCAGTTCTGTGGTTGTGGGGTGGGGACATGAATTTCACACCAACGTGAATACTTGATTGGAGTGTTCTGTAAAGTGGATTATGTGAATTTCACTCCCTGCATCTTGTGAAGAGTAGGCTGTACCACTGAAATGTGGGTTGAGAGAGACCTCTGGAGGTCTTCTAGTCCCAACCTCCTGCTCAAACCTGTGCTAACTTCTAAGCTGGCTAAGATTGTCTAGTCACTTGGTTAAAAAAGCTCTGAAAATCACCAAGGATGAACATTCCACAGCCTCTCTTACTTTTATTATGAAGTATATTTATAGCTGATTGGAAGTTCCTTTACTGCAATTTCATACTCTCTCCTGTTCTTCCACAGTGCACCTCCAGAAGAGGTCTGGCTTTGCAAGCCCAAGTTAGGCACAGAAGACAACAGTCAGCTTTCCCCTTTTGCAAGCACAAAAGAGTCTGTTCCTCCCCTGGACTTTTGCATTTTGAATATGCTTCTTTTGTGATTTGTGGGGCTCAAAAGTAGTCCTATCATTCCAGATGTGTCCTCTTATTCTGAGTAGAAAGAAAGAAACACTTCCTTTGCTGCTGGCTAAGCTATTGCTAGTGCAGCTGGGTATGTGGTTTGTCTGCATTGCTGCAAGGACTTACTGCTGACTCATGTTCAGCTTCTCCTTTAGATCATTTCCTACGGAGCAGCAATACAGACAGACAGTTCCCAGCCTATTGGAATGCATGAGCTTATTACCTCCCACATACAGGGGTGTATTTGTCTCAGATACAAGAAAACTTCTGGGTTTTTTGGCTTAAGTGGATTCACAGTTAAATTTCCGTCTTTGTCAAGAATGAAAAAAACCATCAAAACTTAAACTGATGTCAATTTTTTTTTCTGTTGAGCATTTTACATTTATTAGAATTACAAGTACATCATAGCAAAGATATTTTTAAACAAAAAGGCATTCATAGCAATTGATTCGGGCTATGTGGCTGGACAATAAAAAAGGCCCTTGGAGTGTGCAACTTTGTATAGCAAACAGACTATAAATAGTACTGTGGATGGTAATGTGCCATGGCTAAAACATGCCATTTTATGTAAACAGTTAATTCTTCCGAAAAGTTGCTACAGGTGTCATAAAATTAACTCACTGTAGCACTATTACAAAGGCTTAATTAATTAATTTACTGTTGTCACAGTTATCAGGGAAATAATATGAATATCAAGTGGATTTTTTTAAATGAAACATAATCTCAGGTGGCTGTTTTCAAATGTTGCTGATTGCCAGATCCAAGCAGGTACGTTCTTGTACCTCCTTTCTTTACAGGCCAGACTTCCTCCTTCCATTGTGTGTCTTGACTGAATCCTACTATGCGGCCTCCTAGACAGCATCAATAGCAAGCTGTGCTGCTTGGGATTCATACTAACATTGTTATCCAATAATTGAAGCAGGAGTCAAAAAAATCTTCTATATGTGGTGGTTTTATATGGCATATCTGCATCCATTTATCTCAGCAGTGAATTTGTCATGCCTGGACTGACATATCCTTTGAGGTAAATTAACACAAAGGCATTTGTACTTTGAGATAAGGACATGCTAATAGATAGGTGAAAAAAGCTAAGTTTCCTTTAAATGTATGACAGTTATTCACCCAGACATTTAAAAACAGATGAGGACCAAATTCTACCCTAATTACAATCTTGCTGGTCATAAGACTTTGCTTGTTCTGAGGGGAGACTGTTTTCATACAGAATATTAGTCCTGAAAGAAGTAAGCATTTACACATATAGAAGAGTTCTCAAGTCTTCCAGGAAATCTGTTTGAAAACTATTTACAGTATTAGTATGCAAATTATATACTATACACTAAATGGGAATCTTGCAGCAGAGCACTCTGACAGGCATCTCACTATTTGAACTATGGTAGTCCAGTTAAGAAAACAACACAAAAAGAAAACACAGCTGGTTTTAATTGTATCCAAACATACTTATTATGTTAATGGAGCATACAAATAAAATGAAATGTTGTCCAGCAAAGGTTTTCCCACAAAGACTCTGAGTTATATCAGCAAAATGTTCAAATAATACACGCTTTTGTGTTTATTTTAATTGAGAATATGATTGATATTTATTCTTAAATATTGACAGATGAAATGTGGCAGCTCCAGAGAAACCATAAATCGCATCTTGTATCAAGTGTAATTTTAATAAAATACTTCAGTTGAGAAGAAAACATAAATTGTGGCCCCAATTGCATTAGGTACTTTCAGTCGTATTGTATAAATCAAATTATGAGAATGGTATTGTACAGAGGTAGTGATATATGTCTTAAACTCCTATTGTTACCCGAGGTTGTCAGAGTAGTGGATACTCCCTTTAGCTGCCTTCCCTTTTGCCCCAAAGCTTCCTGATGCTTCCCTGCCTCTACCTTCCTGCTGCTGCTCTCCTGCCAGCTTCTCTTCGGTCACATCTTCATCAAGCTTCTGCCCTTACAGCCTCTCCTGAGTGTCCCTGCTGAAGTATGGCATAGCAGCTTTACTTCAGTGTGAGAGGTTTGAAACAGCCAGGTGTCCGTAAGGATCCACTAGGTGCTGTAGTAGGTGAGTTGGGTCTCCTTGCAACCAGGAAAAGTGTTGCCCTTATTTCATTTCTAAAAGTCTCCTACAATTTCTTGTGTCCCTTGCATCAATCTGCACAATTCTGTCATGAAAGTTACCCAGGCAAGGTGCAAGATCTGTCCATATATATTTACTGCTGGTAGGCTTGAAATCTTTAAAAAGAAGAGTCTTCAGATGAGGTTTATTCATTGGGTTTGGGTTTGGAGTTTTGGTTGGTTTTTTTTCCCTTTTCATTTTTAGGACATGCTTTTAACAAGCCATGACTGAAAACTGAACAAATAACAGTTTGTGCCTTATGTAAGTGTGCCTGCTATTCAAATTGTTACATTCGAATGCTGTAGATGTTGTTAAAGCCCCTGTCTTCTTCACTGCCAGCTGCTGCTGTAATCCCAAAGTAGATGCACTGGGGTTTTTTAAAAAACTTTATCTCAGTGTACTGCCCTGGGAAATTGCTTTTTGCTTTAAATTCACCAGCATACAAAATTTTTTACTTTTCAACCTTTTTCTTTGAGAGTTACAAGTAACTCTGAGTTTAAAGACTCCCATTTTTGTTCAGAAGCACAAAGGATACCTTCACAAATGTAGCTCAAATAGGCGTGTCAGATTCAGTCTTGAGAATATTATCTAAGTACCTATTTTCAATCTTAGTGAGGAGGAACTGTTTATACTGCAAATGTAATATGATCAAGTGCACATTAATTTAGTACTTTAAAGCAAAAATTTACTTATTCATTTAAAAAAAAATACTGCATTTAAAAAACCAAAAAATCAGTCTGTTGTTTAGAATCTTTTCCAAAGGCAAAGTACCATTGCTCTATTTAATGAAATCTATTTGTTTTGTGTCTCTTTCTAAGAGTTTTTTAAAATTTTGTCTGTGAAGATTTACAGGCACATCAAGCATTTTACATTATGATAATAAGACAGAGGTTGTATCATTAGTGTGATAGTAAGTCTGGCTAGTGTTGGGCAAGTAAATTCAATATAAAGCTACTCCCGTTTAAAAAACAAACAAACAACCTACTTTCTCTAAATATCTGCTCCCACTAGAGAGCAGAATTTGTACTTTCCACTCTCTGTCTCAAATGTAATCTGTCTAAAATCAATCAGAAAAACTCACCTGAGAGCAAAACACTTATAATTAGTTATTTTCAGCAACGTGTAAAGAACAGATTTATGCACAGATTTTGTACTTAGAGGGAAGTGTCAAAGGAATACGAATTAGAAGAAACTAGGGGACTTGTGTACTTTGGGATGCTACAGAGTTGTGAGATTGAAACACTGAAATTCAAATCAGATGTGTTCAGAATTCTTTTGTTTAGACTGTCAGTCTTCTGGCTAGGATGCAGAAGCCTGTTTTGTTGCTTTGGTTTGGTCTTTTCTGAAGAAATAAATTTCATTTTGGTCTTTCCCTTCCCGGGGGGGGGGGGGGGGGGGGGGGGGGG
>JAWWEU010000111.1:46981912-47026070 GCA_035583155.1 Acropternis orthonyx | reverse complement strand
ACAAATAAATTTCATTGTGGTTTTGCCCGTCCCCTCCCCCCCCCCCCCCCCCCCCCACTTTTTGTTTTAAAAAAAGATCATCTTTTAAAATTGACCCCAAACCAGATGCTCCTGAAGGGAGCCTGAGGTTCCCAGCTGAGGTGGGTATTGCACAAGTCTGTTCTTGTCTTTTCTAATTAGGTGCTTCTTACAGGGACAGCTAGAATGTAATGTATGCCTTCCTTGGCAAAACCAAAGCAGAAACTGTGATCTTGAGAATTTATTTCAAATTCATGTTGTCTGAAGTTCTAAGCCTGTGGTCTTCACTATCTCACTCCATAGGGACTCCAACAGGGACCAATACAGGAGGACATCAAGTTATTATACATCTCTATTTATTTTTTTAGTCTTGCACACTGAAGAGGCATATCTCAATGAAAATGGTATGGAGTTCCTTCACAGGTTTAGTCTTGTGCTTTCCTTTCTTTTTTTTTTTTTTTTTTTTTTTAATAGCCTGGCTGTGTAAACACCACTGAAGTGGATATAAAAAAATCTTCAAGAATGAGAAATCCACATAAAACAAGAAAGGTAAGTACCGTTATTATATCAAATGCAGGAGGTGGAGGAAATTTATAGCATGAAGTTCCATAGTTTCTTAAGGCATTTTTTTTCTTACAGCTCCAAGGAGCAAATGCATGAACGTATGTTAATATTTCATAAGCTCTTAGTTGAATTAGTATTAACAAACCTGTTAATGCTAAGTAAAAGCTATCACATAAGACTTTGGAGAAATACACAGAGATTTTGAAAATAAAATTCATTTTTGCTGCTTCATTTGCATTGTTTAGTAGATGAATAAAGCATGCTAAAATGTTTCTGTCAGTAATTAAGGAGAAATAAAAAAAAAATTCAGCACGAACTCTAACAGCAGTTCTTGTCCTGGTCTTAATGAAAGGAGTATCTCTATGTGACAACTGTGCCCAAAACTGTTGGCCAGAAATGGTGGAAGAAATCTGTTTCATCTAAATTAGGATCCAGACAGGAACAGTGTAACTTCTCTAGAGATATATAGATGGATTGGCTCAAAACTTTCATTTTAAGTCCTTTTCTCCTTAATAATGTAGATTGACTCCCACTTGAAAGTATTTCCCTTGAGGTACATATTCATGTCAACCCATAGAAAAGTAGGTTTTAAAAAGGAAAGTGGATGTAGAGAAAGTATTATCTTGGCTTATTTGTGGTAGTGAAAGGTCCAGATTAGTGTCATTTACAGGGCAGTAATTGCAAATTTGAGAGTCATCCAAATAATCCATGTGATAGTCTACCTTTCAGGATATTCCTACTACCAGTCATCTCCACTTACTGTAATAGCATCTCTCCGTGTCAGCCCCCATGTTTACTATGATGTTACTACAGATATATAATTAAAGTAGATCCTTTGCTCTACGGTGGTATGAAGTTGTGGAAGTTTGGCAGTCTTTATTTTACACCCTACTATAGATGTACAGTTTTATCTGAGTGTATAGCTTATTGCAGTTTCTTTAGAAAAAGATGATCTTGGCTAACTTCTTGAGCGCAGTTTACTAAAACATCACAGTTACTATGAATATGTGTCAAAAGTATTGTCTGAAAGCAGCTATCATTGTTCCATATTTTCTTCATAGTCTGTCTATGGCTTACAAAATGACATTCGAAGTCACAGCCCTACCCACACGCCAGTACCAGAGACTAAGCCACCCACAGAAGATGAACTACACCAAGAGGTTTGAAACATAACTACAAACTTGTACTTTTAAATGAATTTTCTAGGAAAATGGGTATTAAACCAAAAATTATTATAACTGGGAAGTTGTTCAAACAGCTCTAACAAACATTTAATAAATATTTCCCTTCTTTCATGGTATATGGATTTAGGCATGTGACTTCATTAAAGATAATGAGACAAAATTTGACATTTTTTATATCTTTCATTAAACATTTAAAGGCAGTGAGCAGCAGGCCAGTGAGTGGGTTCCTTGTGTGGCTAAGCTCATTAGCCCCTTCAGCAGCAGACAGCTTGCTCTTCCTTTCAACACCAATTTGATGTTCGGGGGTATACTTGCTGCTCCATGTGTGCATGTATAGCTTCACACATTTATCTACTGTTAAAGCTTTGTCTTTCCTGAGATGTTAGAATTCTGAGACAGTAAATGTCTGAAGAATTAGTAGCTCTCTTCTAAAATCTGAAAAAAGGCCAGTTGGATTTCTGTTGATGAACCTTTAGGGAAAATGTTATATTGGGCACATTTTTTTGTCTCTGTATGATCTTTTCTCTTCAACTGAACATTTCATTTATTTTAGAACTACACTGGTGAAATGTTGTTCTAATTCCGATATATATCTCTTCTGTGCCCTAGGATAAATCAAGGTTCAATTACAGCCCTAATAAAAAAAGTTATAGCAATAGAGTCAAGCAATAAATTACTCATAAAACTCTTGCCTTTCTTTCTTGCAGATTAAGCACTGGCAAATGCAATTAGATAGACATAGATTAAAAATGTCAAAAGTTGCAGAGAGGTATGTATATTTTCACATTTTCTGGTTTTTCAATTAGACTGATAACTATGGCGAAAATGTCAGTATGAAATAGTTTCAAAGAGCTATTCAGAGCAAATACCTCTTCAAAGAGAGACATGGGAACTCAGATGTCATAGAAATAACTGATGAGAGTTTACTTTAAGTAGGAAGGTATTAAGTTCTTTTACTAAAAAAAGATGGCCCAGATATTCCATGATACATTTCTGATAAACCCCAGAGTCCCTGAAAGAGCCTCTGACCAAGTGATCACAAGTTTCACCTTGCATTGGCAGGGAGGCTCAATGGAAATAGGTCTGGGTTTACTGTTTTGCTAATTCAAAAGGGCAATCACTGACAACGCAAGGGAACTGATTGATGTGGAGCTCGGTAGGGCTTGAACCAAGTGAGTCTGAGCTTACTTTGGGTCAGAGGATTCTTACACTATTAGGAATCTTTCTCCAAATAGGACCAAAATTTGCCAATTTTATTTTGTTAAGTAAGTCAAAAAGTCCCTTGGAAAGACTAACTGTAGTTTAGGTAGAGCAGAGGTGAAGAAAACGAGTGTTCTATCTTACACATCAAATACAGAGATAGTGAAAATTGCAGAAAATTGAGCTGCATAAGGCTTAGTAAAGGAAATTAAGCCAAATACAAATTGTTCTTCATTCTCTCATACATATTTGTGCATGCATGTCTACTTATATATGTGTATGTATGCATACATATAAAAATGCATATATTTATTTATAAAGAGAGAAGGTTAAGAATTTCTGTTTGCTGAGAAGTAAAAATAGAATACAATATGAATTGAAATGAAAAGAAAGAATAGTTGTCCTCACTTGTCAATAACTTTTCAAAAATTATGAGGTCAAAGGAAACAGAAAGCAGAAATAAGGCATGGGTGATGCAATTATGAGAATACAAGGAAAGTTTTTAGTGCGTTCGGGTCAGACCAATTCATGAATACCAAAAAAGTGTGGAAAATTTTTTGTTTATTTGGGAAAACAATAAATTTTGGAGAAGTATCATTTGATTAGGAAATAGTAAAATTATTAATTGTGTTTAAGGGAGGGTGAAAGGAGTTCTAGCAGCTGTAGGACCAATTAATATGACCTGTGTAGATTCGGTTTTAGAACAGATTTTAAAGGGATGGATAATTAAAACTGTAGGGGTATAAAACATGTTCCTTTATGAAAACAAATGTCAGTGAAAGAGGTTGCTTGACTTAATTTATTAGTGCCTAAAGGAACTTTTAAAGTTGCTCTGTGGAAGCATTAGGAAACTTTACTTCAAATCTTGATAGATCTGAGCCACCCCTCCATTTTCAGAGGTCCACTTTTAAAAGGCTTGAGCGAAGCTATTTTACCTTGAGCTTGTAGCTGACTTCTGAGTGTCTGCTCACATGGTTACCGTGGCTCAGTTGAGGCAAGGTGACTTGTTAACTGGGGTAACCTGATCAGGTTACTGCACATCCTGACATGACAATGTTTGTTGCTTTTGTTTTCCTAGTCTATTAGCTTATACAGAGCAGTATTTGGAATATGATCCTTTTCTTGTGCCCCCTGATCCATCAAACCCTTGGATATCAGATGACACCACTTTCTGGGAACTGGAGGCAAGGTACATAATTTTATTTCTTCTTTGGCAGTAAGGAGGTATATATAACATGCTTTACTGGAAATGTGAAGATTTCAGACAGAGGTATTGCAGGAAGATACTGAGGTAGAAGGGCAATGCGGTATCTTCTTGGTCTTTACAGCTTTACAGTTTTGCAAGATGGGAAATGCTTTGGATTAATAAAGCTGTGTAAAATGTTACAGTAATCAGTTTCCAAGATTCCAGTACGGTATAAAAAAAGCCACCTTTTAAAATATGACATTTCTAGTTGGAAGGCTTTATTCTTCTGTGTAAAAGCATGTGTTACCTTCATTCTGTGTAACTACTAATGTTCTGTTTGCTCATCTCTGAACACTTCACAGATATGAGCAATCTAGAAGGTGAGAAACCTGTGGTTGAACTTTAGGACTTAGTCTAAATTATGAACACATAATATTAGAATACTGAAGTACTGCTCACTTTGTGTTCTGTTGTTTTTCCTTCTGTAGCAAAGAGCCAGGACAGCAGAGGGTGAAACGATGGGGGTTTGGCATGGATGAAGCTTTGAAAGACCCTGTGGGAAGAGAGCAGTTTCTGAAATTCTTGGAGTCAGAATTCAGTTCAGAAAATTTAAGGTAAATGAGAGATACTTTTTAATAGCTCATAAGATACATACAGATTGCTGCCTGCTTTCATATACAGGCTGAGGGAAATATTCCTATGGTTAAGAGACTCACATGTAGCATACTTTTCCATTAATGTCCAACTTTTGGTTAAACTCCCCATGTAAGATCTTTTCTCTCAGCTCATCTTATTAAGCAGGTATAAAACACTGACCCATTCAAAGCCTGTTCAGTACCTTTTACTAAGACAAACATTATGGGAAAAGTAAAATGAAAGGAAAAAAGTTAAAAAATAAATAAAGGATTTAAAACTAAAATTCCCAGACTTTCACTGTTAGTCAGGTTTCTGGGGATCATTTTGAAAATCTCCACCAAAGTTCTAGTACTTGTGGATCTGACCCAGTAGAAGTAGGGTGACATCCAGCTCTCAAATTCCTCACAAATTGCAAAATGGAAAAGTGTTCCTAGTGTATAAAGTCTATAGTGTATTTTTTTTTAAAGTATATTTACAGATTTACTTTTAAGTGAGGAGAATAATTATTTGATTTTAAAATATAATAGTCCATTGATTTGCTCATAGCATGTTTTATTGTCACTGTTCTAAGAAAGTCATATTTCAGTAAGAGTTATTTCAGAAGGATTGATAACAGTCTTTCTATAGATAAGTTAAGCTTTACATAGTACAAAAGTAGACAACATATTTTACTCTTAATCCCATGTTTCACTTTCTATTCACCAATAACATAAGTGGTATAAAATCCTATTGCATTTATATTCTAGAACTCAGAAGAATCCTAACCTACTTTTTTTCTTTGCCAGTTCTCACTCCAAGGTGGTGCAGCATAGCCATTCATCCTAGAATTACACTTTCCTAGCCTCTTACAAGAGGGATTTAACATTTATGGTGTTGCTTTATAAATGCTGATTATTTGCACGGATCTCCTGGTTGTTAATTCAAGTTTGTCAGCAGAACAATTGAAGATGAAGCTCTTTAAGTTGCTGACCATGTTCATATTCAAACATTAATTTTGCATCACAAATATAGCCTGACCTATATGTGTATGTTGATGACTTCATTAGTTACCAATACACAGATTTTTTTTTTTTTTTTAACAAAACGTCCAACTGGTAAAATGATTTTTTAAAAAAAGAAAAAGAAAGATACTATTTTTAAAATTTTAATTTAAAGAGCACCTTGGTAATTTGTTATGCAGAGCAGCTGTTCAAACATGAACCTAGCAAGCCCAGTGTGTGCTGCCGTTTTCTGGTGCTTTTCTGTGATTAATTTGTCTCTCTGCCAAGTAGACTGTTACCCACATAATCTCTAACTCTTTCGTATAATCCTATTTACAACAGTAACCACAGGCAAACTGCAAGTGACTGGTCCAGAAAAATTCCCTCAAGAAATTTGTTCAGAGCTGATTCCTTGACATGCCATCTACTCTTCTATTTCTCCCTCTAGATTCTTATATTGGCATTATAAAATATAATATCTGAGTAATGGTGAGCTTAAAGGCCAGGCAGGGGATCAAATTTGCTCAGAAAAGGTGCTTTCTGTGATAATTAGCTGAAGGACAACTGTCTCACCAGCTCAGAATTATGTTTGTAAGTCCCCAAACAGCAGGGAAATCAATCCACCATGAGGCTCACAGAGTAAAGTTGGGTTAGAAAACATGAATTTTTAAAGCTTGTTGTGTATGGTTGTCAAAATGTTTTAGATCTCAATAACAAAAAATTAAAAATTTGATGGTTTCAAACATTACCACTGAATAAATCTTAAAAAGTCCACCACTTTCTTTGCTCTGCTGTTAACTCCATTGTGGAAATTTGGCTTTTTTGGAGTGGTTTTTGGTTGTTTGTTTGTTTGTTTGTTTTGGGGTGGTGTGTTTGGTTTTTTTTGTTTTGTTTTGTTTTTTAAAACTTTTTTCTTTTTTTTTGCACATCCACCTTGAGAAAAAATATTTCCACCCACATGTTGCCACTTCAACTAACTGAACTCAAATCAGCTGGCTCTTGTACTTTTACAGATCAAATCATGATAAAATTTACGACAAACACTGTCAAACCTAGAATTGCATAGGCAGCTGGCAGCCTGGATTCAAGCTTCCAAGCACAGTACACAGGACACAGCAGGGACTGCAGACACAACAGGAGCATCAGTATTAGTAGATTAGGTGTCTTATGCCTCATTTTGGTGAAAGAAATACCAAAAATGTGTAGTGATAGGTCTACCAGATATATATACCATCTCAATTCAAGTGTGATTACCTTCCATAGCTAAAAGTCCCAGTGTTACTGTTTCATTAACTTGGACTGAAAGTATCTAAACTGTCTGAAAACTCATTCTTGGTGGATATAGATCCTGTCTTAAGAAACAGAACAGACATGAAGAAACTTGAGTGGGGAGCTAAAACTAATAATTGCCCAATGATTAGAAATACAACCAGGTTTCATCTTTTTACTTTGCATCTCTGTGCTCTTTTCTTTGCCTGTATATTGGGATTAATAGTATTTCACTCTCCAAAGGAGTGCTGGAAACCACAGCAAAGGAATAAACTGTCTAAGCAGTTTTGTCAATGTGGTAACTTCATTACAGTGTGACTGCAGTTTGCTATGACCCAGGTTGGATTCTGCCTTTACCTAACACAGGCTGTGACTTGTGATCTCCTGTTACTATGCAGAATTTTTGGAAGAATTGCTTTTTGTGCTGCTCAATACACAGAAAAAATAGCTAAAGTAACATATGATTTGGATAATAGATTTATGAAATTCCCACTGCCATTACAAAAATAGTGACCATTGTTTAAAATTCACAAGACTAAAGTTTGAGCATGATCCAATACTACTGAGCTTGGTCACAAGGCTGTCCGAGCACTAAAAAAAGGACTTTTCAAACAGAGTGAGGTAGTGAAATAAATCTTACTGCAACATGGCACCTGGAGACCATATTTCTTTCATCTCTGTAGGAAACTGTATTCCTCTCCTTATCCTTCCTTTGTCTGTAATATGGCAGAATTTTTTGGAAAGTTAGTATTTGTATACTGACTGTACATTTGCTCCCAAGTGGTTATTTTGTAAAAATTGCAGCCTTTTTAAAAAAGAAAAAAAACAAAACAAACAAAACAATCTAAATCATTTCAGACCTCCCAACCTGAAAGCCGGTCCAAATCATGTAGTATTGCAGTGGGTGTGATCTCCAAGGCAGTGCTAAGACTGCAAAAACCTCCTAGATTAGTGAAGGGAGAGTGGTGACAAGATATCTCCATGATGCACAGAAAGAAAAGCCACCGGACCCCTTGCCCCTTCCTTTCATTTATAGACTTCTGTAATGTGTGACTAAATGGGGAAAAGGGACTTTGCATTCTCGTTGTCCAGTAAAAAAGTCCAGAGGGACTGAGTAGTTAGCTGGATTTAGATGTTTTCCCTTAATAAATTTTCTCTAACCATCCCCCTGCAAGCTCAGATTTTGTGAGATATTTATTTCGGACTCATCCATTTAACTTGTTGTAGAAATGTTCTGTACTGGAGATAGAGGCTTTAATTATGTTCTGTAGAAGAAATAAATAACCCCCCACATATACAGTATTAAAAATCTGCAATGTTGCCTACAAACTCTTTAAGTCATAGGGCTTCATTTTAGCTTACTTCAGGTGTTATGGTTGTTCTTTTAACATACCATTACAGTGCTTTTACTAGGGAAGAGGGAGAATGCTGCAAGAGATTAAGTCTTCTTTTTAATCGGGTCTATTTCACTTTTTTCTCTTTGTTACTGATCACTGCTCTTTATGACTTTAAATGCAAATTTCTCTCCATTGATGATGGAGGAGAGAGGTCTGCATGTTACAAATATGAATGAAAATTGATTAACTGTCCTTGATGTCTGCCCTGCAAATCTGAATAGAAGTGCTGGTAATGACACTTTCCCACTATGGGAACTGGTAATTATTAGGTGCTGTTGTGGGTGCTAGTAACTTGACTAAAATTTAGCCCTCAAAGCTGAAATTGCCTCTGTGTTATTTCTCATTCAGACTCAAGCTTAAATGCCAAGTGCCAGCAATTTGTGTAGATTAGATGAGAAGGAACTAGTTGCAAGATTTAGTGATTATTCTGTATCTTTTTTTTTTTAAGTCCTTCAGCTCTACTATGTCTTGAATCTTGAAGCTGTACTTGGCAAGATGGTGAACTCTAGAAATCAGGGAGTAGTTTCCTGCCCTTGGAAAAATATTAAGTGATTTTCTTCACAGGGGTTTTTAATGTTGGGGTATTTTTTTTTCTTTTGCTGAAAATGCTGAACAGTCTGTCCTCTGACCTGTTGTGTCACATACACTGGGTGTAAAGCCCACATAATTCCCACTTCACTGTTTCCACACTCTAACTATACCTCACACATTTCGTGAAGAATCACTTAATCTTTCTCTCACTCTGTGTTCCTATATGCTAAATTTAACTGATTAGCACGATCTGGGATCTGCTGTTGTCTACACCTGATATTTAGGTCAGTTAATGGGACAGAAGCCATGTTATAGCTGTGCAATTTACCTTCAAGGCCACTGTCACTTTGAAAGTAATCCAGCTGGAGGTCATAATCCCCAGATGCCTCGCAGCATGTGCCTTACCAGTTCATGTGGCTGGATCCTCCTACCATATACTATACACTCTCAGCTGGGTGTCTGGTGTGTGACCCAGTGCGTGGCAGCCCAAATGCTGGGATAGAAAACAACAGCAAGGTCTACACCCAGCTACTCAGGTCTCTGTTCTAATAGTACTGAGCATCTTTTAGGGAAAAGCATGAGAAAAGCAAACCTCCACCAACAGGAGATAGTTTCATCCAAGGGCAGCCAAACTGAGCTCTAGCTCCTTACACAAAGTAGCACTAAATTATTATCCACAAAATGTAGTTCCCCCTCTCCCCTGTCCTGCCCTTACATGTATTTATTCTTGAAGACCATGTGCTGTTTGCTACAGGAGTCTTCCCTTGCTCTGGTCACAGCTCATGAGGCAAAGAGCTGCAAAAAGGGACAGGGAGCTCTCTGATTTGAGGTCCTGGGCTGAGGTCTTGTAGGCTCCATTTCAACTTCATCTATGCTATTGGTTGCCATGAGATATTTGGAAAAGTTATTTTTGAAAATGCAAGAGGGGGCACCCTTATTTTTGCCATTTCCTAACTTTGAATATTTGAATTCAACTCTCTGTGGGAGGAGGGCAGGCATTTTTTTCTTGAAAGATCAGTAAGTAGATTAAAACCTTAGAATGTGTGTTGACTGTGAAGTAAGCACCCTAGACATAACACAGAAATCAACAGTTTCTTCCCACTTTTAGAGAGGTTTCTATATTTAAAACCTCACATTTTTAATAAGTTCTTTGAATGCTCTTGTTAGAAGGGTAAAATAAAATTTAATCTATCAAAGAACTGGTGTTCACCCTGTAAGGATGTGTCTATACAACCTGCCTATTCTATGCTGGAAGCAAAGACGTTAAATTTGTTTAAATTTATCTCCCATTATTTCCCCACAATTGAATATAACCCACTATATGGAAACAGCTTACTTGCAAAGAAAAATAACATCCTAAGGCATGTTTGTGGTGACTTCCAGAAGTATTGACAGTGATACAATGGAACAAACAAGGAAGTGGCATCTCTGAGCTAGATCCTCAGGATGTCTGCAGGGTGGTAGAAAATGTGTATTTACAAAGAGCATCCTTCCCTTTCATTTTTCTGTTCCTTACCTGACTTCGAGACACATGAGTAATCAGTCAGTCCCAGAAGATGCACTTGAAGGGATTAGCACTGCAGGATATATGCTTTTAAATGCAAATATCAAAAGCAGCTTAAGGAAGCCAAAATAGGTTGCCCAAATTTGACAGAGTGAACTGAATTAGAGTTTGTGAGTTATGCAGTTTTCAAACTTGAGTTATGAGGCCTCTATTCTTACTGCATTACCATCAGACTCTTAGGATATGTCCCTGGGCTCTATGCAGAACTGTGTTCAATTCACATTGCAGTTCATATATATAAATTATGCTACCCAGAATTTTTCAAACTGGAGTTCTTCTATTGGCACAGACTCCCTTTGTGACCTTGGAGAAACCACTGTACATTATTACATTATTAAGATATTTGCAAAACTGGGACAATATTGCTTCTCTGTCTCTTGGAGAATCTTAGATGGAAAAACTGTGCTTAGATACTGTTGAACTTGAAGGGTATAGAAATACCTAAAATAGTCATCTTGGTAGAGTAAAGCTGACTGTAATGGCTTGTGAAAAACAAGCATGGGCTCCTTCCACCTGTGCTACAAAGATGTTTCAAAACAGGACTATGAAGGAACAATTGCTTCCTGATTCAAGTGAAGAATGTCTTATAGCAAGAATAGTGTAAGGTTTTCTATGCTTTACTATCCTCTCTTAAGAGCTGTTGAAATAACTGTATTAGAACTTGGATTGAGGGTGATACCATTTTGCTTTCTTAGGGGTCTGAGTACAATTTCATTGTTCCAGTCTCCTATCCCGTCCTTGCTGAACTCAGCTGAGAGAGCTCAGTTTGATCTCACAGTGTAAGCAGGGTGGAACCACGTTTTAAAGGCCCACACAATTTACTTGTAAGCCTTGTAAAATCCATCTGATTTCACAGTTAAATCACTTAAAGGTTCAGCTTATCTGTTCCGTAGGACCAACTGTGTTGAAACAATAATGAAAAGTTGTGATGGTATACATTGCATGTTTAACAAAGTCAGCCTTTAGTTGAGCTCTTGGGTTTGGGGGAGAACTAAGTGGTCTGCACCATGTCTAAGCATGGGGTGCTAAATGAATTTAGAATTGTTTTGTGCAGTGAGATGGTCTGAACACCCACAGAAGGAATAATGAAATAAAGCTTAAGCTAGTTAGCTATGATCACGAAGTGCTCAGGACCTGTTTTAGTGATTCTGGTCCAGACTGAATGAGAAGGATGCAATGAATTGGTCTGCATTGTATGTAGTTGCCCCATGTTGGTTTGCTCAGGAGCAGAAAAGAATAGAGAATATTCAGCATTTTTAGCAAAAATATGTGCAGAAATGCAATGCTGAAGAGAGAAATTAAATTATAATGGGCAAAACAAATGCTTTTCCAGTTCATGCATGATTTGTGGGTAACAAAATTACAGTTGCACAGTTTAGAATTTAGTAGGACAGAGAGATTCTTGTAGATAGCAAGAATATAAGTTACTAGTTTTTGACCATATGTCAAAAAGCAGTCAGGTTGTAAGCAGTGTAAGCCCGTGTGGTCCAGCCAAAATGAAGTCTCAGTTTAATTCCAGTTAAATGGAAATCTTCCCATAATCAAGTTTCCCATACATAAGTAATGAGGGATTTCCTACCCATCTCATGAAGAGTCTTCTAATAACTGCTTCCTAAGGTGGATTAGTTGCCTTGAGGCAGTGTACCAGAATGCTGACCCCAGCTTTTTTTCTTATTTTAGCATGTTTTAGATGAAAACTTCAGTTACATTATTTCTTTTTTTTAAGAGCAAGAAAGAATGTGAATGCTTCATTAATGATTATCCTGAATTGGAAGTCAAGATGCTGTATTGTGCCACAGGTTCTGGTTAGCAGTAGAAGACCTGAAGAAGAGGCCTATCCGTGAAGTTCCTGCTCGTGTCCAAGAAATCTGGCAAGAGTTTCTTGCTCCAGGTGCACCCAGCGCTATCAACCTAGATTCAAAAAGTTATGACAAAACCACTCAGAATGTGAAGGACCCTGGAAGATACACATTTGAAGATGCTCAGGTCAGTTTGCAATCCTGTTTAGGGACATTTGAAATGGAATATTAGCTAGTGAAATCTATATGCAAAAAATTAGATATATTTGGGAATTAAATGATGATGTCTTGTTTCAAAAAATGTCATTTTGGCAATGAAAATAAGTAACATTCTTTCATGAGGCGTAGGAAGTTCTTCATGAAAGTTCTGTGCTTCATATAGAGTCTATTTGAAGTGTACTTCAAATTGAGCAAAGCATACAGTGAAGAAAAATGAAGTATTTCTGTATTAAATGCAACACTTCATGTGAACTTATAACTTAATATTTCCTCTTTGCAGACTTCTGAGGAAAGCAATAGAAAAGAATTGGTATCATCCTCCATTTTCATCAGCAGCCCAATGATGAAAATTTAATTATTAATGCAAGTGAAATGGTGTCAAAAGGAGAGATTGAGATCATATCCCTGCAGAATTTCCTACAACTTGATTATTAGGTCACCCTCTTGGGAATCAGGAGATGCTACTATAAGCCCCACAAAGGAGAAAAGGGAATTGAATTGAGGCTTTCTACTTCTGGGGTGAGGGTCTCTGCCCTAAATGTGAGGGGGGATAATTCTACCACATTTTCATTTTTCCATTATGAGCAAAGCAACCTATGAAAAAACAATGAAATTTTCATTGGACCCACTGTTTTGAAGTGTTCTGGATTAAACCAAACACACCATTTTTGCTTGCATCTGATGGCCCCTGGAGATTTAGGAACATAGCCTATAGCAAAGATGTAAATTGCACAAATAAACAATCTAGCAAGATTAAGGGTTTTTAAAAAAAAATAGATCTTTGCAGTTGAATCAGTAAAGGACAATTAAATTCCTTGCCAGTATCCAAATTATTTTTTTTAATAGGTGTAAAATTTCAACACCATTTTACTTCAGATCTCTCTTCTAGTAATTTTTTTTCTTCACTTATGAAAGACATGGAGTATTCAGTCTTTATACAAGCAGGACTTTCCTCCTGTCAGATCTCTGCTTAGTTTATCCAGTTCATCAAAAAAACTTGAACTTGGAAGCTCCAATTTCTCTTGGAAAAGGGGGCAGGCTGCACCTGCTGTGTTCTCACTTGAAGCTGTAGGAGCTTTACAGTGTGTCCCACCTGAGCTGGCAGGGTTTTGCCAGGAGTGTAGCTCTGCCTCGACAACAGGCTCTTTGTGGCCTGCCAGCTGGGAAAGAGACCACTTATACGTCATTTTGGCAGCCAGAGGGTCTTTTAATTGTGATTAAAAATGTATGAAAAGCATTTCTTGACTGGAAATATGGAATTATGAAACTCCATGTAAAATGAGAGGCACACAGAAGTAAAAGTAGTCTGCTTGTGCTAAATAACATGCAGCCTCAATTCCTGACAATTGTGTACATTAACAGTACGGATACAGTCTAATCTATTCTTGCTTTTACAGGGCTGTTTCTTGTACAGAAATAACATTTTAATGCCCATCACTACTTTCTGCTCTCTATTGCCTACATTGTTTGCTTACATGGAAACCAAGTGGAATAAAACTTCCCAAATAAACCAGTCTAAGTTCTGAATATATACCAAAATTTCTCCACTTAATGTAAGAAATGCAATGAAAGACACTTAGAATGATTTCTAAGATTTCTAATACAGCAAAAATTAAAAATCAGCTTTAATTTAGCCTCGCTTTAATTTTCAAAGAAGGTCTTTTTTTGTTTGGGTGGGTTGTTTGGGTTTTTTTTGTATTCACTAATTGTATGCACTGCCAAGCCTAAAAACAGTACTTACTTTACAGTTTCTTTGCTGTTTCCCAATTGCTGCTATAGGTTTCCTATTGTAGTAAATAGTTTGAGTAAAAGAAAAACTGCACAGAAATAACCAGAACAATTCAGTGGATTTTTAAAAAATATTTTGAAAGCATTTCCTATATTGTTTTTTCTACAAATCTTTAACATATAACTAGAACTAGAATTATCAAGTGTCTTACAGAATAGATTTTTCGTTTTTCATCTTTTTCAGTAATGAGAATGCTCCAAACAGAAAAGTTCTATTAGCTGCTTCTTTTTCAGTAATGAGAATGCTCCAAACAGAAAAGTTCTATTAGCTGCTTCTGTCATTTGTTTTCTGAATAAAGATTTGCAAATTTTCATACCCCTCTGAAGAATGAATAGCTTGAAAATTAGATTAACCTGGAACTGTTTTTTAATTTACATACCCATTTTCCTTTTTATATTGTTAGCTGGAGAGCAGACTAAATGTCTGTCGAAGGATGTTTTCAAGAGTAGCCAGGGGGATATCCTCACTAACCAAAGCACTTATTTGTGATGCTGAACTGAGTACCTCATCCTGCCTGTAAAGTCACAAGAGCATGTCCAGAAACTAATTCAGAAAATCTGACGGGGAAGGATTCACAGTTCCTAATTTAGTCATAAACTGAGTAATATAAGGGAGTTTTGAAACTGGGCCTTAATCTAGGAGTCAGTTGTAAATTCTTAGAAAATAATTTTGTAGTGGAAATTTTATCTATAAATTAAAGAAATGTGTGCCATGTAATTTATATATAACAAATGGGTGGGATTTCTGCTTTAAGAACAGAAAGCAGTTCAGCCTTAGCTTCAGAACTGAAACCTGCTGTCCCATAATACTTCTTATTCATAATAGTGCTAGCTGGTGTACCTTCCACAACCAAAACCTATGACTGACTCCCATTTTATCTATGTCTTCTTTCATGGGAGTCACAGCTCCTCCTTTCCTTTTCAGGAGCACATTTACAAACTGATGAAAAGTGATTCTTATCCTCGTTTTATACGATCCAGTGCCTACCAGGAGCTGCTACAGGCCAAGAAAAAGGTATTGGTCCATCTTGCCTTTGTCTTGCCACTGTGCAAAGCAGTGGTTATGTTTGCAACAATACTCAGTCTTCTCTCCCCTGTGCCAGTGCAACTGGATATCTGGTAGGTGACCAGCTTGGCGTGTTTGGAGGGTCACATACACACAGGAGTTCAATATACATATATGTGTATATATCCTGCATGCGGGCATGTTTCAATAAGTTAATCTAGCAAAACTTATTTTTATTTTTACATCCCATATTGTACTGTTTTCTCTGTTATGAAGCACCTTAAATTGCAAAGTGCTTTACAAATACATTAAAAGAAAATAAAATAAAGTCCCAGAAGAATAGTCTTTCATGTTTGCAAGTTTACTTATGTAATAATTGTTGTTCTCTTTATTACACCTATAAAAGCTACAGAATGTGTTTAGAAACAATCTTATTCATATGAATAACTTCTAATTGCAACTATAGATATAGGGGCTTACTAATTTTGTTCCTTTCCCTATTATGATGTGAATAGTTTTGAGTAGGTTAGGAATCTGACTTGAAAGACTGATCATGTCACACTTTGGCAAACAGAGGGTCATGTCTTGGTATGTAATATCTACTTAGAAAAGTCCAGACTATGGAATGAGTTCTGAATAGCCACAGCCCTGGGTATGTGGACCAGCTTGTGCATTGTAGATTTCTATAATGATAAATAATTTTATCAGTGGGCTTTAAATAGTAATCTATTAGAATCAGCTGGGAGCCCTGTGCTTTGCAAAATTAGGGCCCTGATTCTTACCGGAACAAGGTAGTTATTGATACCAAAGCATTCTGTTGTTTACAATGACAACCTAAACTTATATGAAAGTACTGTGTGATTTTGTTTTTTGTTCAAACATTGATTTCTGAAGATCCAATATAGAGAGAGATGTTGAAAAAACCAGAAAGCTTCAACTGTCCGTGTGAAGTCCTTAAGTTTGTGAATGTCAGTTCATTAACACAAGATGTGCACTTCATTATTTCTTTTTATTTTCAGTTTTTCTTTAAATCCAAACCAGTTTGATCCCCATGAAAGGTTATTTTTGTCAAATACTATATCTGCTTTGCCCATCCCCTGTTTTGCCAAGTCCCATTACAGCCTCATACCCGTGTTTGCTTCCTGATTTATACAAACTTTGTTTTGCAGTCCATTGTTTCATCAATCCTTCTTTTCCACTCCATTTTCCTTGCTTTTCTTTCCCCCCTCCTTTTTCTTTTTGTTTCTTTTGTTTTATTTATTTTAAATTTAAGTTGGAAAACACTCTGGATCGTCGAACATCTTTTGAGAAATTCACACGCAATGTGGTAAGTTTGTTGCCTCGGAAGACTAGTAAGCCTGATGGGACATCCTTCTCCCCTTCCCCTCACTGATCCCTACTTTCCCTTTTTGCTTCTCTAACCTGACAGTTAAAAGTGTACTCATCACAGTTTGTGAATTTTCCTGGGAATGACAGCTTTATAATGTGCTTTCATTACAACCCCTTCTCCTGATCCCTTTCCCACTAATCTCAATAGTCACACATGGAGGAATGGACCTTTGGGAGCCATGCTTTTTGCATTAGGAAGCATGAAATTAGTCACCTTCTTTTTTTTGCTTTAATTTTAGTAAAGAATCTGTGAAAACCTGCTTGATGTTGTTTCTTTTTCTGGTGCCTCCCAAAATACTAAGTCTAAAACAGTTGAACACATTGGATTTCCATCCCATCTTCATTTTATTTTACTAAAAAAAGACTTTGTCCCATCTTCTTAATTAGGCACAGGGAAAAATAAACAATAATAATTTCCCCGTCTTCCTTAATGTCTAACACAGCTTTTGCAGGACCAAAGAATTCATGCTGTTGATGTGCAAGGGTTTGATTTGGATTCATTTTCATAATGGACTAAAAGAACTGGTTTTTTCTTTTCAATTTTCAAAAGCTATTTCTTGAAGGTGAAAAAAATACCGCAAACAAAGAAGGCTGGTAGGTTTGGTGTGGGCATTCTTTTGCCATCTGCTAAAAAAAATCTATTGATGTCCTGATATTTGGGATTCTTTTTACTTATCCAGTTTCTTTGGAATTTTTTTTTTTTTTTTGGCATTGTGAAAGTTTAAACTAAAGAATTCAACACATTTATTTTTGTAGGGCAGAAACATCCCTATTTTCCCATGCCATAAAAACTGTACACCAACACTGAGGGCGAGCACTAACCTGTTATGAAAAGAGGTAGAAAGATCTTGGATTATACTCGAGTCTGTCTGCATCGTCTGTTGAATTGTGCAGGTGACGCTGCTGTGTGTGCGCGCGTGTGTGTGTGTCTGTGGCTTTTTCTGTGACTTGGTTAACGGAGCTGTGTGTGTTGAAATGAAAATTACAAGAGCTTTCAGCAAAGGTCATGGTTTTTGTTTTTTAGTTTCTAGGGAAGAAGAAGCAGTTCTCAAAAACTGCCTCCCATGCAATGGGGCTCAAAAGTATTGCCTCAAGTATTTATAAAAAACAAACATAAATACTTTTCAGTAATCAAAAAAAGAGAAACTAACACAGTTAAAGAACCAAGTGTTGTGAGGCTGTGGGAATATCTCACACTTTAAAACAAAACAGTAATTCTTTTAACTACTTTCTTATAGGTAAAGGCTTCCTGTAATATGCTTTGAATCCACTGTAATCAGGAAGAAATTTGGATTCAATGGGACAAAGTCAGTAAAGGACACTAAAAGTAAATAAACAGCCACAAACAAAACTATCCCAATGTTTGAAACAAAAACCCCTATGTTTTGCATGGTGGTGTTGCCATAGCATGTTGCAGTGTGATTTGTGTGTTGTCTAAGCAGGTTGGATCTATAAAACAAGATTGTACATGATAACATTATACATGATAATTCCATTCTAATTCTGTAGGAAGTTCCATATTAAGAAAAAGTCTATAAAAAAGAATGCAGAGAGTGGGTAATACATCCAAGATCTCTGAGAGCCAAATTTTTTCCCAGTCACAGTGCTTGGCAAGCTGCAATGCTACATTTATTTATGGCATTTTGAACAGCCCACAGGTCAGAAATTGGCTGTGGTAAAGATTATGTAAACAGGTGGTTATGAGGAGAGAAATAGCAAGCCACAGATAGAAAGGAGGAGAATACAGCACAAAGAGGGGGAAAGTGAAGGCAGACTGGGAAACACCGAAATCACTCCCAGAGCACTGTTATGGATAAACCAGCAGTTCTGGGCACAAGCAGTGCAGCACTGTACCCGACAGCCGTGCCCAGTTTGCATCATGCTAATCTCAGAGCAGAAGTACCAAAATAGCAGGATGCCAGAGATGCAAACCAGGCCAAATAAACCAGCTGGGAATGAGGATTTCTGGATGGGAAGCATCAGTACTTTGGTAGAAGAGGGAGATTTTTTTTTTCACAGAGCAAGCTATAAAATGAAATCTGTGGTTTTGCTTTTCTTCAAACTACTGCCTTTTAATCCGGGTGGAGTCTGTCAAGTCAAGTCAGGTATGAAAGAAAAACATGTCACTGCTAGATCTATTCCAATGACTGAATTCACGTCACTCACTTCCTCAGGACCCCTTGCCACCAGGCATCCTTGTTCTTCCACTCTTGTGCTTGGTTGTGACGAGTTTATAATATGTACAGTGGTTACAACCAGCAGGGATGAAGGAAACATTTCTCAGAATATCCCACAGTGTACTGATTAACTTCCCAACTGTGTGGGGCAAGCGAGGAACTGGGGAATAGATCTGTTCTACTGAGTAATTCAGAATACAGGTGTGAAATAGGTCTTCTACAATCTGGACAAAGGCTGTCATCTCTGAATGACTTAGTGAGATGGAATTTACAGTTTATCTTCTCATCTGATGGTTTACAATATTTAGAGTAATTTTCACTGGATTATTTTCTCACTTATATCCAAGTGGATTTGTACTGAACTAAATTAGACCTCAGCTTTTTCCATTTGAAGTGCTTAAAAAATCCCAGTAACCTTGGTTGTGTCTAGGGACTCAATCTGAGAAGATGGCCTTATAATTCATAACCTGATTTGTAAGATGGAGACTCTAAGAGGCTTCTAATCAATGTTAATCGAAATTGGGTTATACTTGTTGCAAGAAAGTGTTTGGTAAACTAGAAAGTTTAGAAACTTTGTACAGCCAATTACTATTTCATGAATTATGTGGAAATAACCTATTATAATGAGTCATTGTTCTAATCTGATGGGGAAAAAATACTAGGTTCAGCTCTGCATTTGTTTGACATTGAAGAGTTTTCTTTCCAGAAGACTTTCAGTAAGTTGGTGCACTTTATGAAAGCCCTAAATGCTCAACTTAAAAACACTGACTATTTTGCTTGCTCTGTAGATTTTATAGTGCAATGTTGCTAGGGCCTTCAGCAGTCTGCAACAAACAGCACGAATAATGTTAGAAACAGGTCTGCATTCATATAAAATATACAGGAGTAATAGCAAACTGGCATTTGTTATGTGTAATATTTATTACTGGACACTTTATAGTTCATATTTGAGTAGTAACCCCAGCTATTCTTGGTTTGCCTCACTTATGCTCCCGTGTATTGTGTGAATATATAGAACACATACACTTCTGCACTACTGGAATGAAACCATTGGATAAGTGCATTGCCTTAGAGTAACACTGGGAACCACAGGTGTCACAGCTCTGAGTCCAAGGCACAGAGAGCAGTGACAGTGTGCTCTGTGCTTCCCCCATGGCTAGATCAGGCCCTCATCTTTCTCTTTGAGAACAATAAAGATCCAGTCACCTACAGCTCCCCAAGGGAGTAGAGGAGCTAAAGGTCTAAGTTAGGGAGGAGGAGGATCTCATTACATGCTACATCAGTAGAGAGACAGAAATCAGCTGTTTCTGTGGCATGTAAAAACTGAAATTCCTTTTTAGGAATTCACATGGGGAAAAAATATTAAAAGAAAAAATTAAAAATCCCAGCAAACTTCCTCAACCTCAGGTGCTAATATCTACATTACAGGGGATTATACCCTGGAAATGTTGATGGGAACAAAGATGTCCTTCAAGGAACAATTATGGAACAATTTTGTCTTCACTTTCTTATCTGTGCAGGATTTGTGACAGTTACAGACTGAGCAGGACACCTTTGTCAGCCCTAGCCTGGTGGTTAGCTGCAATTACCAGTCTGCAACCCTTGAAACAAAGGGATCTGCTTTACAAGAGAGTGAGCTAATTTAAATTCCACCCCATACAAATTTCATTGTCCCACCAGGAACAAAGTTAGGGGAACAGAAAAAGTGTAGTCTCCCTCCGTAGAGCTGCCTGGGGAAAGACACTGCATCATCACTTGTTGATGACATGGCTTGAGACACCACTATCCATGTGAGCATTGCATCTGTTGCTGCCCACCTACAGAGAATGCAAAAAATGTTCCTGTTATAACTTTGTCATATCTTATGTAAATACAGCCAGTACAAAACAGACCAAACTCAGTTCATATATTAAACTAGAAAGCCATCAAACTATAGTTATCTCCACTCATAACCTTGTAAACAAGACCCCATTTAATAATTCTGAGTGTAAAACCATTGTCTTGTATTACCCATACACTTTCCAGCTGTCTTCTCCCACTTACCTCGAAGAACTTGCTGATCAGAGTTCTTTGACTTTTTTCCCCTCCAAACCAGTAACAGCAGACATGACATGCATGAGATGTGAAATGTGGAGGCCACTGAACAGTCTGCATTTTCACAGAGGCTCAGTACAATGTCACTTAACATGACAGTGAATTTTGGCCTAGAGAAGGGAGTTAGAACTCATAAAAATAGCTTCCTCCATTATTATCAGTGGATCATAGACTTTCTAGATGCTTAAATGAGTGTAGTCTCTTGTCATGTTAAAATCTGTCCCTTTATTGAGAAACAAGGCAGATAACATATCAAGAAAGGGGGTTTTTTTATATGAACAGGTAAGACTTATGTACAAGGCCCTACTGTGCCAGACCAGAAGTCCATTTAGTTCTGAAATCATGCCAAGGGCTAGATTTGTCTCAAGCAGAGCATTGTCCAAGAACTGCAATGCAGTATCAGCTGTGGGATCTTATTTTGCATTCACTTACAGATTATTCCCAAAACTTAAACAAACAAACAAAAAAAAATAGCTAGTCAGAAGAAATATAAATCACAAAGCTACTTATTTGACAAATACAAAACAAGAATGAAAACAGTAAATATTTGTAGAAATTAGGGCTTTTTCCATTTCAGGAAAAAGATGTCTTATTGATGTTTGACTAAAAATGAACCAGTAAAATAATTGAATTTTTTTTGTTTGAACTGCTAACTAGTGAAAAAAAAAATTAGTTTTAGGGTTTTTTAAAAAATGATGCTCGGGGAGCAAAATCATAAAGGACATGTCAGTGAGGACTGGTCTCCTTGTGCTGTTCTGCTGTGACTGGAGCTAAGCTGCTGTGCTTAGTGCTGGAAGAGAGGAGCTTGAGGAGTAGCGCTTGCACAGCCAGATTCACCTATGTGAGGAGTCAGCAAGGGCTGGTCAGGTCCCTGCAGTTTCCCAGCTGACATACATTTACCTGATTCTTAAGCTGTTTGCAGGAATGAGAACTGCAGAGAAGCATGAAAACCTGAGGGGTCAGGCCCAGGATAAATATACTAAAAATATTTGTCTTGTGCATTAGTCCTTTGGAAATGTGCACTTCAGATGGTTATTCAAGTTCAAACTACCCCATCTGGCAAGAGTCTGTAGGTTAATCAAGTGAGAGCAGCTCATCAGTAAATGTAAAGATAAGTGGAAAAGGAGAAAGAAATGGAGAGTGTCACTGGATTTGGAATGAGCCAAAACAGGAAAGCTATTGTTCAGCTGTTGCCTCCTGTCCTCAGATCATTGCAGGAAACAGTGCAGCCCTAATGAGAAGGGAACAGAGGGCTGCAAATCCCAGCCAGAGGCAGAAGGATTTCGCTGCACATGTAACCACTTAACGCTGCAGCTGTGCGGACAACTGTTTCCCCAAATTCAGTAAATATTAACCTCCTCCCCTTCCTCACAAATGAAAGAGAAATACACCTGCACAGGTGGCTGAGAGCAGCATTCTGTGCTGCTGTGGAAACTGAAGCAGAACTCTGACCCCTCTGAGCAGTGCTAAAGCAATTCCCCCTGTGCTAGTGAAGCAAGGACTTCCTAAATTTGAAAAGGGACTTGCTGCTTCTGCTCCCGTCTCTCCAGCTGTTCTCCTGTCAGGGGCTCTTTACAAACCAGCTCTGTGTGTAGTGCACTGCAATGTCACTTGGAAGCTTTCCCTGCCGATGCCAGCTGAGCTGCCGGTGTGCTGCACGTGTTTCACACATGAGCATATGGGAAACTGTGAGAGGAAGGAGGTCAATTCTCTCTCCGCATCTCATTTTGCTCGCAGTAGGGTTCATGCTATTTCCCTATCAAATGCATGGAGTTTTCATTTCTAGTTCTACCAGTACCAATCCTGGGGATTAGCATCTGCACTGGCAATAAAGAAACATGAAAAAGGAACCACTGAGGTTGCTTAGCAGAAAGGAAGAGAATTAATCTTCTAAAAGGAAAAGACTTGATCTTCCTCTATCATACGTTTCAACTCCATCCCCTATATACATTTATATATCATTTTCTTATAAGCCACATATGTACTGAGGTTGTTGCTGATTTTTTTTCCAGATTACTTGAGGAGTTAGTGTCATGCTGCATAAATGGGTCAGCACAATTGTATTTAGCAGCTTATACACATGGCTTTGTGATTTTCCCCCTAAATTCTCTAGTGATAAAGTTGGAAGGACAACACTATGTTAAACAGTTAATATAGTAAGGTTGGGACTGAACACTGAGGCCAGTTGATGTACTTTTAGTACTCTTTTAAACTACTTTTAAAAGTATTTTTTAATTGTTCTTAGGTGTACTTGTTCACTCGTTCACTCCAGCAGCTGTGCTGCATCCTTGTACTCTGACTCCCTTGTCAGGTTATGTGTGCAGGATTTAATTTTGGATTGTGTATTATTAGTAAAATTCTTAAATAGTTGCAATTCATATGTCCAAAGTGCACTAACACAGCCAAGAAACATATAATCCTGTTTAGAATTTGGCCATATACTTGTAGATCTTGAAGGCAAGAATATATTGAAAACATTAAGGATCTCCTTTTTGTTATTCAGACAAACATCTACTACTTCTACCTCCCCCCCCCCCCCCCCAGTTGTTCTTTAATCTCATTAACACAGGAAACCTTTTCCTATATGTGATGACTCATATGCTACACCTCTGAAAACTGGACTGTTAGATGCAGGTTCCCTAATCAAAATTTGGCTTATAGAAGTGCTGTTAACTTTGTACCTCAAAGAAATAGTCTCTGCTCAAATTATGACCCCCAACGGATTATCCTTACATCAGTCTGTAAATTGAGTAAATCTGGAAATCCCCTAGAAGTGATAATTATGAGACACTATCATAGAGAGATAAAATAAAAGTATACTCTGAAACAGAGTTTGAAAGGAATATTCTGTAAAGTGAAAGATAACAAGTCCCTGCAGACCTAATAATAAGATGTGATAATTCTGTATTTAGGGCTTTTGTGGATTCTGTGTATTAAAAACTTATTTTCCTGATCAGAGAACTTAGTACCATTTAGAATAAGCATTGGAGAAGATCTCTTAAGGAGGGTGTGTCTTCTAAGTTGTCACTTTTCCAACTATAAGATAAATTAGAACTACAAGTGCCTTGAAAAAGACCATACATTGTTGTTGTCATTAGATGGAGAGTTTGTATCTAAAAGAAATGTGATGTTCTCTGAGTCAGGGAGGGGAGGTGAAGCAGACTGTCCAGAGAATTTCTGATCATTCTAAGGCTTAAGAGAAAAAATGTCCAAAGACCACCAATATCCAGAGAGCAAGTGACGTGGAATACAGGAAAAAATTGTCATGACAGCTCACTGTGTCTCTAGAGGAAAATTCAAACAACATGTAGAAAAAGATTATACAACTCAGATCAACTAATAACTACTTTTTGACCTGATTTTAGGACAAAGCATCCTAGTTTATGTGATAATATAATTCATTCCTGAGATGCTAGAATTTGGTTGTGGTTTATCTAAAAATTCTAGAAATTTTAAAACTCCTAAATAATTGTTGCAAATAATAATAATAAACAATTTTTTTACAGATTTTATACCAGAACAAGAGCTCATGCATCTTTCCAGTGTGATATCAAGCAAATTGTTTTAATAGCATTCCTGGTTTTAATATTTTAATTAATTGGGTTATGCAGTTCAGTACTAAAGGGAACTCATACATATTTACAGAAAGTAGCCAGACCTGTAGACCTGTAAAATTAAGTGCAAATAACTTAATGAAAGGCAAAGATAAGCATATGTGCAATATTTTCTGAGATAATCTCTAAGACAGTCAGAAATTGTCTAACAAAACACTTAATTTTGGGCATGCTGTTTTAAATTGTGTTCCAGAGCCACACTGCTATTGAGGCTTTTTTTTTGACTGTTTAAAAAGAAAATATGTTTTACTGTAAAAGCTTGCCTGCTGCATTGGAGGAAAACATAATTTAAGGGTTAACAAATGTCAATTGTGAATTTAATATAGATAGAAAGTGCCAGATACAGGGAAGACAACGTGCCAGGAAGGATACTTTCTGTCTTTTCACAAAGCAAGTCCTAATGCTGTCAGGTGATGTGGTGAACCTGATGGATAAGCATTCTAATCCTACATTGCAAACATGAGTTCCCCTCCAAATTATATTGTAGAGGAAGTATTCATCCTAATTTGTTCAACTTGTATTTCACAGAACAAAGAATAAAACGATTATTCTTCCTTTTATGAAGACCCACTCTGATATATTACATTTGAGCAAATGCTCAAAACCAACTTACAGATCCCTGTGAGCATAAATTTAATTGATAATGACAATAGATATTCAATTGTATAATTCCACTGACTTATAATACTGCAGATGACTTAAAAAATTATTGATATGGCAGAATAAGTTCATTTAGCATTTACTGCAGAAAATGAAGTATCTCTCCATAGCTACATTATTTCATACTACATTCTTGAAATTTCTGAGTTGGGCATTTAAAATGAGCAATATAATAAATGTAAGTATTAAACATCTAACTGGCAAGTTAGAGCCATTTTCTATATAATGTTTTATGATATATTTGTGTTACATTGTCAGGGTATGCCTGTGGTATTTTGAGGAATGATGTCAGCTTGCTGTGCCAGCTCTGCCTCTGTTGAATCAGAGCCACAGTAGGATGGCCCTTGGAGAGCTAACTCCTTTTATGTGGCCGTAGGAGAGCTAAATCCTGTTCTGTGGTTTCTGTCTGGCTCAGATAAAGCTCAAATCTGCCTGAAATATACCATGGTGACATACCATCCTCTTAATGCTGTAGACCTAGCTCTTGTGGGACAGTCATTATACCTTATTAAAAGAACTTGCTAAAAAATTGAAACCACATCCTTGCAACAGAAGAAATGAGGAGAGCAACAACAATCCAAACACCTTCAAAGCAGTGTTATGCAGTCATATACATGTCATATACCTGACCAATGTTTCTTATAAATAGTAAATATGGTCTCAGCAAACCCATGTGTTCATGGAAAAGCTGCTTTCCTGCCTATATGCAATCTGCCTCTTACTTTCTTACCTTAACTTGAAAGTAGCTTTTTGTCTTCTGTGACAGAGCTACTGCAGTTTGCACAATCATCTTTGCAGTACAAGGCACTCTTGCTTGCAGTAGCCTTCTTCAAGTTCTGGGTATGACTTACAGCAAAACCCTTGGCATCAGCTTCTCATCAGCCAAAACCAATCTCATTCCAAAATGGCCTTTAAATTTGCTGGCTTGTTCTGTGAAACAATCTGGCTGGCTGGCAGTGCAGGTGCTTAAGCATAAGGACTTCCTGTGGTTTAAGATTTGACAGACTCCAGTTGGTGCCCCTAGTTACTTGAGAGTGATGTGGCAACACTGAGTGGTTGCTGATGAACAGGTTTGCAGTGATCATGCCTCTGTTTTCTGTTTTTGTTTTTTGTTTTTATCTTTTCCTCAGGGGAAATCGCTCACATCAAAGAGGTTAACCAGTCTAGTGCAGTCCTACTAAAAGGATCACCTTGTAGCATGGAAGCAGACTCAAATCATTATACATACTTTGTAGCTCACTGATTGCCTGACTCAGAGGACAGTAGAACAAGATGTTGCATGAGCAAGGACCTGACTTGTTTTCTTTTGTGTATACTAAGGCATTACAGACTCCGAGGGACTCTCTAGCCTTTCGATGCCTCCATTTCGAAAACTGTCTGCTCACTTCCTCCTTCATATCAAGCTGGATCTGTGTCTTTTTATTTTCTGCAAGCTCAAGTACAGTGAAAAAAAAGCTTCTGCTAGGCACAGTTTATTAAAAAAATACGTTAATCAAAACCTGGAAGAAATGTAAAAAATGCATATATTAATAAATATACATATGGCATCACATTTATTGCACAATAAATTAGCACAGAAGGTTTCATTTCACTGATGTATTCACATTGAGAAAGAAAGCCTGTGTCTTTGTCTGTTGTCTGTATATTCTCTGTTAATGTTTCTTGCATTTATTTTTATACCATATTTAAAAAAAGAACACCTTTTACTCCAGATGTATTAAAGTTGATCCTTTCTCTGTAAATTTGTGTATGTTTATATTGTTGTTTTATCTTTCATTAAAAGATGCAGAATCTCTTTCCTTTGGGAAGTTTGAGATTTTCATATTGAATCTGAAGATTAGTCAAGAGCAAAATGATTCCCAAAACTTACACACCTTGTGCTCTCTAAAATGTGACATGAAATGGCATTTTCTTTCTCTCAGTGACACCTAATCAAACACACTTTATTGATAATCATTTACTTTTTCTTTTCTCTTTATCAAGCTAGCAGCAGAGAGACCTTTCCAGCTTGCTCATCATTGCATAAGCAAACCTCTCTTTAAGCTAGACCCATTTTATAATAGTGCAGTCCGCACAGCAATTCGGTCACTGCCCCACACCAGATTGACTGAACTGCATTTCCTTAGGAACCGACACGAACAAAGCCGCCTGAGAACACAAGGGTATGCTTGCTAAATAGGAAAGACAGTGTTTCTTTGTCCTTGCTGTCGCTTGTGATACAGTGCAACATTTTAAGCTGGAAAGATAGTGGTTTGGGAGTGCTAAGTATACAGTTTGTAGCGTGAACTTCTGGTAGTAATGTGGGAGCTGACATGTTAATTCAAGGGCTCTGTTCGGGTGTGCTGTTGTATGTCCACTGCTGAGGTTGCTCACAGAGAGACCTGTTGACAGGTTTATGAGTGCATGCAGATGTTGCCCATGAGACAGCAGATATGGAGCTTCTGAAACTAATCTGAACTTGAACCAGAAAACTCCACTCAGCCTAAGAAACAACACTTTTGACTGATAGAGGTGATGTAAGGATAGTAGGCAGAATCTCTGAGTAGAAAAGCAAAGATGGGAACTAAGTCAAATGACAAAATGCTAATACCTCCAGGGTATCATAGGGTGCACATGACAAACAAGTCTTTTTAGCAATGCACAGAATAGACTCAGGACAGCCAGCTCTAGTACCACCTGTCATGATGACTTTGGTTTGGTATTGAGAAACAGGAATCTTGTTTCAAAGGGACTGCCAACCCTAAAAATACACATACACACTCACACACACAAGGGGGGCAGTCATGGATACAAGCAGACAATCAATCTGAATGCATTCATACTGGAGTAATCTCATTTAACATCAGATACCTACCTGCACTGTTGCCACTAGGGACAGGACTCCTGCACAGACCACCTATGGGCAGAAGGGAGCTGTGCTGCCTTCTGCTCATTTCTCTACTAGCACTGTCAGCAGCCTCGTGTAGCCATAGCCATGAATGCAGCATCTTTAAAGAGACAGTCTGAGCGAGCCCAGTACAAAGGGCATTCTAAATCACCATGAATGGCTTTTCTCCGTGTTCTGCTCACTTGAGGTTTCTGGAGGTTTGGGATTTCTGTTTGTTCTTTGTTTTCATATGCCACTCTTTTCACTGGTTTCTAGGTAGAACTACAATCACTGCTTTAAAGTGTCTCTGTTTTTGTTATCACAATTCTACTAAAGCTTTTATGGAAATGCCCCATCAGAGCTTGATTTTATCAAGAGCTCCATCTAGGTCAACTCAAAATATTCACAGCCTACAGAGGTTAGATGAGTTTTAATAAATAGCCACACTGAATCCCAGATCTTAAACTCTGAGATTTAATTTTACCACAGAAATGCGAGCTCTGAGGCATGAACTTGGGTCCAGAGAATCCACAGAAATTTGAGCACTGTTTCACTTCTCAGTGCCAAATAGCAATATTTATTCCAAACTCCCGCTGTCACCAATTGCATCAACTGGTATATTGCCTGCTTTGCCTTTGTAGTTAACTAATTAGATACCAGTATCTGCTTCAAAGAATTACTTCCTTCAAATGGCTAACATTTCAAATTCAAGCATTAGGCATTTCATGCAACTTCACCCTAAAAATTTTATTTTTTTTTCCAAAATCACTTTGCAACACCAACTGGTTGTGGAACATTTGTATTCCTGAACCCATTCTGTCTTTATTCTAGTTCTTTCCTGTCATAGTTTAACTCCAGCTGGCAACTAAGTACAACATAGCTGCTTGTTTGCTCCCCTCTACCTCCAATGGGATTGGGAGTAGAAGAGGAAAAAAGTAAAACTCGTGGGTTAAGAACAGTTTAATACTTGAAATAATAACAATAACAATTATAACAATAACAACAACAATCATCATAATTATAATGAAAATGAGAGAGAGAAATAAAACCGAAGACAGACAAGTGATGCACAATGCAATTGCTCACCACCCACTGACCGATGCCCAGCCCATTCCTGAGCAGTGATCATCCCCTCCTGGCCAACTGCCCCAGTTTATATACTGAGCATGATGTTCCATGGTATGGCCAGTTCAGGTCAGCTATCCTGGCCAAGCTCCCTCCCAGCTTCTTGTGCACCTGCTTTGTGGCAGAGCATGGGGAACTGGAAAGTCCTTCACCTAGCATGATCCCTGGTCCACAACAGCAAAAGCATCAGTGTGTTATCAACATTATTCTCATATTAAATCCAAACCACAGCGCTGCACCAACTACTAGGAAGAAAGTGAAATCTCTCCCAGCAAAAACCAGGACATTTCTTTCAATAAATATGAAATCTGTATTGAATGGTTGTCTTTCCCTGTTTTGCACAGGATTTTAACTTATGTCTGTCAAGTAAAACTACTTTCAGAGTAGTCAGGGAGCAGTATTAAGGTTCCATTTGAGATTAGTTCCAAGTGACACAACTCCATTGTTACACGTGAGTGAATTCAGCCCAAACAAGTTCAATCCTACGACTGGATGATTTTTAAAAGGTTTATCTGCAATCTTACGATAGTTCATCTCATCACTGTCATCTGCCATTGATACAGTATTGGGACTGGGAACTCCAAGCAGGCACAAACTTCCTCTTACTTCCCCACAGAGAAAACCTAAGTGTTTGTTTCCAATTTTGTACAATGTTCCACCTCCAAGAATTAAGATTAACTCAGATTAAGACATGCTTGTACAATGACCAAACAGCTGAAGTATGACTTTTGTTACACAACAATTTACCCATTAGGGATTTCAGTGAGGCCACAAATCTGCTGAGGAAAAAAGGACCAAGAGAGAGAAACAATCTGAAGGGACCATATTTCTTGTCTTCTAGGGAAGAGCCATCAGTCAGTGCCTCCTGGCTCTGCCCAGGAAACTGAAAACACCCTCATGGGGGATATTAATTTTAATATTCCTTAAAATAACCACTTGAGGTTTGGAACTTCCATATAAGAGCTGGGCTTCATGAGACAGTTTCTTTGCCCATGCATCCTTGCCCATAAAACAGCTCTTAAGCGTACAGGGGAAAGAAGTGTTTGATGGTGCTGCTGCATGCTTCAGAGGGTTTTGTGCTCCCAGACCAGCATGTGAAGGGAAATGGCAAAAACTACCCTTATACCAAACTGACAACAGCAAAATATTTGCCCATTCTCCTATAAGTTGCAATTAGAAACTGTTCTTCAACCCTACAAAACCAATGAGGAAGGAGAAATGTCTTAAAACAGTAATGAGATAAACTGCAGAATGCTGAGCTGAAACAGTAGTAGAGACCGGCCAAAAATTAATGAGCTGAAGGTGAATACAGGACTAAGGAATGGGAATTAATTGTGGTGACCGGAACAGAACTGTCAAGGGAGGAGAACTGGAGAGCTGAGTAATTAGGAGCAAGAGAGGTAGAGTGCAGCTGGTGGATTGCCAGCCTGTTGGCTGCGGCCATGCTGAGTTGGAATTAAAACCCAAAAAATCAGGCAAGATCAGCTCTGACTGGTTCTTTAGAATCCAACAACAACATTTTTTTTTTCATCTAAAAAGCAAAAATGTATAAGGATTATACCAAATATCTAGAGTTGCCTTTTTCAAATTGCACCCCTAATATTGTCTGAAATCATGAGACATAAATCCCAAATAGTTCCCTAAGAAATAACAAATAGGAGGACAAAAACAAGTTCCAGAAAACAAGACCTATAGGAATGCATTTAGGATGTTTATTTTTTAAAAAAAACTTAAAGCAGACCTCTAAAGTGAGAGAAGGTTGTTTTCTATAGGTAACTGGAATTAGGATTTGGGAAAGCCAGTGATTTATTGGTGGCTCTTCTATGTATTTATTTTTATGCATAGTGAATAACAGCTGTTCGAATTTAAAGCTGCCATATTTGTAATGTTCCTTCTAGCTAAGGATGAACTAACACTGGACTTATTAATGTAGGTGCATAAAACATAGGAAATTTGCTAAAAGAAATTTAATAGCTACAGGGACTTTAAGAAAATAAGGTTTTAACTCCAACATGTTCAATGGAAATTATCAACAAATGCTTTGAACATATTCTGTGACCACAAGCAAGTTGCTAAGTGGTTGTGACTCACACCAGTCTGCCTTTTGATCTGACTGTGCTGAACAGACTGGTTTTGTCTCCTGTGAATTGAAGATAGGCTGAAGTCACAATATCAAAGAGGTGAAGGGCAAGAGAGGATGATTTCTCTGAGGCTGGATTCCCCCTCCTCATTCTGTTCCAGACTGTGGGTTCCTCAAGTGACATGTGTACAACTAAATGGGTTTTGTTTGTATGGACTTTGACTTTAGGGCTGCAGAGTCTCTCCAGACAGCCATTATCTCTGCAAGTACAAAGTGTGTTTTTTCCTAACATCTAAACAGAATCTTCTTTACTTTGATTTATCCTTATATTTTTCACCAGGTTGCTACAGTCACTATAATATGTTCTCAACATAAATGGACATTGCAACACTACAGCCTCCTTTGGTTTTCTCACTGGTGTTTTCTGAAATGTTGAGTGACTTCACTGCTGTCCTCTGGGCTAGGGGGACTTACAACTTTCTTGGAGGATGGTGTCCAGCATGGCTGCAGTACCCCCAAGGTTTTAAAGGAAGAGTGCAGATGGTTATTGTTGTACTTCTGCCTGTACATACAACTATGTGTCTTGCCCTTTTTGCAGTAAATGGCCACTACAAAATTGTGTCAGCTACTGTGACACAGTGATGCCCAGATTCTTTGCAGTCTGACATAAATGATTATTCCCCTTTGTGTATAGATGACTCTTCTTGGGTCAGTGAGGCATCTTGAGTTGTCCATTGAGTAGCAGCACCATTTCTTCAGACCATCTTTGTCTTTTCCCAATGATTTTTTTTTTATTATTCTACTTGCAGTCCTTTTATCTAGAGATATCTTTATGTGTGGGTGAGAGTGAGGAATCTGCTGGCCTGATTCTTTAACACAAACGGTTGAATGGGAGTGACTATCATCATCACTATTTGCCATAAGGCATCTGTATGTGCAAATTGTAAAGAAAAATTGTGCTGATAATAAACTCTGAGAACCTGCTCAAATGCTAAATGATAGTCCTTATTTACAAGTATGGACATGGACAGTATATATCAAACAATATTAAGACACGATTGTAAATGCTACCTTGGTAGTGGCATTTGCACAATTTTTATTGTACTTTTTCTTTGCTCCCAAAACATGTTCTGCTGCATTCACCTTCATTGGCTCTCTTTTGGATTTAACTAGATTTTGAAATCTCTTGTTAGATTCATCACAGATGTCAGCTTTCAAAAAGGGTACTATTTCCCACCCTCCCTCTTAACCTTGCAGCTGCTCCTTCAGCATGCATTTCACATAAATGAGGCATTTCCTTATGCATGTATCTTTTCTAGCCACCTTTTTATTCCTTTACCCCTTTCTTTTTTAAAAGATGAGTGGCAATGGCATATTTAATGTAACTTACTTGTCTACCTTTTTGCTGAGAGGAATGTATATCCTAAAATCTATGACCTTCTTTTGAGTTCATCTCTTTTGATGCAGTGTTCTTTATACAACTCTTCTTTTAGATTCTCTTTCCTCCCTCCCCCTCAGGAACATCTTTTTTAGGATTCTCCAGCTTTTATGGTTCTTTTCCTTTGTTCCTCTGATCCTTGCTCCATTGATAGCTCTCATGTGGTCTTATGGTGCCTGCTAATGCTCTTTATATTTACCTTCTCTGTTTTACCCTTCTTGGAATTGAAAGAAATTAGAAAAACAAAACAGAACAAAACTAACAAAAAAACCCAAAACCCAACCCACCCAAACCAGAAAGAGTTAAGGGAAAAGCAGGCCAGCACTAGGGCAGGGTCTGGGGCAGATGCAGAATGTGCCTCTGAATGTGGCAGAACCAACCTTCTACCAGGAGTCTGCCTCTTCCCTTCCCCACCCTGTTCCCTCCAGGTCACTACTCCTCCTCCTCCAGCCACTGCTCCTCCAAGCTGATGGAGAAGAGGCATGGGGTGATGTCCTGGGGGGCAGGGTGCCTTTGCAGGGGTTCTGTTACGTTGTAGGGACATCCTTCCTCACCTGGTGGGGAAGTGTCACTGGGAACCTCAGGAGATATGAGGGAAGAGTTACTCCTTTGCCTCAGCGCATTGAATGGAGACAGGCAAAAGGAAGCCTGGGAGTGTGACTCCTCTGGTGCCCAGGAGTGAGGGAAAGAAGGAGGTAGGTACTCCCAGCACTCCAATTCGAAATAAATCAGAAGCTTGAGCTTCTTTCATGGTAAGAGTGAGGGTGTCCACAGAGTGATGCAGAGTGTCTCTGTCTCTTATCAAAGAAACTGTCTGAGGGAGGCTCTGATGGAAGGTTAAAGCCTAGGAAATATTCTATGTCCTGGTCCATACTGGTCTGGGAGGTTAGCTTCGGTGGAGCCAATGAACTGGAGTGAAGCTGATGTGCCCAAATCACAGATAGAAATTTTTGGGGAAGGAGGCACAAATGTTGAGTTTCATCAATGGATAGAGTAAACTGCTGAAGATACAGTTCAGACAATTCGATAGATATGCTCAAATAATAAGAGAATTTCCAGTTTCCAGAAAGTTAGTTTTAGAGAACTACTAAGTTTGTAATTCCTAAGTCATTTTGGTTTACTCCATTTCTGCTTCCTCCACCCCTTCTGAAGTAGTTCAGCAAGCTTTCTGGGTCCTTGACTAGCAAGGTTTTGCCTTCTCTCTCTTCCCTTGATTTCCTTCTCAGTTGTTTTCCCCCTCTTTTTCCATCAGTGTTGGAAACCCCAGGCATAAGGGGGAAGCTGCAACTGCTCTCCCACTGGTGCATTTGTGGGCAGGGGGTAGTTTTCCCTTCTATCTTTATTTTCTTCCTGCAATCAGAAAATTGAAATATCAGGCTTTCATTTTGTTCTAATGGGTTGCTTCCCAGTGCAATTCCAGACATGCAGACCCCTATTGTCTTCTTTTTCTGTATACTTGTGAATTATCAACACACAGATATTTTATTGGGAAGCAAAATGACTGAAAAAACCCCAACCAACCAAAAAAAAAAAAACCACCAAAGATCAAAGATATGAATTTTAGATATTTCTTCTGCTGTAGATCAGAGCTGAGTGGAACAACAGAAGAATTGTTTTCTACTCTCTGCTTGAATCTCATTGCTGTGTTAAAACTGCACTGTGGGATTCCTGCCTGCAAGGAGTGCTGAGCATCTGCAGACTTTTCATTGCCTCATTGGCATCTCCCACTATTTTTTCCTGCCACAAAGTCCCAGCATACTTCCACTGAAATCAGAGGTGAAACATCTAAGGCTGGCTTTAAAATGTGGTTCCCCTTTGCTCCACAGGTACTATTGTCCTTGCTAGCTGGGTATCAGTGGTGAGATCTCTTTGGTACAGTAAGGTGGGCTTAGAGGGTTTTTTTGAAAGATAGATTGGATTTCTACTGCTACTTCTCCCATCCTAGCATGTGCTGGGAATGCACCTTTGTTTCTAGAAAGATTTTGAAGACAACCTCTTTCCACCAACAGCATGGACTAGGTGGACTGAATCATCTTTCAGAGAGAAGGAAAAAACCAAGGGTTTGAAGGCCAGAAGACCTCAAGGAATATAAGAGAGGGAGAGAGAGAGAGAGAGAGAGAGAGAGGAAGGAGTGATAAAAATAAAAATAAGAAAAGCTTCTGATTTTATTTCTAAATAAAGATTTTGAATACGCTACCTAAATACATTGTGTTAAAAAAAAAAAAAAAAAAGAGAGACAGGAAAGAAGAAAAAGCCTTTCCATCTCCAACATGGTGAAGAATTCTGATGTTGCCTGTAGAAGCCACATGCTTTTCAGTTCCTGAAAGCTCCTGCACCAGGATGGAGCTCATTACTCCTCATTATTGAGGCCTTGCCATCTTGTGCATGCAGCAGCAGCTGCCACCTATTTCTTGCTCTGCAGAGAAAATCTCTCTGCAGCAGTCTGCATCAGACTTTCATGTAATGCAGAAATAGCTTCCTTTATCCCCTGGATACTCTTACTCTCTGTTTTAATGGTACTGACATGGTAGGACCAGCATTGCCAGGGTATCAGCAGTGATCTTCTACACTACTACTGCAGTTTTAATTCTGCTAAGAAAAAGAATGTGTAATCTGAATGGTACTACTTTGAATTGTGTAATGCTGACTATGAAAAATATTCATTATAGAAATATACTGGATGGGACTTTTTTGGTATTCATTATAGCCCATTCTTTGAGAAATCTAAATAGAGCACAAAATCAGAAACAAGGAAGACAAAGCAATTTTCTTTACCATAGTAGAGCAAACTAGTTTGGTGTTCTTAAAAACCTGGTGATTTTTTTTTTCCTTTTTTCCCCCGCCAATTGTTCTGAAGTGACCACATTCCTCTTCTTTCTATTTGATGTTTTTGATTTTCTTCCATGCCGAGTCGCGCTGATACATGTGCTGAGAACTCATCGATATTCATCGGAAACAAACAAACCCGCTATTATGCTCCTCCTCTGAACCCTCCGCTGCGGTGATGCTGGAAGTCACCGGGCAGGAATAGCCGCGGTGTGTGCCCGGTGTGTGCGGCACGGACGCCCCGCACTGCCCAAGGCGGGGCGGCAGTGACACCTCGTGGGTGCGCGCTGGAACCACGCCCGGCCCCGGGATGTTGTTTCGGCCGGGGGAGGGCAAGAGCCCACGCGTGGCGAATGGGCAGCGCCCCTGCGCCGCCGCCTAAGGGCAGACCTTGCCCCCGTCCGCTGGCAGGGGAGGAACGAGCCACCGACCGTCATATCCCAACACAAAGGCCATGGGATATTTTTGTTAGGTTACGCCAGAGGAGAGCGTTCTTTTTAAGACGATTTCTGGGAACTAACGATGCTGCACTACAAGGAATTCTTTCTAGGACTTTGGGGTCTTACCAAGATATATTTGGCCTTCAGGAACTGACTTCTGTAGCCACGGGCACTGGCTTAAAGAAGGAAAAAAATCAAAGTGCTGCACCACCAAATATAGAAGTAGCCCCAAAGGAAGAAGAAACAGCAGCAGCCACAGAGCAACGCCACTACGTCAAGGTCTGATTTGACTCTGGAGACATGCAGAGTCTGAGGGCTGATGAAACAAGTAGTTCAACTTTGACTTCTCCTTTTACTAGTATCGTGTCCCTTGGAGGAAACCCCAACAGAGACCACTCTTCCAGCCAGCTGCCCAAAGGGAAGGAGGTTTTGGAAGTTAATCACTGATCCTGGTTGTTCCCCTCATGATCTGTAAGCGAACAGGCTGGTCAGAAGGAAATCCATTGCCATCTACTTCTGATTTTAGGGAGAGCCTCTTGTTGAAGGCCAAAATATTACTGGTTAACAGCTGCCAGACTTCCGCAGTACAGCCTGTATGGCGCTGCATGATTTATTTGTTATCTGTAGCTTGGTAAGAATGAGAAACCAAATACACAAACTGTGATTGATTTTCCTGGGCTCCCACCTGCACTTCTGTACTGATTTTGAGCTGCCTTTCCCCTCTTCTCCAGAGCCCCTAGTCCCTGTGATGGGATTGCTGAGAAACTCTGACTCTGCATTTCAATCTTTTTCGTCTCATATTTTTATACATCCCATTCCAGCTTTACCAAAGAACCTGTACTCTGTCTGTGAGGACCACAGGCAAACCTGGAATAAGCACCCTAATGAACTCAGGCACTGAACAATTTTGGGGAGGGTTTTTTTTGTGGAGAATCATGTAGGAGGGGATCTACTCTTCAGTTTAAAAGTCAGAGGATGATGAAAGAAATGCCTTTTCTCCATTAGTAATAGACAACTACCTTTCAATAACATAATGTTTATTGATAAATGTATCAGGTATTTGTATATAATATTGTTTTATGTCTGGAGTGGTACTATGGAAAACAATTGCCTTAGCTTTAGGGGATGGAGAGAAAGTTTGCCTTTGCTTGGATATATAGCACTACCCTTTGGGATGGTGTCATTTGATAATTCCTGCCACATGTTCTCGTGAGTAGGATGTTTTTGTTTCCTTACTGTGTCTCCCCTCAAGTCCTGCTGGGTAATATTTCAGATGGTTACGGTCAAAAAAAACATGTGACAACTTCCAGATGTTCAAATAATCAAAGTGATCTGCAGATCTAAGGGAGCACACCAACAAACAAATGAAGGATAACTTGAAGGGCTGCAGTCTAGGTGGGGGGTCACATTCAGAGGTGGCGTAGCAGGCTGAAGGATAGTCTTTTAGTATCTAGAGAATTCACTTATGTCTAGGTCATTTGCTGAAAATTAGGTAGTCTGATGACGTGACTGGGCAGGCAGTAAAAACCTAAAATATGGAGCCTGGTTGTGGTTTTCCCACAACTTGGAGAAGAGCTGGCATCTCTGGGGAGCTAGGAAGGTTCTCACAGTGTGGCATAGCTCTGAGCTGAACTGGCTGCTGGGCTCCAGCTTGCGTGATGTATTTAGGGCTTTGAAATGTAACCGTGCCCTGCTGTCACCCACATCACCACTTTATTTGGGTCTGTGTCCTCACTGAGCTGGTGGTGCCAGAGACAGTGCTGTGTTCAGCTGGGGGAGGGAAGGACACCTCCCAGCAGGGAAACGTGTCTGCTTTTCATTTGCTCCTACCTGGCTTATATAGGCACTAGTAGCTAGTTCTAAGCTGAGTTTTAGGAACCTGTAGTCAAAGCCCTTCATCACCCCAGGTGATTTTTGTTATTCCATCCTCCCAGGTTTATAGAAACTGACAAGACAATTGAAAATGTGTGGTGGGACACAGCATTCCTCTTTGGGAATGTAAAACCATTCATCATCAAGATTAAAAAAGCTCACATTAGTCACTGGCAACCTGATATTTGCAGAGGTGAATGATCATGGTTGTGTGGTGCAGCATGTGTGGAGCAGAAATCAGGAGCACCAGAATGAAGGATTCATGTTGCTTACTGCTGTGACACAGGCTAAACAATCCTGTCTCTGGTCACGGGAGGGACAATGTTTCCACACCAAAGGATCCTACATCAAGTTTGCTGGTGCCTTTTTCTACGCTGGCATTTGATGTCACAGTGTCTGCACTGCTGATGGCACATCCTTTGAAACAGGTGCTCTCTCATCTGCCACTGTGTGTGCAAGTGGCAGAGCTCTGCTCTGGAAGATTGTTTTAGAAATCCTTCCATGGAGAGCACTGATGAGAAGGGGCAGGTATTATTGCTATTATTATTTCTACTATTGCTAATTTGTATGGAAACATTGCTGGCTCAAAACCAGGCTCAGCTGCTGATGAAGAATGGAAGATCTGATGACATCAGCAGAGCTGCTAGAGTTCTGAACTCCTACAGGCTGATGCTTTTGAAATGTAACTATTTGGGAGATTGCTACCACCTGGTATTTCCCCTTGGTAGTAAGGTTTTATGTGACTTTTTGTGCAATCTGATATGGGTCTTTTACTGCTTGGGAGGTAATGGTGTAGTGTGCTAGCAAATTCAGTTCCACACTAGGCAAAGGAACAGCTTTGTGACAGTTTGTCCCTCATCAAAGGTGGCTTTTGTCGGCTGGGTTCTCTGTATCGCATTCCTCAAGAATGTGGAGGTTCCTAACAAAATTATTCTTTGGTTTTGTACAAAGAATACCTCTGTATGTAAATAGAAGGGGAAAGACCAATGCATTGCTCACCTGGAGAATCAGACCATGGTGTCTCTGTGCTTGGAGGGGCGTGAGCCTGAGGAGAGCATTGGTAGCAGAGTTGAGACCTTGGAGGAAGCACACCACAACACAACATGGGCAAACACCCAAAAGTGAGGAGGATGCTGCAACTCAGGAGGACACTGGTTACCTGAGTGTGCTGCAGGAAAATGGTGACCATGAAAAGTTAGATCTGGACCATAAAACAAATATTTATTGTGATGGGTCATCTCTGTCCTAATTCATGTCTGTAAAACTGGGTAGCAAGATCGTATTATGTAGTAATCCTGAAAAGATGTCAAGGCCTGCATTCTTCTACTAGCTGGGGTATCAACAGCATGTGCTTCCATCATTTATAACAGGGTTGTCAAGACTGCAAGCTCTTTGTCCACATCCCCAGGGAAAGTTATAATTACCTGTGTATGGTAAATTAACACTGGAAACCCTTCACTGCACTGGAAGCCAACTCAAAAAGTTCAGATGGGGAGATGTGATAACAGAAATAAAGCTACTGAATCACAAAGCAGAAAATTTGGGGAGAAACAAACTAAGCAGCCTCTATCTACCAACTACACATCTGTTGGTCATCCGCTCATCTCCCTACTAGCTACATACTTGGATGTTACTATTTAAAAAGTAGGCAATGGAACAACATGGGGAGGTCTCGCTGGGGCAAGAGGAAAGCAGCTACAGAACCTTTTCCCTGGCTGGTAAATCCATGCCTGGTCTCCCTTCAAGGCTTCGTAGTTTAGAAAGAATTGCAGATTGTTCTTCAAAAGATGTGTCAGTCTGTTATGGATTAAGAAGACAATATGCCTTCCACATTTACTCCCCCCACAAAGACTGGTTTTTGAAGGACTTGCTAGTCATTTAATTTCAGACACATTTCTTAACATGTTTGGCTTTCTTTGTGGTTAAAGTTAGACTCTGTCCTTCCTGAATCCTATAAGGCTCTCTATGTGGTGTTTGTCCTTTCATGGTCATTACTGATATACACTCACTGCACTCATTGTGCTCTACTAAAATTGTTTTCTCAGGGTAAAAATTGAAAATTAAAATATTCTCTCAGAGGGAGGATCCCCAAAATAATTTCATAACAAAAATTCTCCAATCATTTCCAAACACCTTAATTTAAAATGAAAGATAAGTCTTTCCTTTCCTACTACCCAGATGTGATCTTCCCAAAGCTTTAGGCATGAATTAGCTTCTGAATTTTCCAGCTGTTTCAATATCCCATCCATACTGGAACCAGCCTGTGTGTCCAGCACCCATTCAGGAGAATTTGCAGACAAGGCCAGTGCCTGACATCTCTACCCATTAAAATCAATGGTCATAGGTGTTTTAATTTATTTTCTCAGTTTTTTCCATTGCTTGTTTGCCTCTGCATTTCCATTTCGCCCTTTTTAATGGGAACTTGAGAGTTCCCATTACTTTCCTATCTCTGCCTCTTCTTTAGAGTCTCCAGTCTGTTTCCCTTATTTCAATAGCCATCATTGTCATCTGTTGACTGCAGATCTTGGCTATATCCTGATAAAGTCAACAGAAAGGTTTTCCCTGAAATTTTAGACATGTTTCTGTATTGTTTTTTCCTTTCCTCTCCTCTCCTATTTCTTCTTGCTGCCTGGCTGGCCAATTTAAACAAACATTTTCAGAACAACTTGTCCTCAGCTGACTAAACTGGTAAATAATGGATAAATACAGTTTTCATTGGGAACAGCTTTCTGGCAAAGGATGGAGTGCAGCACTAAAGAAGACTTTTTCTCACCTGGAGTCATGGGACTCGGTTGGTTAAATTAAAGCCATTTACTTAACCTGCATGTACAACACATAAATATCAGAGATGTCCTTTGCCTGTACTGATACTTTGTGCTGCCTACAGTACCCTAGCTACAACACCTAGACAGCAATTTGATTTTGTGAAACACAAATTGACTGGGTTTCTTTCTTTCTTTGAATCAAAAGCAGCACAAATCTAGTTTATATATTTAAGCAAAGCCCCAGGCTTATTTTTCCAGTAGTTTTTCTTTTTTTCCCATCATCTAGAAGGGCACTGTTGTTCTGTCATAAACTTCAAGCTTCAACATGTAACAATAATATTATAAATTCTCTGATGTCCTAAGGCTGGCTGCCTACCACCATCACTCAGTCTTGCTGTGACTACTGTCTTCTTATCAAAGTGTACTTCACCGAACATACACAAGGGATGTTGCTATGTTTGTTAGGATGAAATTTTGCGTATTCCCTATGAAGCATACAGAGGACTTCTATAAATATTTTTATGTGTGTTTATTCACACAGAGGGTCTAGAAATCTAAGTATTACAGTGTTTTTGACATACATAGAGAAAATAAAAACCCCGCTCACAAAAGTAAGTCATTGTATTTTGAATTTTTATTGTAATAAATTATAGCAATAGTTCACACAACCCAGCTATTATCTCAGATTGTCTCTCTGAAGAATCACAAAAACAATCTGAGTCATCCTGACTTGATTCATGTTCAGTTCCTGTTTGGGAAAGCTTCCCTCACCATCAGGCTGCCCGGTAGCATTTTTTTTCTGTGAAAGCTCAAGTTCTGTACAACAGTTCCACAGCCTATGGTGGGTTCTGCGGCATGAATCATGGAAAATATGCATCCCTGCTTGTTTACAGATAGTTATTTTTGCTAAAGTTTATGTGGAAGCTGAGCTATGAGATTTTTTTCCTATGATACATGTGTCTTTTTAGCACTCTGATGGGAATTGATTAATAGAGGCTTATCAAACATATCAAAAGATGATCAGCATTTGAAAGAAGGAAAAGAAGTGGAGTTGACATGCAGAGCTGAGACGGAGTATCAACCAATTTCAGCAAGAAAGAAAGTTAATTTACCTTTATGAATGAAGCAAGGCACAAGAGAGTTGTTTCCCTGTTTCTCCCAGGGTCCTCCTCATGGCCTGTCACTAAATTATTGTGAAACTTCTATTTATCTTTGTTGTGGCTTTCATTTTGCTTACATATTTAAAGTTATGTGAATTAGTACATGCAGAATATATTATTTAAATTAGTTCATGGAGCTGGTTAATAAATAACTGCTGCTCTCACCTGAAAAACATGGTAGGAATGGAGAAAATGACCTGTACTTGCCACCCTTCCTTACATCATTTGAGAGAGACCTCTCTGAGCTGAAAATGCAGTAACTTTATATAATACCTTAGACATTAAGTGAATATTAATGTGTGACTTCAGGGAAATGAAGCTACACAGAGTAGCTAATATTTCTGCAGTTGAACAGTTCTGCAGTGAGCAGCTTTGTTTCTGACAGTGTCCTGCAAAAATACAGTACAAATTTTATTTTAGAGGCATAAAATTATCACTTAGAATCTTACCAAGATTACAAAGATTATGGTTACCGCTATAATGAGGATTAAAAGGACTTTAGAAGAAAACTTTTGAATTGCTTGATCATTTGATGGCAGATGACTGAACAATAGTCCTTTATGTAGCAGGCAAAAGTGAAGTCAGATGCAGAGAAACAAGTTGCCCAGGCTGTGGGTGCTGTGGCGAGCACCCTCCACCAGGGAGCAGTGGTCTTAAACACGACACACTGGTTTGTGTCCAGGGCATTAGCTGGGTGTCACCTCCAGGAGCAAAACTGGTTGGAAACTTATGTGACCCCTGGGAATATGTGGTTTTGGTATGGAAGCCTTTTTACCTCCGGATATGTGTTGAGATCTGAAGTGCAGTGTTTGCTTCAGACACTTACAGACTGCCTGAAAACCAGAGAGGGTGCAGGTGACAGCTCTGAGACCAACCAAAAGGCTGGAAAGCATCTTCTGATGGAAAGGGTAGGTGCACAGTCGTTTAGGCATACCAAGGAAAAGTTAAAGGATTTTGGTTATAGACGGTAAGTATTTGCTTCATGACTGTCTTCCAATGTAGCAAGATATAAAAAGATCTGGTGGCTGGAGCTGGACAAATGTGCATGATGAAAAGACTACACATTTCACCAGATAAATACTTAGCTATTGGTGTGGATTGCAAGAGGTTGTTGTGGCTTTTCTACCATTAGCAATTTTTAAATCGAGAATAGATGTTGTTGGTTTTTATAATCTAAAAGATTTACTCAAGTTTAAACTGGATCAAATTCAAGGGTGTTCTGTGTCTTAAATTATGTGGTTAGGGGGCCATATGGCAACTCCTAGTTTATAATCTGAAAATCCCTTTGCTCTGACAAATAGGGCTGGAGGAGCTTTTACTGTGATTGATGACTTAGACTCATGGATGCTCGTTATGTTTACTGGGGTCAACACTCACCTTTCTTCCTTCTGAACCAGCTTAGCACTGACTGGTCCTGGCTGCAGAGCTGCACTAAGCAGACCTGTCCTGCCTAGCCCAAGGACACTCCTTTTTCACTTATTTCTCTCCTCCCAGGCTGGACCCCCACATTCATTTTTCCGAGGAGCCAGGAACCACCTTGAGCCGGGGAACTTCTGTAGCGCTTTGAGAGTAACCATTCACAAAGACCTTACAGCTCTGAACTACAGCACGCACAAAGAACACTTTTTTTCTAGCAAATACAAAATGCTGCAATAAGCTTTGCTAAAATGAAACCTCTATAAATGAAACCACTCTATTAGTGGTAGGGGAGCTTTGTATGTTAGCGACCAAGGATTTGACTGTGAGATAATTGTGATTATATGTTCTTTCCAGAACAACTTGCATTATTTAAGAAGAAAACCAAATTCCAATGAAACTGTTCAGAGGTTTTGAAATATTCAAATGCAGAGCTCCCAGCTTTAGCCATTGGGGTACAGTGCAAAATGCTGCTAAGCAGGCAAGAGATGCAGGCTTTATTGCAGTGACTGAACTTATAAATACAGAAAGTTCACAGAAAAGCCTGCTCTTGTGAATTTTCAACCACAATTTGCAAACTAAGAAGCCATAGATTATTTATATAATAAATGGATGCGTATCTGTCCAAATGTTTAATAAAGATACTGTGTGAGAAGCACGAAACAAGTAATTTACCTCTGCAATGACAATGTATTTCTTCTATTGTATACAGGACAGATGCAATAACAGTTTAAAACCTTTGAAGTTTTTATGTTGAGAAAGTGATACTCTGACAAGAATGATATGAAAAATACGGGTATTAGAATGGGAATTGTCAGTTCAGGTGAGACTAAACTTTGGTAATGATTAAATTCTCTTCAACTGGTATTGATATATCTGTGTATCTATATATATA